>JASPKZ010002302.1:307500-697500 GCA_030220185.1 Diploptera punctata | reverse complement strand
TTAATTCATTCACTCAATTAATAATTAATTTATTCAAGCATCTATCCATTCATTCATTCAATGAATAATTCATTATCTCAATCATTCATTTATTCATTCATTCACGAATTCATTAATCCATTCACGAATTGATTTATTAACTAATTCATACATGCAATCATAGATTGCACACCTTATTTAGGTCAGATGTTAAAATAAAAATGACCACTCATATTTGAAGACATTGACTAATTTAGAGTTTGGCAAAGGTTATTGTTATAACGGTGTTGAGATCTGTTTATAAATTAAACAAATTTTAGTAATGGAACGAAATATGAGATGAAATTAGAAACAGGTTGAAGTAGGCTAATGTAATAGCAGAAGTCCTAGTTAACCCGAGGGTTGATATCGTGAGGAAGGTAAGCGTGGACACGCTAACGCACGCCTGGTGATCAATACAACCACTGTTCGGCCCTCAACAATAATTAAATATATTGCCTCAACTCTGTCCTCTTCCTCATAGTTCATTCTAATGATAACCGTATGCAAAAGGAAAAACACACATTGATCAGCATGGCCACGAATCTAAAAACAAAGTATATAATTTTTTATTGTTCTAAGAATAACTTTATTTTATATATTTTTTACAGAGTACATAAAAATGATAGAGAACATCATGGACATATACAATTGAAGAGAAATATTAAATTACTTACTTACTTACTCACTGGCACTATCGAACCCGTAGGTTCATGGCCGCACGGACATAAGCTCTCCATACATCCCTATCCTGAGCTAATCCTTTCCAATCATTCCCTGTATAATCTACTTCCCTCAAATCATAGTTAATGTTATTCTCCCACCTCATTTTTGGTCTACCAACTGGGCGTTTTCCCTCTGACTTTCCTACAAGAAGCTTCCATGCAAGTCTTTCATTCCCCGTACGCGCAACATGTCCTGCCCATCGCAGTCTACGAGACTTAACTGTTCTTATTATATCTGGCTTCCTATAAAGACCATGTAGTTCATTGTTATGTAGTCTTCTCCATTCACCTGTCTGTTCGTCTCTCCTTGGTCCAAAAATTTTCCTAAGTACTTTATTCTCAAATACTTGTAATCTCCTTTCCTCTCTTAAAGTAAGAGTCCATGTTTCGCACACATATAATATAACTGGTAGAATAATTGTTTTATATAGTTTCAGTTGAACGTTTTTTGAAAGGAGTTGGGACATCAAAAGTCTCTGCAATGCATAATAGCATGCATTTCCAGAATTGAGCCTATGTTTAATTTCTTTGTGCATCTCATTCCTATTTGTGATTATTGTTCCTAGGTATTTGAATTCAGCCAATTCCTCAAAATTTCCCTCATTTGTCATTAGCTGAGGCTCAAACACGTTAGAATCAATAATTTTGAAAATGTAATTGTAGTAATTCTGAATATCTATGCTCTGCAGGATGAGTATTTTGCAATCATTCAATTGAATTACTAGTGTGTGTTGGAAAAAGAAGTTTCGGTTAGTTCGAAGAAGACTATAGTTAAATGCTACAAACTTGAAGTTACTTTCAAAACTCAATATCTTTATCGTTTGTGATTTTACAGGACGAACTATAAATAATGAAGTATAAACTAAATGAAACATCAACAAAAATACAACATGGAAATATCATCAGAAAAATAAAAAACAATGGCCTTCAAGGGCGCTCATCTAGTTCGGACAAAGATAATATTAGAAAATAAACCAATAGAACAAGTAGTAAGATATAACTTCCTAGGTTGCGAAATATCATACACAGTGGAAACAGATATAAATAACAAACTAAATAAGTTTAATTACATAACAGGAAAAATAAAGCCAGGAAAGACTCTATAATGAAATTATACAAGACAATGGCAGTACCTATTATTACTTATGGAATCGAAACGTGGACAGTGACAACACAACAATCTGCCAGGATACAAGCTGCTGAAATGAGATTCCTCAGACCAATAGCAGGATATCTAAGAACAGATAAAAAAACATAACACAGAAATAAGACAACAACTAAAAGTAGAGGAATTAAACACAACAATAGAAAAGTACAGAACAAACTGGAAAGAACATTTGGCAAGGATGACCAAAAATAGCATACAGCTATTCACTACGAAGAAGCAGAAGTTTGGGAAGACCAAAGAAAAGATGGAAAGAGCAGCAATTTGCAGACGGAACAGGCTAGTAAATAAGCCTAAACCGTGAAGAAAAAGGAGAAGAAGAAGAAGAAGAAGATTTCGCAGGAAAATTTAAAAAATCATCATAATCATTCCAGGGATTAGGCAATTGCCCGTTCCGACTTCATAATGCATCAGCCCGACGTCTTCTAGGTCTTCCAACATCACGTCTTCCTCTTGCTTGATAATTTCTTGCTAACAATGGATATCTCTCCTTACTCATTCCATCCATGTAATCAATCCATTTCTGTCTGTAATTTGTGACTTTATCCAATAAAGGCTGTACTTTCAATTCTTCTCTTATATCCTCATTTCTTATTCTATCAAGTCTTGTACATCCTTTTACTTGTCTTAGGAACCTCATGTCCGCCGTCTGTATTCTATCCTTCTGTCTTTTCACTGGAGCCCAAGTTTCACACCCATACAATATTGTGGGAACCGCCATAACATTATACATTTTTATCTTGGTTTCTTTTCTAATTTTATTTTTGAATGTTCTCTGTATTGTTCCACACACCGTCTGAAATTTATTTATTTTGGAGTCAATATCTCTTTCCACATTGTAGCCAACATCACAGCCCAAATATTTGAAACTAGACACCTGTTCTATACTTTGAATTTCTAAAATAATTTTGGATCTCACTGGATCTCTTCCTCTAAAAGCCATGGTCTTCGTTTTCCTTACAGAAATCTTTAGGTCGTATAATTTACAATCATAAAACGGCAAATTAATAAAAGAATTTATACCTCTCTACCATCATCTATTTTAATATACGTAGACAACTCCAATTGTGTTCAATTGGCTATTTAACTCATGCCCCAAATGGGAGTCAATGACTAATCACATTTCAATGGTTTTCGATTTACAACCAATCACAGTCGTGTTTCGCCTAGAATTTACCAACTAAAGTTTATCATAATAAAGAAAGCATTATTTTGCAGTGACCGACTCCCTAAGAGATGCGGCTACCAAATTGTATATATAGTGCATGAATGTCAATACTTCGTGAGTCGTGAATTTATCGATAATTTGGAAATCACTCCTGGCATTACTTATGAAAAGCCATTACATCTGTTTCTCTATATTGATTTTCATGTTTATGGTTATTTTGTTGGAATTATATACTGAATATTGTAATTTGTCATCCGAGGGTGCCACTAATGCTACATCTTCTGTAAAAATTAATGTATCTATCTTGAATACTATCTCTCTATCTGGGATGAAAAGGATATCCCTGAAAAAGTTACTAGTTATAATAAAAGTTTGGGAATTATTAATCAAGTTATGAAACCATCGCTTGTACAAAAAAACACCAGATTACGTTTATATAACACTTTGGCTAGACCAGTGTTGAGCTATGATAGTGAAGCATGGACACTAAAAAGACAACATGAAAGCAGAATAACGGCTTGTGAAATGAGATTCATGCGCAGAACAGCGGGTTACACCACATGGGATCGGAAAAGGAACACCTATATTTTAAAAGAATTGAAGACTACGCCAATTTTGGAATATATTAAACAGTACCAAGTAAATTGGAAACACTATCTAGAAAGAATGAGTTCAAATCGGATCCCCAAAGCTGTTTATAATAAAATTTTGTTTATACATGAAATTTACATTGCTACATTATTGTATCTTTAACTGTTTATAATTAGTATAGTGTATATCTATATTTGTCAAATATTTATTTGTATTTGTGCTGGTTGAGTGGAAGAGAGGGCCTTATGGCCTTAACTCTGACAGAATAAATAAAGTATTATTATTATTATTAATATTATTATTATTATTATTATTATTATTATTATTATAATTATATAATTATGCACCAAGAGAACGAAGATCACTGGGCCGTCCTTTGAAACGTTGGAGGGAAAATTTTCCATAGGATCGTAACAGGCCTTGGCCTAATACTTGGAAGGAAGAAGAATAAATTAATGTATCTAATTTAAGACTTATACGAATGTGTCTAAATGGCACAAAGAGTAGGGTGCGTGTAGGCAAACAGTTTTCGGACACTTTTGAAATCCAGAATGGGTTAAAGCAAGGAGATGCACTATCTCCTCTACTATTTAATTTTGTACTAGAGCATGCCATTACATTTTTAGAGAATGAGGAAGGCTTTCAACTCAATGGTATTAATAAGCTGTTAGTTTATGCTGATGATGTAGTATTATTGGCCGATAGCGAGGAGATACTAAAGGACAACACGCACACACTATTGAGTAACACTAAGAAATTAGGACTGGAAGTAAATATCAATAAAACTAAATATATGGTCACACGTAGAAATACATTATATAATGCAAATGGACAGCTAATGACAAATGAGGGAAATTTTGAGGAAGTGGCTGAATTTAAATACCTAGGAACAATAATCACAAATAGGAATGAGATGCACAAAGAAATGAAACATAGGCTCAATTCTGGAAATGCGTGCTATTATGCATTGCAGAGACTCTTGATGTCCCAACTCCTTTCAAAAAACGTTGAACTGAAACTATATAAAACAATTATTCTACCAGTTATATTATATGTGTGCGAAACATGGACTCTTACTTTAAGAGAGGAAAGGAGATTACGAGTATTTGAGAATAAAGTGAGTGAGTTAACATTTCCCATTATAAGCTGATTTTCAATTGCGGTACATTGAGTTATATATTTCGGCAGGGGTCGGTTGACTTTTAGGACGATAAATCTAAAGAAAACGTTCTCCGGGAGGGACTTTAATCAGTGAGTCCCAAATCTGATGATTTTCAGACTCTTAAAGAACCTCAAGTCTGAATAAAAAGACATCTGACAGGCGAACTGTTAACAATTGCTTGCCGAAATCTATCTTAAAATTTCTTCCAGATTAGCGTTGTGATAAACAAAATAAGGGTCCAAACAATTGTCTGCCTTTTTTAACTGCAAGGCACTAAAATCCAACGCGAAATCCCTCATTTAAATTATAGGGAAGTAATACAACATCTGAATTAGTAGATTGGTAACACCTCACTACCTGCCGTCCGTGCCGCATCCTGTCTCACTTCACTCCGCTCTTACTCACTCAGAGAAACTCTCTGCTCCATACAGTAGGTTGACATTGCTGAATTCTGCCTTCAATTTCTGTACCTTGCAGTTAAAAATGACATACCTTTTTACACAAGGTCTCGGTAAATCATAACGCTTCTATGAGAGAAATTTCAAGGTATGTTCCGGCATGCAATGGTTGACCGTTCTCTTGTAAGCAAAACTTAACCGATCTTCATCCATCCGAGTAAGATCTTAGTTTCCTACAAGATGTCTTCAGGTAAGACACTAACCACATGTCCCTCGCTGATATCTGGAGGGAAATAAGTTAACTAAATTGGTATTCGCAATAGGGAAGCACGCATGTCCCCGCAATGGAACGAACGGGGACCCATCATCATCATCATCATCATCATCATCATCATCATCATCATCATGTTATTTATTAGCGAATTCCGACGGAATTGAGGTATATCTCATGAAATATTTTTGGACACTTTTTACATATCACCAATCCAACTTAATAGACACAGATAATTAACATCTCAATAAATACATACATATATAAGGACTTTATTAAACTTAAAGTAATATACATTCAACGTTATTTACAAATATGGATCGAACGGATAGTAAGCCGTACGTGCTATTGACAGTCCGTTACAATAAGTTGATGTTTGCTAATAATATACTTAAAACAAACAAAAAAAAAGAAAGAAAACTAATCCTTATCTCAATAAATATAAGATAAACGGTCCATATATCACCTACGTTCCTGTTTACGGATTGTTTTCTTTATATATAGGGCTTAAATCCATCGCACTACTCTGCCACGTTAGAATCAATACTTACTTACTTACTTACTCACTGGCACTATCGAACCCGTAGGTTCATGGCCACACGGGCATAAGCTCTCCATATATCCCTATCCTGAGCTAATGCTTTCCAGTCATTCCCTGTATAATCTACTTCCCTCAAATCAAAGTTCATGTTATTCTCCCACCTCATTCTTGGTCTACCAACTGGGCGTTTTCCCTCTGGTTTTCCTACAAGATGCTTCCATGTACGTCTTTCATTCCCCATACGTGCAACATGTCCTGCCCATTGCAGTCTACGAGACTTAACTGTTCTTATTATATCTGGCTTCCTATAAAGACCATGTAGTTCAGTTATGTAGTCTTCTCCTTTCAACTGTATGTATAATCTACTTCCCTCAAATCATAGGTAATGTTATTCTCCCACCTCATTCTTGGTCTACCAACTGGGCGTTCTCCCTCTGGTTTTCCTACAATAAGCTTCCATGCACGTCTTTAATTCCCCATTCGTGCCACATATCCTGTCCATCGCAGTCTACGAGACTTAAATGTTCTTATTATATCTGCCTTCCTATAAGGACCATGTAGTTCACAGTTAAGTAGTCTTCTCCATTCACCTGTCTGTTCATCTCACTTTGGTCCTAAGAACTTTATTCTCAAATACTCGTTATCTCCTTTCCTCCCTTTAAAGTAAGAGTCCATGTTTCGCATCCATATAATATAACTGTTAGGATAATAGTTTATATATTTTCATAGGCTCAAATGGAAAATGTTAAGTTTATCTATTTTGTACACTAATCTAGACTAGATTGGTCTAATTCTATAATGGAAATTAATATATTGTAAAAGTCAGTGATTGCTGAATTCATATTTAATGGATGAATGATTTAAAA
Organism: Diploptera punctata; assembly: GCA_030220185.1. Lineage (NCBI taxonomy): Eukaryota > Metazoa > Arthropoda > Insecta > Blattodea > Blaberidae > Diploptera > Diploptera punctata. The sequence continues at coordinate 690,595 of JASPKZ010002302.1, read as the reverse complement.
TTAATATTTTTTGCTGATTTATAAAATGATTGCAAACAGTTAGATAATTTAGAGAGCACATTCAATTATTTATAACTAGCTGAAAATGCTCATTACCTTATGAATTATTACACATACATTACTTTGTCAATTAAAAGACTCAGAGCAAACAGTTGCACATCAAATTATTGTAGCTACTACCTGCTATGTTATAATAGTTAATATATGTCTGCAACATAGGTGTAGGAGCTTATCACAGGCTTTCTAGCGAATTCCAGGGATAGAGGCCGCACTGTTCTATACATATTTATTTAAAAACAGGTTTACAATATAATAAAACAGCTTCCTATGTCCAAAGCTTTTTAAATATTTATCTTCTTTCTCCATTCTTCTCTATCTTCCCTTTCCAATTCTTCCGGACATAGCACCCTCATACCTCTTCTTACATCATCTATCCATTTAAATCTATGTCAAACTCTCTTTCCTTTCCCAAGTGGAATCTATTCCAAAGCTTACCTGGGTAATCTTTCCTGTTATATATATATATATATATATATATATATATGGTATGATAAGAAAAATAAATGCCTGGACGGGATTCGAACCCGGAACTCTGAGTCTGTACCGCAGCGTGTTATCCGTTACAGCACCAGGCGAATCCAATTTCAAACACTTATTTTTCATATTATAACATATATATATGTGTGTGTGTGTGAGAGAGAGAGAGAGAGAGAGAGAAAGAGAGAGAGAGAGAGAGAGAGAGAGAGAGAGAGAGAGAGAGAGAGAGAGAGAGAGAGAGAGAGAGAGAGAGAGAGAGAGAGAGAGAGAGAGAGAGAGGAGTTCAGGAAAAATGTGTAACAAGTCGAAAAAAAACGATAATCCTAGTTATATATGAATTTGAGTTTAAAGTATCCTGTAAAAACCACTAAGGGATTGAAACAAGGGCGCAGTCTATCACTAATTTTATTTAATAGTTATGTAGAATTTATATTAATGAAATGGAAACAAAGCTGCAAAGGTATGGGTATCCCAATAGGCAACAGATTTTTGATGACATTACAACTTGCTGATGATCAACTGGTTTTAGCGCAAGACAAATTTGATATGGAATTCATGATAAAAAGGTTGAAAAACACACATGAATCATGGGGTCTCACAGTAAATTTACAAAAAACATAATATCTGGCAGTAAATAGCAATGGAAGAGAAAATTTAATATTGGAGGAAGGAATCCTAATAAAGCAAGTCAAAAAAACTAAATATTTGGGAATAATTATGGATAACATTAAAGGTTTAGGCAAAGAGAACATAAAACATAGAATTGAATTGAGTAGCAAAATAATATCATTGTTAAATTCCATATGGTGGGATAAGCATCTTTGGAAAGACACAAAAAATATATTGGTAAAACATTGGTGGAATCTGTTGCAATGTATGGAAGTGAGGTATGGACAATCAATAAGTACTACAAGAGTAGACTAATAGCTCTAGAAATGGATTATTTATGCAGAAGTGCCAGAAATTCAAAATTAGTACACGTCACAATTAAGGAAATTAGAAATATAATGGAAGCAGAAGAAAGCATAATTAAAAGAATTGAGGAGAAGGAATTAAAGTGGTTAGGACATGTCTTAAGAATGGAAGATGAGCGATGGCCAAAGCAACTATATCAATGGCATCCGACCAGAAAGAGGAAAAAAGGGAGATCAAAGTTAACATTGAAGGAAAGCATGAAGACACTAATGCAAGCAAGAGGGCTAAGCATTGATGATGCCCAAGGCTTTCCAGGTTTGGCGCGGGAAGACGACAGCAGCTGTAAAAACCCGAAGGTAGATGATAGAGTTTGAAGTATCTAAATTCATCAGAATTACTATTGTACGAATATTTGTTCATTTTTCGTTTTTATGGGTCCAACTGCACCTAACTTCCGCTTCCCAGCATTTCCAAACAAAATTTATCATAAGTAATGCCACGAGTGATTTCCAATTTATCTAGAGAATTTGGAAATCAAGAGTGTCATTTGTTAGGACTATTTAACGAATAAAATTAAGCTGTTTACTCACAAATCATTATTTAACTATAGTTATTTTAAAATATTTATATATTTAATGTAATGTATAACGATTCCCATGTAAAGTTGTACATGTCTTACACACTGAGCAGCTAATACAGTGTTTATTAGTAAGAATTTTCAACTGTAATGTGTATAAACCTTGTATAAAAGATATATATCGTTTATTAGTAAGAGGGTTTCAGTTTAACGTTTTTTCAAAGGAGTTGGGACATCAAGAGTCTCTGCAATGCGTAATAGCACGCATTTCCAGAATTGAGTCTATGTTTAATTTCTTTGTGCATCTCATTCCTATTTGTAATTATTGTTCGTAGGTATTAGAATTCAACCACTTCCTCAAAATTTTCCTCATTTTCCATTTGCTGTCCACTTCCATAATATAATGTATTTCTACGTGTGACCATATATTTAGTTTTATTGATATTTACTTCCAGTCGTAATTTCTTAGTGCTATTCAATAGTGTGTGCGTGTTGTCCTTTAGTATCTCCTCGCTATCGGCCAATAGTACCTGACATGTTATGGAAAAATTCAATAGAAGCTCTATTACAGCTCGCTTCGCTACAAGCTTGTATGCCTCTGTTGTCATAGAAACGTGTTAATATTAACCTTGCCAATTAGCCTAGACGGCACTTATAACCTTAACTGATATAGCATTCCCTTCCACACGTAACAAGCTACCGTACGTTGCAGCAATTATACTTGACAACTGAAGGAATTCATCAGACCAACAGACTGTCTAAACATTTCTATTAAGTCAAAAAAAAAATTTTGACACATCACGGGTAAATTTTAATAGAAATTATGATGATGGTAATGGTGCGCCAGGAGAATGAGATTAATTAATGCGACTATTTAACTCATGCCCCAAATGGAAGTCAATGACCAATCACGTTTCAGTGATTTTTTTATTTACAACCAATCACAGTCGTTTTCCGCCTAAAATTTACCAACTAAAGATTATCATAAGTAATGCCACGAGTGATTTCCAAATTACCGATAAATTCACGACTCACGAAGTGAGGAGTGAATTTATCTAGAGAATTTGGAAATCAAGAGTGGCATTTGTTAGGACTATTTAACGAATAAAATTAAGCTGTTTACTCACAAATCATTACTTAACTATAGTTATTTCAAAATATTTATATATTTAATGTAAACGGCGATGTTTGAAAACAAGTGAGAAACGATAGGTACGCTTCATCTGCTTCTTTTGTTTATCACTGCAACCAGATCATAATATTCATTGCCAAAGGAACGCAATATTGTAAGAATGCTCTCTAGTGGAGAAAAGATGAAACACATCAAACTGTATATTAATTCATTTCCGATGTCGTGTGATGTAAATATGACAATTATAATTTTCTGGATTATTACCTGGGAAAAAAATACATTTACGAAAGTGCAAACTGTGGTTTCGTTTTTTTTTTGGTGGTATAATAAATTGCTACAAATGTGTTTATATTAACTCCTGCAAGCGCTATGTGCTGACATCTATGCACTATATATACAATCTGGTAGCCGTATTTCTTTACAGGCTCAGTCACTGCAAAATAATGGTCAGACCTGTTCAGAATATTAAAAAGGAAGACCTTTCTTTAATATAGTAAATGTAACACTGATAAATATTTCGTGAAACACGACTCTGATTGGTTGTAAAACAGAAATCATTGAAACGTGATTGGTCATTGACTTCCATTTGGGGCATGAATTTAATAGTCATAATAAAGAGAGCACATCGTTTTTAACATTCTCAATAGGTCATAGCATTATTTTGCAGTGACTGACTCTATAAGAAATACGGCTACAAGATTGTATATATAGTTCATGAATGTCAACACGTAGCGCATACGAGAGATAATATAAAAACATTTGTAACAATTGATTATACCACAAAAAAAACACTGTTTGCACTCTCTTAAACGAATTATTTTCCAGGAAATGACGCAGAAAAATATAATTGACATATTTACAACATAGGACATCAGAAATTAATTAATACCTATAACGTTGATTATAAATTTCTCCACTAGGGTGCATTCTTAAAACATTGCGATCTTTTGGCAATAAATAATATTATAATCTGGTTGCAGTGATCGAACAAAAGAAGCAAATGAAGCGTACTAATCTTTTCTCATTTGTTTTCAAACATCGCCGTTTACATTAAATATATAAATATTTTAAAAAACTATAGTTAAATAATGATTTGTGAGTATACAGCTTATTTTTATTCGTTAAATAGTCCTATCAAATTCCACTCTTGATTTCCAAATTCTCTAGATAAATTCTCTCCTTACTTCGTGAGTCGTGAATTTATCGATAATTTGGAAATCACTCGTGGCATTACTTATGAAAAATTATGATAATGTGGCCGGATAGTGTTCGGGAGTAAACGTTTCGAGAAACCTCGCTCAGGAAACTTGTCCAGACTGGGATCGAGTCCGAATCCGAATCCGTTGCGTTACAAGGCAGCACGCCAAATCGAGTCCACAGCAGTAGAAAATGAGAGTAAAATGCGTTTGTTCTTCTGTTTTATTTATTTGATTTGGAATTAAATTTCTTTCTAGAGCAATGCTATATATTTTATATTCCATATATATATTTACTTCAATATTAATATTTATTTAATGAGTAATGAAACAAAAAAAAATTATATTTGGTTGTTGCACAGTATTACAATAGATTTTTTATGAAAAAAATAAAAATAAGACCCAGCAAAACGATAGGCGATACAGCATTACCAATTCCAGATTTGGATTCTATTGTGTATGTATGTAGCTGATGCTCTGGAGTTAACAACAAAATTATTCTCCTTGTTGCTTCCCAATACTTGGATGTCACATCTTGAAGAGCTACACAGTTTGTTAAATGTTCTCTGTCCATTTCCACACAACATACACTCAGGAGACATTAATACACCAATTCTATGAAGATGTTTTCATGTCCTGTAGTAAACCTCCGTATAGCAACTGCAGATTTTCGTGGTAGTTCCGGAATTATAAATGGGTTTTCTAACAGCATTTTTAAATTTCTATTTCTGACTTTTATAATTAAATTGGAATTGTAATTATCATTAATGTTTTCTTTGTCCATCCATCTATCCATAGTAATTCTGCCCGAGAGCAGGTCTTTCACTGCAATCATAGCATTTGCATGCTATGCTTTGCAGCTTTACTAAGGAATTATAGGTGTGGTAGCTTACCGTTGCTTTCCACGCCGGTGAATGATGATAATGATAAGGATGATGATGTTGGCCGGATGATTTTCGGGAACCGTTGGGCCCTACATTTCCTGACATTCGTCTTACAGTTGAGGAAAAACCCCGAAAAAAGTCACCCAGGAGTCTTTCCCGACCGGGAATCGAATCCGGGTCCGCTGCGTGACAAGGCAGCACGTTACCTCGAGACTTTTTTTTTAAATTGATTCATAAGAAAATACATAAACACACTAAAATACAACGATTCAATTATCTATGTGGCACAATTAAACGTATTTTATTGAATAAAACTAGAAAATAACTATTTTAAAATTTTACAAAGTATTGGCAGTTCCATCTATTATCTATGGATGTGAAACCTGGACATTAACAAAGGCAGATATTAAACAGATAGAGGCTGAAATGAAGATGTTGAGAGCAATAGCAGGATACCAAAGGATCGATAAAAAGAAAAACGAAGATATAAGAAGAGAACTTAATATATTTAATCTCTGTGAAAGAATAAAATATTATCAAAATGCTTATCTTCAGCACGTATTACGAATGAATGAACAGCGCATACCAAGAAGATTGTATAATTATAAACCAAAAGAGAGAAGATTGTTGGGAAGATCATTGAAGAGATGGAAGAACCAATTCGACCTATAATGAGATCGGAACAGACCATTGGGCTGAATCCTTGTTGTTGTTGATGATGATGATTAAAATACATTGGATTCTATTGTGTTGAATGATGATAATTAAGAAAATATATTGGATTCTATGGTGTTGAATGATGATAATGAAGAAAATATATTGGATTCTATGGTGTTGAATGATGATAATGAAGAAAATATATTGGATTCTATGGTGTTGAATGATGATAATGAAGAAAATTCATTGGATTCTATGGTGTTGAATGATGATAGTGAAGAAAATACATTGGATTCTATGGTGTTGAATGATGATACTGAAGTAAATACATTGGATTCTATGGTGTTGAATTACAAAAAAAAAAGCCTAATTTAGTTCAAAGGACCAACAAAATTGTGGAAATGTGTGTATATCTATTAAACTTTGTAGTAACTTAATGGTGATATATGCCGTTACGGTAAAAAAATAAACATTTTAATATTTTTAATTACTGATTTTAGACACATACAATTATCAAATTTGGATAATCCTTAGTAGGAACATTATCATTATTTAATTAGAGAAAATCAAAATGAAATCCATAAAAAAAAGTATTGAGATACTTTGAGAATGTAGTCATATGAAAAAAAAAAAAACATACGAAGACTCTTAAGGACTGATTGGACATTCCTGAAGAACATAACCCGATCCGACCAAGATGGGAAAAAAAAATATCACCCATGGGATTAGGTTTGGCTACCCCTAGAGCCACACCACATCACGTCACGGCGCGTGCAGGCGTCTGCGCGAAGCGCCATATTGATTTTCGTTCACTATTTTGTCGCTTCATTTCTCGTGCGTCCGCTCCGAGAGAGAGAATGTGTGTCACAGGCCCTTCAGGGGTGTCTCGCAATTAACAGCATGTCCTCGGGACACCCCTTCCATCACATGGGAAACAATTCAGATTTCCACCCTCGTTTCCTCACTTTACCGATGCACAAAAAGTTTGCAGATGAAATATGACAGAAGTTTTCTACCATCAATCAACCAAGCGTTGAACAATATCTACTGTAGTATGACATAGTTACTTTTAGGGTTGTTGTTTTTACATTTTAAGGAGAATCCGCTATGAAGATAAGTTAAAAGTAGTAGTAGTAGTAGTAGTAGTAGTAGTAGGACTTTATTAGACAAAAAGTAAGATATTTACAATATTATTTACAAATATGGGTCGCACGGGCAGTAAGCCGTACGTGCTGTTGACAGTCCGTTACAATAAAGTAATAATTGGTACTAGTGTAAAGAAAAAACAACAAAAAACAATAACATTACAATTACATAAAGAAAACACAATAATGTTACAATTAAATAATAACACAATAGCATTATACACTAATTAATTTATGTATAATTATTAACAATTAATGGTATTGCATTTTGATAACATATATTTATTCATGTATGAGTGTTGTTCTTAATTTCTGCGTGTTGTCCAGAAATTTACCCAAGTTTATCCAATTTTCTGGATTTACCAATAACTCGTAGCATGCCAATCTTTCCCGATTTGAATTTAGAAATCTTTCCGGTAATAACTGACGTCTCCAATATTCTAAATCATTACATTTTCCTAAGTTAAAAGTAATTGGAAAATGAACCGGCTAAGCGCCACTAAAAGTATTTTGATGTCATCTGTTGCACTGGCTCATGAAGTAAGTGTACGCACACTTTTAGCGCCAAATCTTAAATATAGTCGACCGCGGTGGACTAGTGGTTATGCTCCTTGCCTCTGGTCCCGAGGGTCGCGTGTTCAAACCCGGCCGGAGTCGATGGAATTTTTAGGACGGAAAAATCCAAGGAGCAAGTCCTGCGGGAGGGACTTTAAGCCGTGGGTCCCGAGTCTGAAGATTTTCAGGCTCGTAAAAAATCCTTAAGCCTGAATGAAAAGGCATCTAAGCAAACTTTACCGAATTTTCCCCTCCTAGTACTACCTTGGTTTACTAGATGTCAGTATGAGGCAGTGCGCTGATCACGTACCACTCAAATGACATCCATACGAAAACAAGTGTAACTAAATTGTATGGTTCAAATTCTTCCCTGTAGTAGGAGAGGGAAAACATGTGCTTACATTACATTACATCACATCTTAAATATAACCTTAATATTAAAGAAAAATCTTCGCTAGTCCAGAGAGATACCAGCATACGGTTATAAAAAACGTTAGCAAGACCTTTACTTTGCTACGGCAGTGAGGCATGGACTTTGAGGAAAGGAGGAGATAGCAGGATAACTTCTAGTGAAATGAGATTAATGAGATAGATATACAGCAGGATATACCAATTGGGATCACATATACACAGTGATTATATCTTGAAGGAAGTATGTTTAGAACAGGGTATTGAATACATACATAGATAACAGAACAACTGGATGAATTATTTGCGACGAATGAGTTCAGATAGAGTTCCTAAGGCCCGCTTCGTTATTGTCAAACAGGGAAGAGATCTCTGGGTCTTCTAAGAAAACGCTGGATACAAAATTCATAAGTGAGATCGTAACAGGCCTAAGACATGGTTTGATGAAAAAGAAGATTAAACAAAAATGTAAACGTCATCAGTCCTATCAAAGATTCTATGTTTTGCATCAAACGACTATGAAACCAGATCTTCATAAATGCTAATATAAATTTTGTATCATGCAGCTAAGCGCCAAATATTCCTTCTCTTAAATTGTTGATGCATAACTGTCAAACATGGAAAATATGAGTAAATTGCAATATCCAGTATTGTTAGTTTGGCGCTACAATAAATAGTCAGATTGACTTAAACTATAAACGCATTTTTATCGAAAATTAGGCATATATAATGACGCATAGCTGGTTGATGCATAACGCCGTCCAATTGATAGTGATGAAATCTATAAATTCCTCATTGGCACTATCGAATCCGTAAGTTCATAGCCACGCTGACATAAACTCTCCGTACATCTCTTTCCTGAGATGTTTCCCAATAATTCCCTGTTTAATCCATTTTGCTCAAACCATGGTTAAATATTATGCGAGCGTTATAGCGATTTAAATTTTTTTTATTTCGAGATGGTATGATGCCTTGTCACGCAGCGGCTCCGGGTTCGATCCCTGGTCTGGACATGTTTTCTGGGTGAGTTTTTTTCGGGTTTTTCCTCACCTGTAAGACAAATGTTAGGAAACTTTAAGGTCCAAAATTTCCCTGAACATCATATGGCCATCATTATCATCAATATCATGTTCACCTCATTAGATAAAGTTTAGGTTTAAGGCCTCTCCAGGCGCATCACTACTCTTCGTCATCACCTTTCATATCACCGGGGCAGCCGTGACCCTGTCTTCCAGGCGTCAAAAACTCAGAAGTGTGTTACAATGTACACCATGCCAGGAGAGAATACCATAAATGATGGCATTGATTTAATATATTATTATTATTGTTATTATTATTATTATTATTATTATTATTATTATTATTATTATAGCATATGTCAATAGAAAGCAAAACCCGCATATACAAAACGATAGTTCGACCAGTTATCGTATATGGAGCAGAAACTAGGGCTGATACAACAAAAACTAGACAAATAATAAGCACATGCGAAATGAAAATCTTAAGAACTATTTAGGGGAAAACATTATTTGATAAAATACACAACACAGAAATTAGGGACAAATGCCATATTCAAGACATAAGCAAATTTATTATAGATAGACGAAAATATTGGAAGAGTCATATAAAAAGAATGGAAGAAAACCAACTTGCAAAAAGAGCTAAAGAAGATAGACCAATGGACGGGAGAAGAACAAGAGGAAGACCAGCCAAGAGATGGATAGACAGTGAATGCACATCCAATACGTCTTCCTCCGAGGAGTGATTTTGGAAATAAACAGGATGAAAATCCTACAAATTAAGTTTAAGAAGAAGAAGATTATTATTATTATTATTATTATTATTATTATTATTATATTATTATTATTATTATTAAGCAAGATGTTCTTAATTTTAAAAAAATGTGGTAGGAGAAAAAAATGTTTATTAAATATGCAATAGTAGATTATATACGATACAAATAATTATCCGAGGCATGATGTTTGGTTTTTCAGCATTTTTTCTTTTTATGATGAACGTGGAGCTGGCCCGATGCATCAACCCCCAACCTGGGGGACGGGTAATTTTTGTTCAAGGTTTTCTTCCTCTAGTTTTTGATAGTCCAGTATCTTACTTGCAAGGCAGCAGCGCTAGTTTTGGTCCGCCCTGGGTATTTTATTTCCCCAGTACCCGCCATATCTGGTGAGCGTTCCACTATCCGCCACCTGGGAAGGCGCCCGATGGGATACTGACACCTCCACAAAAGGAGCCGGAATCATAGACATTATCGACAAGAGAAGATTACGGTGGTATGGCCATGTCAAAAGAATGCCAGAGCAAAGATTGCCTAAAATTGTTATGGAATGGATTCCAATGGAAAGGAGGAAGAGAGGAAGGCCGAAGTAAACTTGGATAGAAGGGGTACAAGCGCTATGTATATAAGAGGATTGGAGGAAGATCAATGGATGGACAGAGAGGAATGGCGTTTGGTTTCCGGAAGACGGCGGCAGCTGCCATGATATTGGATGATGATGATGATGATGATGACAAATAATTAAATCGGTATGGGCATATACGACGAATACAAGAAGAAAGGTCGCCCTGAAATATGTTTGAATGGTGTCCACCTGGAAGAAGAAAGAAAGGAAGATCTCGAAACTCGTGGTGGATGCAAGTAATAAGAACTGGAATGAGAACTAGAAGACCGGAGGACACGTAGTATAGAAGAAAAATAAAATTTTAGACAAAGAAAGATGCCAAACATTGAAAACTGTAGATAAATAAAAAAATATATTATTATTGTTATTGTATTAATGTTTTACAACAAAAAACAAAATCTCCACTTGCAGCTGAGAACATCTGGACGACGCCTGTCGTTACAACAAAAATCCGTAGAGCAGAAATATGAGAAAATTCATTTAGCGAGTTGGAGATCTCATCTCCTGTTGAAGTAAAGTAGTTTCCAGATGTACACTTGTCAAGTGTTTCAACAATAACTCCACGACCACCAAGCTGTAAAGAAAGTACTTTTCCCCTCACTGTGATTTTTAATCTGGTTCCTTCATTCCAGAAACAATGCTTTCTCTCTCTCCCTCGTCTAAATTAACTTGACTTTACCTCATCAAGTACTGAATACATTTCAGAGAGAAAAAATACAGTCGGTCCCCCTAAACAAGTGATCTCAATTTGACTTTACCTCATCAAATACTGAATACATTTCAGAGAGAAAAAATACAGTCGGTCCCCCTAAACAAGTGATCATAGAGAGAAAAAATACAGTCGGTCCCCCTAAACAAGTAATCTCAATTTGACTTTACCTCAACAAATACTGAATACATTTCAGAGAGAAAAAATACAGTCGGTCCCCCTAAACAAGTGATCTCAATTTGACTTTACCTCAACAAATACTGAATACATTTCAGAGAGAAAAAATACAGTCGGTCCCCCTAAACAAGTGATCTCAATTTGACTTTACCTCAACAAATAAGTGATCTCAATTTGACTTTACCTCAACAAATACTGAATACATTTCAGAGAGAAAAAATACAGTTGGTCCCCCTAAACAAGTGATCTCAATTTGACTTTACCTCAACAAATACTGAATACATTTCAGAGAGAAAAAATACAGTCGGTCCCACTAAACAAGTGATCTCAATTTGACTTTACCTCATCAAATACTGAATACATTTCAGAGAGAAAAAATACAGTCGGTCCCCTTAAACAAGTGATTACAACTCTGCCTCTAGTTCTGAATTTCAGGGGTTGAAACTAGGGATGAAACGGATATCAGGCCGGTTACCGGATTAAACAAATACGAAATATAAATTTTAGGTACTTTATTCAATCCACATAACAAATGAAGGGTCTAACTGCAAAACTCACATTCCCCACTTTTAAAATGTTACGTAAACAGCAAAAAAAAAAAAAAATCATACCAATGAAAACAAACATTAATTTGAACTTATTCTGTATTTTTCATGAATTCATCATAAGTAAAGCCACGAGTGATTTCCAAATTATCGATAAATTCACGACTCACGAAGTGAGGAGTGAATTTATCCAGAAAATTTGGATATCAAGAGTGGCATTTGTTAGGACTATTTAACGAATAAAATTAAGCTGTTTACTCACAAATCATTATTTAAATATATTTATTTTAAAATATTTATATATTTAATGTAAACGGCGATGTTTGAAAACAAATTAGAAATGTGAGGTTATGTTCATTCACTGCACCTTGATCATATTTTTTATTGCCAAATAAGATCGCAATATTCTAAGAGTGCACCCAAGTGGAGAAATAATGAAACACATCAAACTATATATCATAATCAACATTACGGGTTATTCATTTATTTTTTTAGTACACAACTCAGTAAAATCAAGGAATATTTTCATTATTTGCTATATTCAATGTATTTGTTGGAGAAAAATAATGCTTTGACCTGTTCAGAACATTAAAAAGGAGGAGCTTCCTTTATCACAAAAGCAGGAGCTGATAAAGAGAAAACGATAAAGAGCGAGGTGAAACACGACTGTCATTGGTTGTAAAAAAACATTCATTGAAACGCGATTGGTCATTGACTAGCATTTGTGGCATGAGTTAAATAGTCATAAGTGATACCGCGAGTGATTTCCAAGTTATCGACAAATTCACGACTCACGAAGTGAGTGTTTTCTCCAGGAATTTAACTACATTTTATTAGTGTAATGATCGAGAGTAGATAACAATGAAAAATGCAGATTACAGGGAAGATGAATTTACTTTGTTTAGCTCGAGTAATCCTTCATTTAACTCGCGTAAAAATTCACGGTCTGTCAGATCCATTGTGCTTACTCCTTCTTCTTTTCCTTTCTAATGTATTCAAGTAATTAAAGTTTGTGCCGCTGCCTGGGTGTGGGTTGGCAGATGAATAGAACCAGATACAACTTCACAAGAATACAAGCTTCTGCGCCAAATTAATAGCTGGTAGCATTGAACATCCGTTTTTAATAATAAAAACGAGCTGGGTAATTTTCAGCGATTGGTACCGACACTATTCAGTGGCAAAGTAACATTCTTTATAATACAAAATACATTTATCGTGACGTCAAATTAAGTTTCCTAATGTATTATACATCAGTGGCCGAATTCAAATACCTAGGAACAATAATCACAAATAGGAATGAGATGCACAAAGAAATTAAACATAGGCTGAACTCTGGAAATGCGTGCTATTATGCATTGCAGAGATTCTTGATGTCCCAACTCCTTTCAAAAATGTTAAACTGAAAATATATAAAACTATTATTCTAACAGTTATATTATATGGGTGCGAAACATGGACTCTTACTTTAAGGGATTACAAGTATTTGAGAATAAAGTACTTAGGAAAATTTTTGGACCAAAGAGAGATGAACAGACAGGTGAATGGAGAAGACTACATAACAATGAACTGCATGGTCTTTATAGGAAGCCAGATATAATAAGAACAGTTAAGTCTCGTAGACCGCGATGGGCAGGACATGTTGCACTTATGGGGAATGAAAGACTTGCATGGAAGCTTCTTGTAGGGAAGCCAGAGGGAAAGCGCCCAGTTGGTAGACCAAGAATGAGGTGGGAGAATAACATTACCTATGATTTGAGAGAAGTAGATTATACAGGGAATGATTGGAAAGCATTAGCTCAGGATAGGGATGTATGGAGAGCTTATGTCCGCGCGGCCATGAACCTACGGGTTCGATAGTGCCAGCGAGTAAGCAAGTAAGTAAGTAATGTACATCAGTTGTAGCATTTACTTAAATTGACAACTATCTACGTCGTTAAATTCTGTATATCATGAATTTATTATATCCATAATACATTACATTAATATATTTATGCATTACATATATTACATAAATTTTATTTTATACATTTCATTGATTAATCTTCTATTAAAAACGTCGGGGATTTTTAGGAAAATTATACATTTCGTAATTTTAAAAATCGATAAAGATTGAACAAATAACACAGAGCAACAAAAAATACACTTTTTTTTTGTCTCAGAAAGAAAAATAGGTGATTCCGATAGTATTTTTTCTACTGAATTCAAATATGATATCGGGGTTTCTCCATCACGCAAGGTTTCCGAGAGATAACTTCAAATACTTTAATATTTTCTATATTCGTATCTACACAATATTGGAATATTCGGACTCGCCTAAAAAGTAAGAAATGGCGATTTTCTGCTATATTTTGCCTGTGGAGCATCCCTCTCGATGGTTCAACAATAATCGGCCAGCATATTAGGATTCCATTTGCCTTGATATCTCTTTTCCATAGCTGAAATCTCCTGAGTTAGCTCATTTGGTTTTATTTTACAATGGATAAATGACTGCAATTAAGAAAAATCGCAGGGAAAATGGTAATCGGGCAGAATTTTTAGGGTCAAATCCGCATTCAAATGGAGAGGATTTTTCTCGGTCTTCAACTATGTTTTTTGATAAAATTGAGGCTAAACTTAGGACGAAAAAAAAGTTTATTAAAAAATAATTATTTAAATCCATTAATTGAAATTGAAATAAAAAAAACTGTGGGTGATGGAGAAATTCCGAATACATATTTGAAAACACGATAAAAAACTGCAATAAGTACAACTATTGGTACTCATGAGACAAAACTCATGTTGACCAGTTTTATCAATTAGATTTTCATTCTATAGTGTTCTGTTCTAGGACAGGTATTTTACTTCAGCTTTACTAGGGAATACAGATGTGGTAGGTTCCTGTTGCTTTCCACACAGTTGAAAGATGATGATGGCCACATGATGTTCGGGGTCCTTTTGGGCCTTAAAGCTATCTGACAGTTGTCTTACAGGTGAGGAAAAACCCCGAAAAAACCTCACCCGTGTTCAGATCGGGAATCGAACCCGGATACGCTGCATGACAAGGCAGCTCGCTACTCGAGACCACAACGGTGGACAAATTATCTGTTGTAGAATGTAATTAGCGACATGAGGTATAAATAAGTTATATCATCATAATGAACAATCACGGACTAAGCCCATGAGGTTTTTTCTGGTCTCATTGATTCTCATTCAAAAAGTTGAATCCGTCTCTTTTTCGGTCTACCAACATTCCTGTCTCCTTTTCGTTTGTAATTAATTATATTTTTTCGCATGCGTTCATCATTCATTCTTTGAAGATGTTCTTTCCAGTTTTTTCTAGAGTTTTTTTATTTTATCTAAAAGTTTAAAAATATTTAGCTCATTTCTAATATCTTATCCCGAATCTGGCCAACTTATCGACAGGTACAGCAATGCAGTTATTCAAAACGACAGTGGCACCAGTTATAACATATGGGATAGAGATAATTTGGGAAAAACTTAAGATCGGAGATCTGATAAGAATAGAAAAAGTCAAAGCAATGTTCATGAAACGGATCCTGAGAATAGGAAAAACAGCGCCATCTCGTTTTGCTTACGAACTAATGAGAGAGACCTACTTCATAGAGGACATAAGAACCCAATTCTATCTACAATCCACAGAACCTTACCAGAAATTAATAAGCATCAGATATAGGAAGAAGAAGGAAATAGACATAGATTTCTACACCACAACTGCCATGCTGGACGACAGATGGACCAGAGAGTGCAACCCCAAGAGACACGTCACAACACGACTCGCAGTGCATGGATTTCATAACAAGGTGTGTATAAACAAGAAGTTCCACGAGCCGACCGAAGAATGCAGGTGTGTGTTGTGTGGACGGAGATGTAGGAAATACCACATCATAACATGTGCGAAAAGACTATTACAGACTACAGTAAAGACTAAACAACCACTAATGCTCAACCTGAGTGCACATTTCTTATTATTATTATTATTATTATTATTTCTAATATCTTCACTTCTTCTTTTATCTTGTTGCCGGCTACACTTCTCAGAAATCTCATTTCAGCTGCTTCTACGATCTTCTCTTCTCTTTTAGTTAAAACCCAAATTTCACTACCATACAATAGTAAGGGGACTGCCACTACTTTATAAAATTTTAGTTTTGTTTCCTTAGTAAGTTATATATAATTTTTTTTCCAATGCCGCCAATTTGTCTTATGACATTTCTGGCTTTCACCCCTGGCTTTTGGCGCAATTGTAACCTATTTTTTAGGTTGAGGCACCTGTAAGGCGGAGGTATGTTTCCGATAATATGATAGATGTTAAAAGATAATGAAGCGTCAGGAGAGTCCTTAATCTAAGCTTAACCTAAATTCCAGATTAGGGAACTACAGGAAAATTCCCTTTAAGAAAAAAATTCTTTTGGTCTGGCCGGGAATCGAATCCGTCACCACTAACTCAAGAGGCTGGTCATGGTATATATACTGGGTATAACAGGACATCACCGACAAAATGATAGGGATGAGAAGCCATGCAGGGAGGATCATTTTTTGTGAAGGAACATATAGTCGCAAACACGTCGTTTATGAGTTACGCGCAGATGAAGGTGTTCACCCGTAAGGGTCGGAATTGAATACAAACAATTGTACACGTATCATTTTATCGAAAAAGACATTTTTTTTACAATAAGTGTTCAAACAGTCGCCCCTGTGCGCCATTGCATGTTTGATATCGTCGCTGCAACGATCGGTCAGCACGGCCGATCATGACCAGGATTGTTTTTGGCGACGTTAAAACACTTATTGTTTGAACACTCATTATAAAAACATGTAATCTTTCAATGAAAAGGTATGTGTACAATTGTTTGTATTGAATTCCGACCCTTACGGGTGAACACCTTCATCTGCGCATAACTCATGAACGACTTGTTTGCGACTCTATGTACCGTCACAAAATATAATCCTCTCTGCATGGCCTATCATCCCTATCATTTTGTCGGTGAGGTCCAGTTACACCCTGTATATAATTCCTGCTGATAAATGGTATGAAGAATTGTGGGAAAATATCTTCTTCTTCTTCTTCTTCGGCATTTCCCCACTTATAGGTTTGCCGTCTTCAGTTTCCATTATCTCTATTATTCCAATCTCCCTCTTCCAAATTCCTATCATCCATTATAGTTCTGACCATCTTCTATCAATGCAACTGATGTTTCATTCAGATGTCTCATTGCTCTGTATTAGCTTCACAGAACACAAAAATAACAATTCCCTACCACAGATTATTCTTCAAAGCTCTTTTTAAAAAAATAAATCAATACGAACTCACTTTGGTTTCAGCAACTCTTAGAATTTCACTAACATATTCAGAGAAATATTAATAAAACCCAGAATATCTTCAGTGTGATTTTAAACAATACTTGAACTCAGAACATCTGACTCTCAAAAAGTAAATTGTTACAATAGTTATGTTGTGACCTTGGTTTAAACATGTGTTCCTCTATTTTTTTGAGTAGTGTATACACGAATGTCTGTCTGTCTGTCTGTCTGTCCTTTATGCGCTGCCATACCGTTCATCCCGATTGTGATGGGGTGTTTTGCAAAATGTTCAACAGTTTCCCGGGAACGTTTTAGGATATAAGAGAGTTGTGTTACTGAACCCCTTCACCCCTAGAAAACCTACTTTTGTAGTGAAAAAGATAAAATAAAATAGCATTTTGTACGGTTAAATGTCTTACGCTACCTAAACCATAAGAAATACATCAAATTTATGTATACAGAATTGAATATCTCTAATAAAACTTTACAAAAAAGTCCGCGACAGCATATGTTTATCATTTATGGATAACTCACAATAACCATTTTTGTCTTTCATCGATGCCTAGAAGATAAGAATAAGTAGATTCCCGGGCAAGCTTAGCAGCGCACGGCGGGTATTCTTTTACGGGTAAATTACAATAACGAATTTTGTTTCTCAGCTCATTTATGCCAAGAAGTTCAAGATAAGTAGATTCCCGGGCAAGCGTAGCAGCGCACGGCGGGTATTCTTTTACGGGTAAATTACAATAACGAATTTTGTCTCTCAGCTCATTTATGCCAAGAAGATCGAGATAAGTAGATTCCCGGGCAAGCGTAGCAGCGCACGGCGGGTATTCTTTTACGGATAAATTACAATAACGAATTTTGTCTCTCAGCTCATTTATGCCAAGAAGATCGAGATAAGTAGATTCCCGGGCAAGCGTAGCAGCGCAAAGCGGGTATTCTTTTACGGATAAATTACAATAACGAATTTTGTCTCTCAGCTCATTTATGCCAAGAAGATCGAAATAAGTAGATTCCCGGGCAAGCGTAGCAGCGCACAGCGGGCATTCTTTTACTGATAAATTACAAGAACGAATTTTGTTTCTCAGCTCATTTATGCCAAGAAGATCGAGATAAGTAGATTCCCGGGCAAGCGTAGCAGCGCAAAGCGGGTATTCTTTTACGGGTAAATTACAATAACGAATTTTGTTTCTCAGCTCATTTATGCCAAGAAGTTCAAGATAAGTAGATTCCCGGGCAAGCGTAGCAGCGCACGGCGGGTATTCTTTTACGGATAAATTACAATAACGAATTTTGTCTCTCAGCTCATTTATGCCAAGAAGATCGAGATAAGTAGATTCCCGGGCAAGCGTAGCAGCGCAAAGCGGGTATTCTTTTACGGATAAATTACAATAACGAATTTTGTCTCTCAGCTCATTTATGCCAAGAAGATCGAGATAAGTAGATTCCCGGGCAAGCGTAGCAGCGCAAAGCGGGTATTCTTTTACGGATAAATTACAATAACGAATTTTGTCTCTCAGCTCATTTATGCCAAGAAGATCGAGATAAGTAGATTCCCGGGCAAGCGTAGCAGCGCAAAGCGGGTATTCTTTTACGGATAAATTACAATAACGAATTTTGTCTCTCAGCTCATTTATGCCAAGAAGATCGAGATAAGTAGATTCCCGGGCAAGCGTAGCAGCGCAAAGCGGGTATTCTTTTACGGATAATTACAATAACGAATTTTGTCTCTCAGCTCATTTATGCCAAGAAGATCGAGATAAGTAGATTCCCGGGCAAGCGTAGCAGCGCAAAGCGGGTATTCTTTTACGGATAAATTACAATAACGAATTTTGTCTCTCAGCTCATTTATGCCAAGAAGATCGAGATAAGTAGATTCCCGGGCAAGCGTAGCAGCGCAAAGCGGGTATTCTTTTACGGATAAATTACAATAACGAATTTTGTCTCTCAGCTCATTTATGCCAAGAAGATCGAGATAAGTAGATTCCCGGGCAAGCGTAGCAGCGCAAAGCGGGTATTCTTTTACGGATAAATTACAATAACGAATTTTGTCTCTCAGCTCATTTATGCCAAGAAGTTCAAGATAAGTAGAATCCCGGGCAAGCGTAGCAGCGCAAAGCGGGTATTCTTTTACGGATAAATTACAATAACGAATTTTGTCTCTCAGCTCATTTATGCCAAGAAGTTCAAGATAAGTTGATTCCCGGGCAAGCGTAGCAGCGCAAAGCGGGTATTCTTTTACGGATAAATTACAATAACGAATTTTGTTTCTCAGCTCATTTATGCCAAGAAGATCGAGATAAGTAGATTCCCGGGCAAGCGTAGCAGCGCAAAGCGGGTATTCTTTTACGGATAAATTACAATAACGAATTTTGTCTCTCAGCTCATTTATGCCAAGAAGATCGAGATAAGTAGATTCCCGGGCAAGCGTAGCAGCGCACAGCGGGTATTCTTTTACTGATAAATTACAACAACGAATTTTGTTTCTCAGCTCATTTATGCCAAGAAGTTCAAGATAAGTTGATTCCCGGGCAAGCGTAGCAGCGCAAAGCGGGTATTCTTTTACGGATAAATTACAATAACGAATTTTGTTTCTCAGCTCATTTATGCCAAGAAGTTCAAGATAAGTAGATACCCGGGCAAGCGTAGCAGCGCACGGCGGGTATTCTTTTACTGATAAATTACAACAACGAATTTTGTTTCTCAGCTCATTTATGCCAAGAAGTTCAAGATAAGTTGATTCCCGGGCAAGCGTAGCAGCGCAAAGCGGGTATTCTTTTACGGATAAATTACAATAACGAATTTTGTTTCTCAGCTCATTTATGCCAAGAAGTTCAAGATAAGTAGATTCCCGGGCAAGCGTAGCAGCGCACAGCGGGTATTCTTTTACTGATAAATTACAACAACGAATTTTGTTTCTCAGCTCATTTATGCCAAGAAGTTCAAGATAAGTTGATTCCCGGGCAAGCGTAGCAGCGCACTGCGGGTATTCTTTTACGGGTAAATTACAATAACGAATTTTGTCTCTCAGCTCATTTATGCCAAGAAGATCGAGATAAGTAGATTCCCGGGCGAGCGTAGCAGCGCAACACCGGGTATTATCTAGTTAGTTATAAAAGCAATACTCATAGATGTTTTTAGTATACACATAAAAGATGGGATATAGGCACTTGCAAATGTTTTTAACAGTCCATTTACCACTTTGGGAAGAAAATTTAATTTTCATTCGAAATTTCAAATTTTACGCGGAATCCACCTATTGAGTATATAAATATGATCATATCCACTGCAGAACGTGTGCCGTAAGTATTGTACTTGTGCCACTGTTACTGTGGATGCGAATTGTTGATTAACCTCAATTTCCGAACGAAAGAGGTTTGAAGCATATCCAACACTAATAATGTTCGACTCATTGCACTAATTGAATACTGTACAGTCCACATACGCAGAAAATGTGACATCACATGTAGCTTTGACGTAATGCTGAACCATGTTTTAACGCCAACTTTGCATTCATAATTATAAACAGAATCTATCCACCGAACCGCGAGGTTAGTTACTGACAATCCATTGCTTTCATTACGGTTATTATTATTTTATTTAACGACGCTCTATGATACATTATGCCCTCAGTTCGAAATTCAAATTTGAGCGTAAAGTTCCGGACACATTAGTTCATATGTTTCTTTATTTTCTAAAATGTGTAGCATATTACTATGCGAGGTGAGAAGTGGTTTTTACACAATCGAGGAAAATGTTTAAAAACTAAGCGATAGCGACGTTTTTAATTTTCGAGATTCTGTAAAACACTTCACAAACGTGCGTTGTACATTATGTTTTTGCGCGGTGGTGTTTTCAAAATGATAAATAATAGTAAAATAATAACATGTATTACGAGTATTTGAGAATAAAGTTCTTAGGAAAATTTTTGGACCAAAGAGAGATGAACAGACAGGTGAATGGAGAAGACTGCGTACCAATGAACTACATAGTCTTTATAGGAAGCCAGATATAATAAGAACAGTTAAGTCTCGTAGACTGCGATGGGCAGGGCATGTTGCGCGTATGGGGAATGAAAGACGTGCATGGAAACTTCTTGTAGGAAAGCCAGAAGGAATACGCCCAGTTGGTAGACCAAGAATGAGGTGGGAGAATAACATTAACTGCGATTTGAGGGAAGTAGATTATACAGGGGATGATTGGAAAGCATTAGCTCAGGATACGGATGTATGGAGAGCTTATGTCCGCGCGGCCATGAACGTACGGGTTCGATAGTGCCAGTGAGTAAGTAAGTAAGAGTAAGTAAGTAAAATAATAACATGTTTATATGATGATCTTGCAGAAGATTCCGGGCTGTTGGCCGTGATCTTGAGGCTTGTAGTTCCCCGACGTTTCGCCAGAGACTGCGTCCGGCATCCTCAAGGGTTGTCTTGAGACTGGCAATTTTTCAACAAAATTGCCAATTTCGCCAGACACTGCGTCCGGCATCCTCAAGGGTTGTCTTCAGACTGGCAATTTTTCAACAAGCCAACCCTTGAGGATGCCAGACGCAGTTTCTGGCGAAACGTTGGGGAACTACAAGCCTCAAGACCACGGCCAACAGCCCGAAAATCTTCTGCAAGATCATCATAGTAACTCCGGCCGTGAAAGTGTAAGTCAATATAATAACATGTTTGTTCGAAGTTTTAGCGCTCATAATAGAAAATTGACTAACATTAACAGTGTGGGTAATGTTTATCAGTTGAATCTACAGAAGGCCGTGAGACAATTTAGTGATAACATGGCGGGAAGTACGTATTTATAGTTTTATATTGATTCAAATAAAATTCACCACCGCTGTCGTCTTGAGGTAGCGTGCTGCCTTATCACGCAGCGGGCCCGGGTTCGATCCCCGGTCGGGGCAGTTTTTCTGGGTGAAGTTTTTATCGGAGTTTTTCCTCATCTGTAAGACAAATATCAGGAAAACTTTAAGGCCCAAACGGTCCCCGAAATCATATGGTCATCATCGTCATCCTTATCATCATCATCCTTCACCGATGTGGAAAGCAATGGGAAACTACCACACCTATAATTCCCTAGTAAAGGTGCAAGCATAGCATGAAAATGCTATGATTGCAGTGAGGGACCTGCCTTCGGGCAGAATTACTATGGATGGATGGAAATAAAATTCAGTTCATTTAAAATGCTGTGATTTGTTTCGTATAAAGTAGGACTATATTAACACTACCTTTTGGATATTTTTGTATATATATTTAGTGTAGTATAGATAGAAGGCAGTGGTTTTAATCCCCGCACGCGTTTTGTAATATGGAATATTACAGTGTAGTTATTTTATTACAGTATAGTTATTTTGGTTGGCAACCCCGAAATGTAGGAAGTTGATCTTTCAATCATGGTCGCCAATGCTGTAAGTACGAGAAAACACACTATCGCGCAAAAAATTATTTTAGTTTCCGAAAATCTACGAGATGGGACCCACGACTTTACATCTCTTCCTAAGGAAGTCATTATCATCACCATGTTCCTTTCAGGGATTAAGCAATCTTGCCTGTTCTGTCCTCACACTGTCAAAACCACCTCTCCCTTTGACGTCCCACATCTCTTCTTCCTTGAAGTTCATAGTTATACACTAGTGCTGGGGATTATTTCCGAGTCAAGAACGTCCTGCGCCGAATGATGACTAGTGCTTAACGGGACGGTATTAAATTTATATGCAGGTGGATTCCACGAATACTATTGGCTAGAGATGACGTGGCTACTGTCGTACTATTGTACTACACGTACAAAATTATAATAGTACAAATTAGTGCTACTGAGGAAGATTCATTGTGTTAATGTGACCATGAGCGATAAGCACCCTGAATGCCTACATTACTCAGTTGGCTGGTCTCACAGCAGCGGCAACGACTAGGCCTAGTCTTGCGAACGGGCTGGTTGGGACAATACCGGGCGAAATACTGGGAATTACCACCAGGTCAATAAGCTCGGAAAAGGAGGAAGCGCGGTCTTTGGTGGGGGATTAGCGCCGACTCTGGGACCGAGTGACCCAAGGACAATCTGTGAGGTCGTCAGGAGTTGAGCGACCTGACGTACTAATGCTCAGGCTGGACCCACTTCAGCAACCAAACACGTCCCCAGCTGGTGCACTGGGGGAAAGGTCGGTGGATCTGCTAGACAGTCCTCCCGGCCAAGTCCAAGGGACTCGTGAACCATTAGTGGGGTCGGCAGGAGTTGAGAGCCTTGTTCGTACTATTTGCTTTCATCTGTTGGAGCTTGCGAGAGGCTCCGTGCTGGACCACAACTGCAAACAGGACAGGTCCCTGGGGGGTGGGCACAACCAGGGCACAGCTCGGACCAGTGCAGAGGGGAGCAACTGTGCTGGTTCCCGGCTAAGCCTACGGGCTCGTGGTCAAACTGTGGGGTCACCAGGAGATGAGCACCTGGATGTACTAAAGTCTCACACTGCGGGGTTTGTGGACTCAAGCCCTAGCCGGTCTCACAACGGCTGCAGGATACGTCCCTGGAGGTAGAATAGGGGAACGGTCGGTGGATCTGCGACAACAGTCCTCCCAGCTAGGCTCAAGGAGCCCGTGGATCAACTGTGGGGTCGTCAGAAATGAGCGACCTGACGTGCTATTTAGCTCAGCAATTCCCGAAGTTGCAATTCCAACACCTTCTCCCTAGAGGTGTTGGTTTAGGTCGAGAACTCTTGAATGTGGACGCGAACTAGATAGGGAGGACAAGTCTGGGACTTGGGTGTATGGTCATTAAGACCGAGGTATCCCAAGGGGTGGAAGAATGGGCCTAGATGTGTGTTAATTTAACTATTGCCCTCTTATGACGACATACAAGTTTTAAATGTTATATTAGTTTTATATGTTAAATTAGTGCGTATTAAAATGTTCCTTACGATGCATGTTTAAATATTCTCTCAGGCCATTTGAGATTATGAGTCTTTATGATTCCACTGAACACATTTGCTATGAGAAAAATTTCATAAAGGGAAGACACTGCTTATTTTTCATTTTTAAAAATATCCACTCTCATGCCGTAGCGTAGAGGTTAAGGTACTGAGCTACAAGCCGGAGGTCGAGGGTTCATGTTCCGGTGCGGTCAGGATTTTTAAACTGACCCAAACCTTCTGGCGGCACATTAAACTTTAAGTAATAATGCTGATGACACGTGCAAGAGTACATAAACTCTTACTTCACGGACTTAATTTTGCTCCTACAATAAAAGAACGGACATAGAAACGACCCTAAAGAATTGTAGTTATTAAAAAGCAAATAAACAAATATATTGACTTAGGCTGTCACGGCCGGAGTTACTATGATGATCTTGTAGAAGATTTCCGGGCTGTTTGCCGTGGTGTTGAGGCTTGTAGTTCCCCGACGTTTCGCCAGAGACTGCGTCCGGCATCCTCAAGGGTTGTCTTGAGACTGGCAATTTTGTCGACTACCTGCCCTATTTATACATTTATCCGCGACGTGTTCTCTGGGTAACGGACCGCGCAGAGAACACGTCGCGGATAAATGTATAAATAGGGTAGGTAGTCGACAAAATTGCCAGTCTCAAGACAACCCTTGAGGATGCCGGACGCAGTCTCTGGCGAAACGTCGAGGAACTACAAGCCTCAAGACCACGGCCAACAGCCCGGAAATCTTCTACAAGATCATCAAAATAAACAAATATTTATTTTACAATTTTTACAACATTTTCACCATTCGGTGCGCTAAAGAAGAAGAAGACAATACGACCTAATCGTGCGTGGCGTTAGGCTAAGTCGCATGCATTCCTTCTTGGGACTTTCTTTCTTGGAACTTTGTCTGGCAATACAGTATCAGAAAAATTAGTTGTCTAGAAAGCACGTCTAGAGATGTTATTTGCTGGCTACACACGACCTGAATGTAACAACTATATTGGCTAATAAGGAGTTCTTCAGCATCCCGCAAAATTAAATTCTGTAGAGTATAGGCTAAATTCTGGAAATGCGTGCTATTATGCATTGCAGAGACTCTTTATGTCCCAACTCCTTTCAAAAAACGTTAAACTGAAAATATATAAAACTATTATTCTACCAGTTATATTATATGGATGCGAAACATGGACTCTTTCTTTAAGGGAGGAAAGGAGATTACAAGTATTTAAGAACAAAGTACTTAGGAAAATTTTTGGACCAAAGAGAGATGAACAGACAGGTGAATGGAGAAGACCACAAAACAATGAACTACATGGTCTTTATACGAAGCCAGATATAATAAGAACAGTTAAGTCACGTAGACTGCGATGGGCAGGACATGTTGCACGTATGGGGACCTGCACGGAAGCTTCTTGTAGGAAAGCCAGAGGGAAAACGCCCAGTTGGTAGACCAAGAATGAGGTGGAAGAATAACATTAACTATGATTTGAGGGAAGTACGTTATACAGGGAATGATTGGAAAGCATTAGTTCAGGATAGGGATGTATGGAGAGCTTATGTCTGCGCGGCCATGAGCCAGTGAGTATGTAAGTACAGTAGGTTATTTGTTTTAATTACTATACACCGTGTAGAGAGAATGTAATGAATATAAAATTAGTGCATTTGGAAAGCAACGAATTATAAATTACATTTCTGTAAAAAAATAAATTAACTGGCATATTCAGCAGGAGTAAGTTTACGTGTCGTTCACGAATTTGATTGATTTAAGTGCAACGTGCGAACATACAGGTAATTATATCCATTTAATTGAAATCGATATTTCATTAAATTTATAATCGTTCAAAAATCACGTATAATATTACAATATTCTAAAATAAATGTAGCAAACTCACTTCAACCATCGAACCTGTAGGTTCGTGTCCGTTCAGCCATAAGCACTCCAGACATCCCTATTTATTTATTTGTGTACAGAATTTTAATGTTTACACTTATTTCTGTGCCTACATTTTTATTTTTCTTCTCCACTCGTCTCTCTCCATCCAATCCATGTCCCCCAGTGCTCTTGCTCTCATTTCAGTTCTTATTTCCTGCATCCACGAGTTTCGAGGTCTTCCTCTCCTCCTTCTTGCAGGTGGACACCATTCAAATGTTTTCCTGGGTAATCTTTCTTCTTGCATTCGTCGTACGTGCCCACACCAATTTAATTGCTTATACTGTATATAATCTACTATTGAATAATCAATATTAATTTTTGTCTTATGACAGTATTTCTTATTTTGTCTAATTATGAACATCTTGCTGCTCTCCTCAAGAAATCCATTTCCATCAACATAAGTTTTTGTTTAATTTCCAAAGACATCCCTATACAGAGCTTATATTTTCTAATGTTTTATTTTATAATCATTCACTACTGAGCTATATCCCCTGTTTATATTCTGTTAACGTTTTATTTGATGCTTTTTAACAGCAAGAGTACAAAGTGCGCCCCATGGAGCATTAACGGATATATACAGGGGGTTTCAAGATAATTATTGCATACTTCTAGGGATTGTAGAAGGGACTTAGTAGATAAAGTTTTGATGAGGAACCCATGTCCGGAAATACACCTTTTCGATTTAAATAAGTTTGAAGATCGAAACACAATGGGCTGATATCGTGTATCTTGTGTTTGAGAATAAGCATTACAGACTTCTAGGGGTTGTACTACACCTGTCGAGTCGGAGGAAGTGCTTGCACGAATTCTGGCGGCAGCAGAAATTAATGAGCACACACCAGGTCTTGTAGGGTGTCATCATCATCATAGTACATTCACGAATTTAGTCCATTTGTTGACCTGTTTCGGCCTCAAGAGAAACACCATCCAAAAGTCTTTTGAGTGGTCGTCCTGGTCTTCTTCTTCCTGCAGGTTGATATCTTAACATTTGTTTGGGTATTCTGTGATCTTCCATTCGTGTGTGCATGAAAATATGTGTCGCAGTTACACTTTGTGCATCGAACAACAGGATCGCCAAGTGGAATCACACATAAGAGACACGATATCAGCCCATAGTGTTTCGATCTTCAAACTTATTTTACATTGAAATCGTATGCTTCCGGACATGGGTTCCTTATCAAACCTTTATCTACTAAGTCCCCTCTACAACACCGAGAAGTCTGTAATAATTAATCTGAAGGACCCTGAATGTATATATATAACAGTGGATGGGTGACCGTCCGTTATTATAGCTGCTGTAAATGTCAATAACTCATCATCAATTGCAGGCATGGTTTAGGCCGTTGGCCTGTTCCGTTTCAGGATATAAATTGATCCCTCCATCTCTTCTTAGGTCTTCCTGGGTCTCTTCGCTCTGCGGGTCTGTAGTTCAATAGCTGCAGAGGTAGTCTATTGTTTGGCATTGTAAGAAGGTGTTCATGCCAATTATTTTGATTTTTTTAATGGTTTCAGTTATTGCTGGTGTGTTGAGAACTTTGCGGATATCTTCGTTACGCATGTGGTCGTGAAGCGTATAACTCGCTAAAGGTCTTAATAACTTCACATCTGCAGCTACTATCCTATTTAATTTACCTGTAGTAAGAGTTCTGTAGTCATTTTAGAATTCTATCTGGGTGTACTTTTCGGAAAAGAATGCTTTTTATTGTTCCTATAAGTTTTTGAAATTTGACCAATGTTATGTCTATGTCTTTATATGTGTCATAGGAAAGATTGCAGCCAAGATAAGTAAAGTTATTAACTTGTTCTATTATACAGAGTGAAAAATTATTTAAACCGACAAACTCTGGGAGGTTGTAGGCGACACCAAAACAAATATTTTTCCCTAATGTAATTTTTTCCTATGAGGATTATGTAAACCGGTAGAGGGCGTATTACGCTCTTCAGTTGTCATGACTGCAACTGCTGTTGATGGTAGGAATTGTTTTGTCCACCAGTGTAGTAGTGAATTGTATCTGTTTACTAATGGAGCGATACACCTGGAGTGAGTACACTGATATGTTTGGTGCGTATTACGTAGCGCACCACAACGGACGAGCTGCATCGCGGGTTTATCAACAACAATATCCTAATCGCCGTATTCTGCATCATACGACGTTTACTGCTGTGTACCAACGTCTGCGTGAGACCGGGTCATTTAGCAGATTACCTGGACAGGGACGCCGTCGCACAATAAGAACGCTGCGATTTGAGG
Source organism: Diploptera punctata (assembly GCA_030220185.1). NCBI lineage: Eukaryota > Metazoa > Arthropoda > Insecta > Blattodea > Blaberidae > Diploptera > Diploptera punctata. The sequence continues at coordinate 662,334 of JASPKZ010002302.1, read as the reverse complement.
AAGCTCTCCTGCAGCATGTGGAGATCCTTCTCTCGAAAACTAGTTCCCGTGAGTCGTTAATTTATCGATAATTTGGAAATCACTTGTGGCATTACTTGTGAAAAACTCATGTGCAACGAATGAACGAATGAATCGTAAGAGATTTCCAAAAGTCATGCTTTTATACCTTCCTCAAGCGAAGAGATCTTTGGGACGTCATAGAAAAAGATAGACCTAGAATGATTAACTGAAACCGTAACACGCTTTAAGCCGTAAACTTGTTTGGAAGATGATGATGATGATGATAATGATGGAGATAATGATGATGATATATATTTTAGACTTGTTTGGAAGAAGATGATGATGCATACAGGTCATGGGCATAATCATTTTCATTGTATGATAAATATGGTCGATGAACATCTGTAAATATTTTTCAAAAACCTTTTTTAGAACAATATCAATAGCTTCATTCCTTCGAAATTAGTTAAAAGGTTGAGCGCCATTTTTTAAAAGAATAAGATTTTGATGTAATCTGTTGCACTGGCTGAAGAAGTAACTGTACGAAAACTTTAGCACAAAATCTTTAAATATAGCCTTAATTTATTAGAGAAACATAAAAATATTTATTGTTTGTATTTGTGCAGGAATATAAATTTGACCAGAAAAACAAAAAAAGGGATTATACAGACAATAATAGAAAGTATACTTATATATATGGATCAGAAAGCTGGACAATAAATGAAAGGATGCAGAAAAGAATCTTGGCGACAGAAATGGATGGATTACGGAGAAGTATGAGAATATCCAGGCTACAACATATATTCGAAATACATATATCAGACAATAAATGGATGCAAAAGAAACTGTTATCGATAGGATAACAAAGAGAGCTCTACAGTGGTATGGACATGTACAACGGATGTCGGAAAACCAGTGGCCTAAACATGTGTTGGATTGGATTGTACCAGGCAGAAGGAAGAGGGGGAGAAGTAGAAGAGCATGGTATGAGGGAATATATGTAGCCATAATGAAGAGGGGTATGGAAGAAGGACAATGGGAAGATAGGAATCTCTGGAAAGCAGGAATCAAAGGCAAACTCTCTAAAGTGGAAAGCCTGTATTAAGTATTAAGTAAGTATTTGTGCAGGTTTGAGTGGAAGAGAAGCCCTTATGTCCTTAACTCTGCCAGAATAAATAAAACAATATTATTATTATTATTATTATTATTATTAAAACGCCATCAGTCCTATCAGAGATTCTACGTTTTACAACAAACGCCTATAAAACCACATCTTCATGAATGCTAATCTAAATTTTGCATCATGCAGCTAAGCGCCAAATGAATAGTCAAATAAAGAAAATAACTTGCAATATCTAGTATTGATAGTTTCGCGCTACAATAAGTAGTGAAGACTGACATAAAATTTAAACGTATTTTTCTCGAAACTTACAAAGTGGCGTGTAGCCAGTTGATGCATAACGCTATCAAAAAATAAGGAGGTTAATTATTTCGTAATTGATTCAAGGCTTTGACATAAATGTTTTTGATATCGCTGCCTAGTGTTTCAGGGTAAATAAATATATAGCAGTAACATATTTACCCTGAGAGGTAAATATCTTGCGCCACGCCCCAGTTTCCTGTCAACATGTGTGTATATCACGTCAAACTGCTAACCCCCCCCCTCTCCAGCCACTATCAAGACCCCGACACGCACTCATTAAAGTTTCAATGACAAACAACGTCACAATGTCCAAAACTTGGTCATTTATATTCACAGACTAATCTAATATATAAAATTGACTGTTTGTTTGTTTGTACTTTATGCGCGGCCATACCGCTGATCCGATCGTGATGGGGCTTTGTGCAAAATGTTCAGGAGATTCCTGGGATGAACATACGCAATAACAGAGTTCTGATAATCAACTCCTACACCCTTAAAAATCGCCCTTTGTAGTGGAAAACGTGAAAAAAATAGCTTTTTTTGCACGCTTAAATGGCTTACGCTGCCTAAATAATTTTACCATCAAAATCGTGGGGTGCTCTTTATCAATTAATATATTTGATAATAAACAGATACTTACTTACTCGCTGGCACTATCGAAGCCGTAGGTTCATGGCCGCACGGACATAAGCTCTCCATACATCCCTATCCTGAGCTAATGCTTTCCAATCATTCCCTGTATAATCTACTTCCCTCAAATCATAGTTAATGTTATTCTCCCACCTCATTCTTGGTCTACCAACTGGAGCACTTTCCCTCTGGCTTTCCCTCTGGCTTTCCTACAAGAAGCTTCCATGCAAGTCTTTCATTCCCCATACGTGCAACATGTCCTGCCCATCACAGTCTACGAGACTTAACTGTTCTTATTATATCTGGCTTCCTATAAAGACCATGTAGTTCATTATTATGTAGTCTTCTCCATTCACCTGTCTGTTCATCTATCTTTGGTCCAAAAATTTTCCTAAGTACTTTATTCTCAAATACTTGTAATCTCCTTTCCTCCCTTAAAGTAAGAGTCCATGTTTCGCACCCATATAATATAACTGGTAGAATAATAGTTTTATATATTTTCAGTTTAACGTTTTTGAAAGGAGTTGGGACATCAAGAGTCTCTGCAATGCATAATAGCACGCATATCCAGAATTGAGCCTATGTTTAATTTCTTTGTGCATCTCATTCCTATTTGTGATCATTGCTCCTAGGTATTTGAATTCAGCCACTTCCTCAAAATTTCCCTCATTTGTCATTAGCTGTCTATTTGCATTATATAATCAATTTCTACGTGTGACCATATATTTAGTTTTATTGATATTTACTTCCAGTCCTAAGTTCTTAGTGTTACTCAATAGTGTGTGCGTGTTGGCCTTTAGTATCTCCTCGCTATCGGCCAATAGTACTACATCATCAGCATAAACTAACAGCTTATTAATACCATTCAGTTGTAAGCTTTCCTCATACTCTAAAGACTTAATGGCATGCTCTATTACAAAATTAAATAGTAGAGGAGATAGTGCATCTCCTTGCTTCAACCCATTCTGGATTTCAAAAGTGTTCGAAAACTGTTTGCCTAAAAATAAAGTCTCTAAGAAGAACATGTAAAAATCATAAAAAGCACCGCACCGCACGCTTTTGATGGTAAAATTATTTTCTTTTTGTTGATAACTCTAGTTTTATTCTATATGGTTGGAGATTATATTTTTGTTGACCACTTTAAATTTATCCCAAGCGTGTTGGAAATTAAAATTATTTTTCGTTTTTGAGTTCGGTTTTCTAATAAAGCGTGCTGTTTTAGTTTTTTAAAATTATTTATTTTTTTATTTTTTAGTTTTAATATTTTATAGAATAAGATAAGAATGAAAATATATTTAAATTCCATACTATTGTACTATGAGCTAAAAGTATTACTCTTCTAAAAAAAATCCTCCCAAGCCGGATTCGAACCAGCGACCTATGGATTACTGAAATTGTATACCATTAGTTCACCGCTCTACCAACTGAGCTCTCACAACGATTGACTAAAAAGTCGGCAAGTCCGTAACCTATTTTACCAGTTTTAATTTTTTTTATTTTCTGATGATTCTGGCCAGGAATTTAGAAATAAAATATGAAATTATTGTAGTGTCACGGGTCCTTTACAAGTATACAAAGTTTCAAGTCCATCCAATGTCTCTAAGTGGGTGAAAATCGTGTTCAAACATTCCGTTACATAGATACAAATACACTTTTTTGATTTTCTGATGATTCTGGCCAGGGTTTTAGAAAATAAATATAAAATTATTGTATTGTCACGGATCCATTACAAGTATACAAAATCTCAAGTCGAGCCAATTATTTTAAGTGGGTGAAAAACGCGTTGAAAGATTCAGTTACATAGATAGATAGATACATAGATAGATAGATAGATAGATAGATATATAGATAGATAGATAGATAGATAGATAGATAGATAGATAGATAGATAGATAGATAGATAGATAGATAGATAGATAGATAGATAGATAGATAGATAGATAGATAGATAGATAGATAGATAGATAGATATATAGATAGATAGATAGATAGATAGATACAGGTCAAGCTAATATAAAGCGTGTAAAAATGGATGCGTACTTTATGCGCGATCCGATTGTGATGGGATTTTTTGCAAAACGTTCAGGAGATTCCCGGGATAAACATAGGATATAAGAGAGTTGTGATACTCAACTCCTACACCCTTAAAAATCGCCCTTTGTAGTGCAAAATGTGAAAAATAGCTTTTTTGACGTTTAAATGGCTTACGCTGCCTAAACCATAACAAATACACAAAATTAATGTACACAGAATTGAATATCTCAAAAAGCTCTACAAAACGTCCGCGACATCATATGTTTATCTCTTACGGATAACTCACAATAACCATTTTTGTCTTTCATTGACGCCAAGAAAATGGAGACAAGTACGTAGATTCCTGTGCAAGCGTAGCAGCACATGGCGGATATTCTTTTATGGATAACTCACAACGAATTTTAATTAGACTTTCCATATGCGTATACGAAATCGTTACGATATTCTAAGTCTAATAAATAGAATGAACTCAATAGAAGACACCCTTACAATAGTACACAAAGAGGGAAATCCAACTAAAATCAACATATTAGAAGACCTGGAAATTATCAAGGAAATAGACAACAAACTTTTAATAAATGAATGCACTCGCAGACTAAACAACCCACTATACGATATCGTCAGGAAGAAGCTTTAGTCACGACAACACCACATTAGGATCAGCAGCATCAAACATCATACTGGATGTTGTAGCGAAGAGTGACCTGCTGAAGATGGAACGGATGTTCTGAAAAGCCTACATGCATAAAGAATACATATTTTATAAGTTGAGGACGACGGATCTTACCTAAGAAGGTATATTTTAACTTATTTTGTTTCATGACTCTCCACCTCAACGGTTTTAACTATTAATTTTATTAGTATTCAGTATTACTACTTTACTGTACCTATCTTGTTTCCTATAAGGGTCATGTAGTTCACTGTTATTTAGTCCTCACTGTTCGCCTGTCTGTTTGTCTCTCTTTGGTCCAAAAATGTTCCTAAAATCTTTATTCTCAGTTACTCGTAATCTTTTACTTACGTAATACAGGCTTTACACTTTATAGCAGTTCGCCCTTAATTCCTGCTTTCCAGAGATTCCTGTCTTCCCATTGTACTTCTTCCATGCCATCTTCATCATGGCGTCATATATTCCCTCATACCATGTTCTTCTACTTGTCTCCCTCTTCCCTCTGCCTGGTACCATCCAATCCAACACCTGTTTAGGCCACTGGTCTTCCGACATCCGTTGTACCACTGTAATGTAACCTTCTGTTCTCCCTCAAATTAAGACTTAATGTTTTACATCCATATAATGTAACAGTTTTACATATTTCCATTTTAATATTTTCTGAGAGATATAGGGACGACAAGAGTCCCTGTAATACATAATAAAATTCATGTAACTAACTCACTGGCTCTATCGAACCTGTAGGTTCATGGCCGCGTGGACATAAGCTCTCCATACATCCCTATACTGAGCTAATGTTTTCCAATCATTTCCTGCATAATCTACTTCCCTCAAATCATGGATAATACTATTCTCCCATCTCATTCTTGGTCTACCAACTGGCTTTTTCTTCTGGTTTTCCTAAAAGAAGCTTCCATGCACCTCTTTCATTCCCCATTCGTGCCACATGTCCTGCCCATCGCAGTCTACTAGACTTAACTTTTCGATGGCCTAGAACCATATTGTTGGTCCATCTCGTAGAATAATTACACCTCGCAACAAAAAATAAACATTTGTTTTTTGTCTCAGAAAGAAAAATATGTGATTCTGATAGTATTGTTTCTCCTGAATTCAAATATGATATCGGTTTTTCTGCATCACGCAAAGTTTCCGAGAGACAGGCATTTATAATTTCAAACACTTCAATATTTTCTACATTCGTAACTACACAATATTCGATCATTTGGACTCGCCTAGAAAGTAAGAAATGACGGTTTTCTGCTATATTTCGCCTGTGAAGTATCCCTCTTGATGGGGCAACAATAATCGGCCAGCATATTAGGATTCCATTTGCCTTGATATCTCTTCCAAAGCTGAAATCTCCTGAAAGTGTTCCCCGTTCTCATCGCTCACTGCGCCAATATTGTCCGGGAAGAAATCTAGGTTTATTAAAAAAATAATAACTTATATCCATTAATTGAAATTGAAATAAAAAAACTGTGGGTGATGGAGAAATTCCGAGTACATATTTGAAAACACGATAAAAAAACTGCATTGTTATTTTAAAATTATTACGCAACTTCCTTGGCTGGAATGATTATTGAATTATATTATTAACAATAATATACCTGTATTTTGGTTTCAGCCAATTAAGAATTTTATAAATAATTTAATTTCAATTTATATTTAGACACAAAAAACAGATCGCAAAATATTTTTGTTGGCTCAATAATATATCTTATGAAAAGATATTCCCTTATACATTGAAAATCTAATAATGCCTCGGTATTAACCGGAAAATGGAAAATGACGTCATGAATGCGCGCGCAAGTGAATAGGAAAAGGGATTTGTAGGAAATTCAATCAAGGTCCTGCGCTGAATGGAACCTTATCCTAGCAGCAGGTGATTCTAACATATGACAGCAAAAAGATCCCTTTAGGAGGAATATCGGATCTATCTTATTAGTTTCCGTGGGATTACTAATTTAATATTTCCCTTCCACATCATTCTTACAGAGTGGATGTCTGGGACTTATTCTTGGTAGTCTGAGTTCGATAACCAAACTAATTGTTTGGTAACTTCTTGTGTTACGACATATTTTTCAACATGTTTAATACTATTTCCGCAATATATTTACTTCATGTGTTTTATGGTGTAAAAATTATGCAATATTCACCTGAGATGTCCGTCTCCTCAACTTCATTAGTTATTTAACTAAAATGTTAAACAAAATAAATAGGTATAAGGTTAGACATTTAAGACTAAAACTGATGTGAATTATTATTTTAATCGAAAAGACGAAGAGGACAAAGAAGGTGAAAAGAATAAGAGGAGAAGAGTTGAAAGAAGGAGAATGGAAGAGAAAAATAATAAGGGAAAGAAAAAGACGAAGAATAGGAACAAAGAAGAAAAATTGTGAAAACAAGAAGATTAAAAGAAGGGGAGAAAGAAGAAAAGGAGATAAAATTAATAGGAGAGTAACAGAGGAAGAATAGGTGATTAAAAAGAAACATAGGTGACAAAAAGAATAGAGTAAAAGAAGAAGAACGTGCGATTAAAAGAAAAAGGATTAGGAGTGAAAAAGTGTAGGAGAGTAAAAGAAGAATATGAGAGGAAGGGAATAGTAGTAAAAGAAGAAGAACAGGAGAGAAAAAGAAAGGGAAACAGTTGTAGAAGGGAAAAAGTAGTTGATGGGAAAAATAAAGAATAAAAAAGAAGTAAGAAGCATAATAAGAAGGGAGAAATAAGTAAAAATATGATAAGGAGAAAACAGAAAAAGAAAGGGGAAAAAGAAGAACAAGTTGGGAGATAGACGAAAAATTAGAAGAAGGGGGAAATATGTAGAATAAGAAGGGAAAGAAATAGTAGAATAAGAAGGGGGAAAAGAAAGAGCAAGAAAGATGGGAAGAAGAAAAGTAGAAGAAGGATAAGGGCAAAAGAAGTAGAAGAGGAAAGAGAAGATGAAGGAGAACAGGCCGAAAGAAGAGTTAAGATCAGAGGTGAGGAGAAGGAAGAAGTATAAGAAGTAGAAGCACAATAAGAAAAAATAGAACATAAAATGAATAAAGATAGCTAGAAGAAGATGAAGCCAAAGAGAGATGAACAGACAGGTGAATGGAGAAGACTACATAACAATGAACTACATGGTCTTTATAAGAAGCCAGATATAACAAGAACAGTCAAGTCTCGTAGACTGCGATGGGCAGGACATGTTGCACGTATGGGGAATGAAAGACGTGCATGGAAGCTTCTTGTAGGAAAGCCAGAAGGGAAACGCCCAATTGGTAGACCAAGAATGAGGTGGGAGAACAACATTAGCTATGATTTGAGAGAAGTAGATTATACAGGGAATGATTGGAAAGCATTAGCTCAGAATAGGGATGTATGGATTGCTTATGTCCGCGCGGCCATGAACCTACGGGTTCGATAGTGCCAGTGAGTAAGTAAGTAAGTAAGTACGAAGAAGATGAAGTGAGGAGAATGAAGTGTTACAGGAAGAAGAAAAGAAATAACATAAATTAGAAAAAAATAATTGGCGATGAGGAGGAAGAAAAGAACAAAGAAGAGGAGGATGAAGAAGACGAACGGAAGAAACAGAAGGGAACGAAGAAGAGGAAGAAAAGGAAGAATGTGGTTTTGGTAATAAAACAGAGTATTACAAGCGAATTTTCTTCAGTTATCCTGTGTTTTATAACACAAGATATCACTCGAATTAACTGACACAGATGCTAGAGCCATCTGTTGTTGATCCCTGACAATTGACTATCTGACAACGACTTTCCCAAGGGATGCAACAGCTGTGATATCACAAAAACACGTCGACTTACGCGAAAACGAGTAAGGTGAAGTGAACTTGTTAAATAATTCAGGGGAACACTGAAATCAGCGGAGATAATGGTGAACCAGGCGGTCTTTCAACTCTCTCTCTTTATTGTGTCCAAGTGATACGGATAAACGGGTTTCATTATATCCCACACAAGCTAAATGCATTCTGTCAGACCAGCAAATTGTCACCTTGAAGATTCTTTACACAATTTGTCTTCTCATGTCAACGTAAAATCAATCACCTAGGAACAGCCTAATTCCACAGGATGTCGATTTTGAGGACAAGAAAAATAGATTCTTCAAATCACCAAGCATATTATTATCATAAGTAATGTCACGAGTAATTTCCAAATTATCGATAAATTCACGATTCACGAAGTGAGGAGTGAATTTATCTAGAGAATTTGAAAATCAAGAGTGGCATTTGTTACGACTATTTAACGAATAAAATTAAGCTGTTTACTCGCAAATCATTATTTAAATATTGTATTTTATTTCGTTTTTCTATTTATTTATTTAGCCTGGTGGGGTTAAGGTCATGTGGCCTTCTCTTGCACTCACAGGACAAACATATATTACATCAGAATATATCAATCATAATTAACTCTAATATTAAATACTAAATGAAGATTTGATCAATAAGATAATATCTATTATATTACGATCTATAATACAACCAGTTAATGATAGTTAAGATTAAGACTAAAAATAAAATGTATTCAAGCAAGATAAATTGTTGGTAGACTGCCCTGTCTAATGTTGGGGCCTATATAAAAAACAAAAGAAAAATAATGAGATATAGAAAACTAATATTTTACGGTTATACAATGTTTAAACAAATGAAAATATTTGTAAATTTTAATATTATTTTCATAAATAATTAAATTTATTAATTGTTAAAAGAATACTATCAGTGAGGTGTTAAGTTAGTTTGTTATTAAATAATTATTTAGCTTGTTTTTGAAGGATGTTATACACTCCTCAAAACAATTAGAGGAACACTATGAAATATGCAAATATTTTTTCATTGGATAAAGGTACAAACATGAAATTAATAAAGTACATTATTTGTGGTTATTTATTTATCTATTTATTGCTCATGTCAGTAAAAACAAATGAATAACGCTGACAATTAACTTTTCAAATAATTCCGCTATGTAAGCAATTGAATCTTGTGCTTATTTTTCAAAGTTAAACACTCGTTATATAGAGTTAGTATCGTGTATGGCCTCCACGACATTCGATGACACTTTGACACCTTCGTGGCATGCTCCCAATAAGATTCTGGATTTCCTCTTGCGGGATATTCTCCCATTCCTCCTTCAGAGCATCTCCAAGTTGCTGCAGAGTTTGTGGAGCTTGATGTCGGTTCCTGACCTTCCTGTCTAGAAGATCCCACAAGTGTTCAATAGGGTTGAGGTCTGGGCTGACCGCTGGCCACTCCATTACCTCAATTTCATTCCTCCTCGGGAAATCCCTGGTGACAGCCGCACAATGTGCCCTGGCATTATCCTGCATAAATAGAAATCCAGGGCCTACTCCAATGGCAGCAGGTACTACATGCTCTTCCAGAACGTGCTCGATATACCGGACAGCATTCAGTCGCTGGGGAACAAGTACAAGGTCCGTAAGATTGTTGTACATAACTCCGGCCCACACCATTATGGAACCTCCTCCGAATCTATCAATTTCCTGTACAGCCTTTGCAGAAAATCTTTCTCCTGGCCGTCCCCACACCCTCAATCGACCATCACAACGTGTAAGACGATACCTGAATTCGTCCGAGAAGAGCAGAGACTCCCACTGGTTCAGGTTCCAATCACCATGGTTTTCAGCATACGTACGTCTTGCTGCCTTATGCCCATTGGTTAAGCGTGGTTTTTTAACGGGCCTTTTTGGACGAATATTCTCTTTCCTTAATCTGTTCCTTATGGTTTGGTCTGAAACCCGGATTCCGGAAGCCATATGAAGGTCATTCTGCAGGTCTTTTGCAGTTTTTGTACGCTGTCGAAGAGCAGAAAGAACAACGTATCTGTCATCCTGGGGGCTTGTTTTAAATTTACGGCCCTGGCCACGTTTTCTACAATACTTACCTGTCTCTCTGTGCCTGTTGCGTAACCTGGACATCACGGAAAGAGAAACCCCAAGCTCCGTAGGTACTTGTCACAGAGATTGACCTTGTCGTAAAAGATGTAGAGCATGATACACTTCAAACTCATTTAAATGCCTCATTTTGTCAGAGACTTCAATAAACAAGGCAATAATCAACATTCGTCACTATACAACATCAGGAAGTTTACCAATTAGAAGTGGCCAGTACCTTCCAAAATAAAAAAAATCTCTATATTTGTTATTTGAGGTAATTTCTCTGTATTTAGGCCATGGATCTTTAAAATTTGTATCCAGTGATAAAATTAATAATTCAATTTACATATTGTCCAACTTTCAGCATCACAGCTTTAAAAAACAATTACTTATTCAGTTTATTACAAGTGTTCCTCTAATTGTTTTGAGCAGTGTAGTTTGACAGTCTCTGACATAGGTCGGAAGGGAATTCCATGTTTTGGTAAGTGATACCGTAAAAGATAATGAATAATACACAGTGTGATGAGGAGGGATATAAAGGGCAATGTGCTGATGGGATCGAGTGTTAAGATTATGTGTGTCGGATAGTCTGATGAAGCGGCGAGTTATAAAACATAGTTATTTTAAAATATTTATATATTTAATTTAAATAGCGATGTTGAAAATGAGAAACGATTGGTTTGCTTCATTTGTTCATCACTGCAACCAGTTCATACTATTTGTTGCCAAAGAATCGCAATATTGTAAGAATGCACCCTAGTGGATATATTTATAAGCAACATTGTAGGTGTTAAATAATCAATTGAGTTGGTGTTTACTTCATGAACATCGATATCCATTAATTAAATAAAAATAAAACTTGATTTGAATGAATCCCCTTTGTTAAATTTAAAGATTTAAATAAATATTGTTGTATTGTTGCTTAGATCAGTTGGAACACAATTCATAATTTGTTAACATGTCTGAAGAAGGTACAGTGTACCGAAACAGCTGTCACTGAATTATATCTTAATAAATATGAAAATCAAATAAAACTACGTTTTATTTTTATTTAATTAATGATAGATATTGATTTCTTATGTTCTTTGATGTAAATATCTTCTTCTTCTTCTTCCTTCCAAGTATTAGGCCAAGGCCTGTTACCATCCTATAGAAAATTTTCCCTCCAGCGTTTCATAGGACGGCCCAGTGATCTTCGTCCTCTTGGTATATAATTATAAACAGCTTTGGGGATCCGATTTGAACTCATTCTTTCAAGATGGTGTTTCCAATTTAGTTGGTACTGTTTAATATATTCCAAAATTGGCGTAGTCTTCAATTCTTTTAAGATATCGGTGTTCCTTTTCCGATCCCATCTGGTGTAACCCGCTGTTCTGCGCATGAATCTCATTTCACAAGCCGTTATTCTGCTTTCATGTTGTTTTCTTAGTGTCCATGCTTCACTACCATAGGTCAACACTGGTCTAGCCAAAGTGTTATATAAACGTAATCTGGTGTTTTTTTGTACAAGGGATGGTTTCATAACTTGATTAATAATTCCTAAACTTTTATTATAACTAGTAACTTTTTCAGGGATATCCTTTTCATCCCAGATAGAGAGATAATATCCAAGATATTTAAATTGATTAGATCTCTCTAAAATTTTATTCTGGAGACAGATTTTACTTTGTATGGGGTCCTTCCCATGAAATGCCATAATTTTAGTTTTGTTAATTGATATTTCCATATTAAATTTGGCACCTATTTTTTGTAAATTATAAATTGATCGTTGCAAATCATTTTCGGAAAGTGCCAGAAGAGCTAAATCGTCTGCAAAAAGAATAGCATCGAGTTTGAGGTTCCTATTGATGGGTATATATCCTCGTTGTGTTTTTCCTCCATTCATTTATTAATTTATTCATGTATATAATGAAAAGCACCGGTGAAAGTCCACATCCCTGTCTTACTCCAGTGTTGATCTTTTCCCAAGAAGATAATTTGCCATCTTGTTTAACAGAGATTCCATTATCTTTATAGATGTTGAAGATATTAGTAATATATTGTTGTGGAACGTTATCATCAGCTAAAATTTGTAGTAATAAATTTCTGTCTACTTTGTCAAAAGCCTTTATGATGTCAACGAAGGCGATATGAGTTTCTATATTGAATTCCTTGTGCTTTTCTAATAGTAGTTTTAGAGTAAAGAATCCATCTGTACAAGATCTACCCTTTCTGAATCCATTCTGCTCTTCTCCAATTATATTTTCATACATTTTCCTCAATTTATTCTTAATATTTCTGTAACGTTATTTCCTGGGAAATGCGTATTTTAGTACTATTCCCATACCAATAGATGGCGCATGCACTGTAATTGTATTCTGTTATCACAATGTCATTTTATGAAAAAAATGTTTTTATCCACTTGTCATTATCATGTCTTCAATTAACTTAATACGAAGTTTAATTGAGGGAAAAATAAACATGGCAGCCGATAGAGCAAATATTTGTTTTTAGCTTCAAGTAAAGTCACAATCCTGATGGTCGGATTTCACTGATTTTTGGAGAATAAAGTTGTAATGTTAATTCAATGTCACATATCGAGTTTTGTTACTAAAAAATCTAAAATTACTTACTCTAGGTAGATTTTTTTAAAATTTTCTCCTAACGATTCAAATATTCAATGTCACATATCGAGTTTTGTTACCAAAAAATCTAAAATTACTTACTCTAGGTAGATTTTTTAAAAATTTTCTCCTAACGATTTAAATATGATGGTTATCGATCTCTATATCAATTTTCTTAATTTATTACTATATACAGAGTTTGGTCCCGATAAAACAAAAATTGCGGCCGCTAGAGCGTTAGAAATTGTGCACTCACTGTAAAAAGTGTAGACGTTTTACAGTATAACTGCGATATTTCAAGGAGGTGATAAATTACAATAAAACAAGCACATCTTCTCTATTTTATTTTTTTACTAACCCCACGGTTAATGAAATCACAACTGACACTTACGAACAACTCTCGCTATTAACTTACTGCTAGAACTTCACACCTCTTTATATATTCGACAGTCGGAATTATCTCGAAACCCAATCTGGAATCTTCTTGAATAGAAGGTCGGAGAGACCGATTCTTCCAGAATGGAGGTATAGATGTATGTAGAATTCTCCGCCGGCCCACCGATTCTTGATTTGCCGACTAACAAACCCTCTTCCGCTCGCGAATCTCAGAGCCAACCAAAGGATGAGTCATAATATATATTTTTTCTTCAGAAACTTCATCTTCATCTCTGTCGGATTAACATACGAAATATAAAATAAACTTTGGATTGTTTAATTTCTGTTTATATATTGCTTATGGTATTGATATTCATGACCTAGAATCCAGTAATTTTGAAACAGTAGGTAAACAGCTGTATCGGAGCTGAGTTGTGTTGACAGTTAAGGAGCTCAAATTTAATTAGAGACGCCTCTTTCATCTGCAGGTATTCACACAAGTGCAGCTGCTCATCTGATCACCCGCTTTGCTAACGATCTGTCTAAGAGCATCGCACAAAACTATGCCATTTGCTGTCATTCTAAAACTCTACCAAATAAATAATAGTTTAAAAGACTAAAACAACACGCTTTATTAGGAAACCGAACTAAAAAATGAAAAATAATTTGATTTCGAACACGCTTGGTATAATACGTCTAAAATAAAACTAGAGTTATCTACAAAAAAAAAATACCATCAAAAGCGTGGGGTGCTCTATATCAATTAATATATTTCATAATAAACAGATATTGGTAAAAGTAAAGTCTCTAAGAAAAATATGTAAAAAACCGTAAAAAGCACCCCACGCTTTTGATGGTATTTTTTTTTATAGATAACTCTAGTTTTATTCTAGATGTGTTGGAGATGATTTTTTTGTTGATCACTTTAATTTTATCCCAAGCGTGTTGGAAATTAAAATAATTTTCAATTTTTAGTTCGGTTTTCTAATAAAGCGTGATGTATTAGTTTTTTAAACTATTATTTATTTTTTATTTTTTAGTTTTAATATTTTATAGAATAGGATAAAAATGTAAATATCTTTAAATTCGATACTATTGCAGTATGAGCTAAAAGTAATACTCTTCTAAAAAAATCCTCCCAGCCGGATCTGAACCAGCGACCAATTGATTACTGAAATTATATACCACTAGAGTTCACCGCTCTACCAACTGAGCTCTTACAACGATTGACAAAAAGTCGACAAGTCCGCACCTATTTTACCAGTTTTAATTTTTTTTTTCTGATGATTCTGGCCAGGATTTTAGAACAAAAATGAAATTATTGTATCGTCTCGGGTCCTTTACAGGTATAGAAAGTTTCAAGTCGATTCATGTTTCTAAGTGGATGAAAATCGTGTTCAAAGATTCCGTTACATAGATAAAAGACACTTTTTTATTTTCTGACGATTCTGGACAGGAAATATGAAAATGTTGTATTGTCACGGGTCCTTTACAAGTATACAATTGTTCTAGTCGATCCAATGTCTCTAAGTGGGTGAAAATTGTGTTCATAGATTCCGTTACATAGATACAAAGACACTTTTTTTTTTGATTTTCTGATGATTCTGGCCAGGATTTTAGAAAATAAATATGAAATTAGTGTATTGTCACGGATCCTTTACAAGTATACAAAGTTTCAAGTCGATCCAATGATTTTATGTGGATAAAAATCGCATTCAAAGATTCCGTTACATACATACAAAGACACTTTTTTTTGATTTTCTGATGATTCTGGCCAGGATTTTAGAAACAAAATATGAAATTATTATATTGTCACGGGTCCTTTACAATTATACAAAGTTTGAAGTCGATCCAATGTTTCTAAGTGGGTGAAAATCATGTTCAAAGATTCCGTTACATAGATAAAAAGTCATTTTTTTCTGATGATTCTGGCCAGGATTTTAGAAGACAATATATGAAATTATTGTTTTGTCACGGGTCCTTTAGAAGTATACAAAGTTTCAAGTCGATCCAATTATTTTAAGTGGGTGAAAATCGCGTTGAAAGATCCCGTTACATAGATAGGTAGATAGATAGATACAGGACAAGCTAATATAAATCGTGTAAAAAGACAGTTTATATTCATAAAATCTAACGAATTTACTGGCACTGTTGAATCAGGAGTTTCATGGTCGCACACCACCCATTCTAAATACCTTTCATGGAACAGCGATAAAGCACTCTGTTAATAATTCTAAGATTGTAACTACATTATTCACCCATGTGCCGACGCTGGAAGAACGGGGATCAGTCAATCAATCAATCATGCTCATATACATTTTTTTGTATTTAATATTTTTGCTGGTTAAATGGATGAGAATACCTTATGGCTCTAACGCTGCAACTATAAGTAGATAAATATTTTTATTTATTTACAGATTTTTAATATTTACACATATTTCTGTTCCTAAAGTTTTACTTTTCTTCTCCACTCGTCCCTATCCATCCACTCTATGTCCTCCAGTTCTCTTGTTCTCCTTCCAGTTCTTATTTCTTGCATCCACGAGTTTCGATGTCTTACTTTCCTTCTTCTTCCAGCTGGACTCCATTCCAATGTTTTCCTGGGTAACCTTTCTTCTTGCATTCGTCGTACGTGTCCATACCAATGTAATTGCTTATATCGAATATCTAATATTCATTTTTTCTCGTACGACACTAATTCTTATTTTTTCTTATTTTGAACATCTTCCTGCTCTCCTTATGAAATCCATTTCCATCGACATAAGTTTTTGTTCTAAGTTTTTGTTGAATTTCCCAACTTCAGCTCCATATGTGACAGTATTTCTCACTGTTGAATTATATATTTGTAACTTATTTTTCCTGGTTATATGTCTGTTCCATAAGACTCCATTCATCATTGCTGTTATTGCTCTACCTTTATTTATTCTGTTCTTAATATCACTTTCTTGTTTATCTTCTTTATCTAAATTTTACTCCCAGATACTCAAATTCTTCACATCCTCTAATATACCCCTTTTCATCTTCTAATATCAAATCTTCGGTTTCGGTTCCACATCCCATATTTTTTTCTAAATTTATTTTCAAACCTCACTTATCATATTCCTCCAATAATTTTCTGAACATAAACTCCATGTCTTCATATTCTTGACCAATTATTATCTGGTCATCCGCAAATAACAGTGTATATATTGTACCTGTTGATCCATCTCCAATTGGTGCTCCCATTCCTGAACATTTTTTGCTCCAGTTTGACAGCGCTTTATGTATAAATATCTTAAATAATGTGGGTGATATACAACAACCTTGACAAATAATGATAATAATAATACTAATAATAATAATAATAATAATAATAATAATAATAAATAATCCATCATAGTAGTTCTTCTCGAGGGCAGGTCTTTCACTGCAATTATAGCATTTTCATGCTACGCTTGCAGTTTTACTAGCGAATTGTAATTGTGGTAGCTTCCCGTTGCTTTCCACACCGGTGAAGGATGATTATGATAATGATAAGGATGATGATGGCCATATGATTTCGGGGACCGTTTGGGCCTTAACGTTTTCCTGACATTTGACTTACAGGAGAGGAAAAACCCCGATAAAAACGTCACCCAGAAAAACTGCCCCGACCGGGGATCGAACCCGGGCCCGTTGCGTGACAAGGCAGCACGCAACCTCGAGACCACAGAGATGAAAATAATAATAATAATAATAATAATAATAATAATAGTAATAATAATAATAGTAATAATATAAACATGGACCCAAATCTGGAAATGCATGCTATTATGCATTATAGGGAGTTTCGTCCTCCCAAATTCTCTAAAAAAAAGTGAAACCGAAAATATATAAAACTGTTATTCTTCCAGCATTCTTCCAGTTCTATGGATCCGAAACATAGATTCCTAGTTTAAGGGAGGATAAAAGATTATAAGAGTTTCAGAATAAAGTTGTGAGAAAACAGTTTGAACCAAAGAGAGATGAACAGACAGGCGAATGAAGAAGACTTACATAACAGAAATCTTTATGAGAAGCCAGCTATAATAAGAACAGTTAAGTCTCGTAGACTGCGAAGGGCAGGACATGTGGCACTAGTGGGGAATGAAGGACGTGCATGTAAGCTTCTTGTAAGAAAGCCAGAGGGTAAACACCCAGTTGATAGACAAAGAATGAGGTCGAAGAATAACATTAACTCTGAATTTATGGAAGTCGATTTTACAGGGATAGGGATGAATGGAGAGCTTATGTACGCGTGGCCATAGTCCTACGGGTACGATAGTGCCAGTGAGTTAGTTATATTTTACAGGGTATGATTGGAAAACATTAGCTCGGTATAAGGTTGCTTATGTCAGCGCGGCCATGAACCTACGGGTTCGAATGTGCCAAGGAGTTGTTTATTTATTATTATTATTATTATTATTATTATTATTAAGATTATTATTATTATTATATTATTATTATTATTATTATTATTATTATAAAACAAAAGTAATGGCATTTTGTGAAAGAAATACTCTGCGTGCAAAAATAGTAATTAGAGACGAAATTATTGAACAAGTATCCCACTTTAAATATATAGGATGCGACATCAGCTATGGGTATGATAAAGATATTAAACACAAAACACATCAGTTTCAAGCTATTTGTGGTACAATAAATAGAACAATGAATAATAAAGCCCATAAACAAACAAAATTAAATTTTTACAAAACAATGTCCTTTTTTATGGGAGTGAATCTTGGATTACCACTACCAAACAAGAATGTAAAATCCAAGCAGCCGAGATGAAATTTTTAAGAAGAGTAAAAGGCTGCACTAGAATGGACCAGATAAGAAACGAGGATATCCGTGAAGAACTGCAGATCTACTCCATAAAAGAAAATATATTTAACAACAAGATACAGTGGAAAGAAGATGTAGAAAGAATGGAAGAAAGAAGAAGAAAAAGATACCAAATAAAATCTTCCATAATTTTCCAAGAGGAAGAAGAGATGTCGGACGTCCTCGGAAGAGATGGTCTTAAATCTATTAGTGAAGACCGGAACAGGCAACTCTTCCCTAAACCAGGAAGTGAAGAATATTATTATTATTATTATTATTATTATTATTATTATTATTATTATTATTATTATTATTATTATTATTATTATTATTATTATTATAAAACAAAAGTAATGGCATTTTGTGAAAGAAATACTCTGCGTGCAAAAATAGTAATTAGAGACGAAATTATTGAACAAGTATCCCACTTTAAATATATAGGATGTGACATCAGCTATGGGTATGATAAAGATATTAAACACAAAACACATCAGTTTCAAGCTATTTGTGGTACAATAAATAGAACAATGAATAATAAAGCCCATAAACAAACAAAATTAAATTTTTATAAAACAATGTCCTTTTGTATGGGAGTGAATCTTGGATTACCACTACCAAACAAGAATGTAAAATCCAAGCAGCCGAGATGAAATTTTTAAGAAGAGTAAAAGGCTGCACTAGAGTGAACCAGATAAGAAACGAGGATATCCGTGAAGAACTGCAGATCTACTCCATAAAAGAAAATATATTTAACAACAAGATACAGTGGAAAGAACATGTAGAAAGAATGGAAGAAAGAAGATTACCAAATAAAATCTTCCATAATTTTCCAAGAGGAAGAAGAGATGTCGGACGTCCTCGGAAGAGATGGTCTTAGATCTATTAGTGAAGACGGAACAGGCAACTCTTCCCTAAACCAGGAAGTGAAGAATATTATTATTATTATTATTATTATTATTATTATTATTATTATTATTATTAATCACTTCCATCCTATATAGCATGAATTATGAAAGTTGTTTAGCAAGACCGATAGCGAAGAATGTGAACTCTACACAGCAGTTTAGAGATCCTGGCAAGATCTGGTCATTAACTGGTAGCATAAAACATGGAGTAAGTTTAAATTTAATTATAAGCGTAGTGACAGGGAATACGCACGTCTCGTCGTGTGGTTAAAGAGCCTAAATTTGCATATCAAATATGGACTATATTTGCATTCTGATAGTAAACTGAAGTCAGGTGTAATTATTTATTAAGAGGAAGATTCAAAATATCTTATAGCAGGTATTCATTTATTCAATTTAGATTTTCATATAATAATAATAATAATAATAATAATAATAATAATAATAATAATAATAATAATAAGTGACATAGAATATGTGGTCAAAAAACTAAAAGAAGATTATGAAAATGGGGACTTTATATAAACATTGAGAAAACTAAATATCTGTGTATAGGAGAAGAAATGGAAATTATAAATTTCAGCAATGGAGAAGAACTAAAACCTAGTATTGAATGCACTTATTTAGGAACAAAATTAGACCATTCAGGCGATAATACAGTGGAAATTAACAATAGAATCGCACGAACAAAACAAGCAATAAATGCTTTAAACTCTATTTGGTGAAGCAAAAATATTACAATAAAATAGAAAATTACAAATATACCATAATTCAGAGCATTTTAACATATGGTGCTGAAGTCTGACAAAATTCCTACCAGGGAAATGAAAAGAATTTTAAGTACAGAAATGGATGTTTTAAGAAGATCTGCTGGAAAATCTAGAATGGATAGAATACGAAATAAAGAAATAAGGGAAATTATGGGTGTACAAGAGGAGCCGCACATCATAGGCATTATAGAAAATAAAAGAATACAGTGGTATGCCCATGTCAAAAGAATGCCAGAGCAAACATTGTCTAATATTGCTATGGAATGGATCCCAATAGAAAGGAGTAAGAGAGGAAGACCGAAGAAAACTTGGATAGAAGGGGTACAAGCAGCTATGAATGTTAGAGGATTGGAGGAAGATCAATGGATGGGCAGAGAGGAATGGCGTTTGGTTTCCGGAAGACGGCGGCAGCTGCCATGATACCGGATGAATAATAATAATAATAATAATAATAATAATAATAATAATAATAATAATAATAATAATATTAATAATAATAATATTAATAATAATAATATTAATAATAATAATGAACAAATGATTCTAGAATGAAAGAAGGATTTACAATGGATGTAACGACATAGTCCTAAATAAGAGCATATGATGGGATCAATATTATAAATTAATAGCTAACCATTCACTGGCACTATCGAACCCATAGGTTCATGGCAGCGCTGACATAATATCTCCATGCATATCTGTATTGAGCTAATATTTTCCAATCGTCCTATGTATGATCGACTTCCCTCAAATCATGGTTCACGTTATTCTTTAACCTCATAAGTAAATATTTAAACAAATTGAACCAATTTTAAAATACCTATTCGAGATTCTTGGCCGTGTCTTGCAGTGTCTTCTCGACATTTTACAGGGTTTACTAAAAACTCACCCACCTAAACATACACGAGCGGGCTTTTTAAAAACCCACTTAGAAAAACCCACCCAACTACCCAAAAAGAAAAGAACTTCCGAACTTACTTTATTTTTAACACTGTTTGTAAAGAGTAATTATTATTCAACATACTAAAAAGAGAAATAAATAGTCCAACCAAATAATAAAGATAAATAACACTGGTCAACGTGATTTTTGTCTCATGAGTACCAATAGTTGTACTTAATGCAGTTTTTTATCGTGTTTTCAAACATGTATTCGGAATTTCTGCATCACCCACAGTTTTTTTATTTCAATTTCAATTAATTGATATAAATAATTATTCTCTTAATAAACGTTTTTTCGTCCATTTGTCCATTGTGTAATAAAACTAAATGAGCTAACTTAAATGATTTCAGCTATGGAAAAGAGATATCAAGGCAAATGGAATCCTAATATGCTGGCCGATTATTGTTGGACCATCAAGAGCGGTGCTCCACATGTGAAATATAGCAGAAAATCGCCATTTCTTACTTTCTAGGTGAGTCCAAATGTTCGAATATTGTGTAGTTACGAATATAGAAAATATTAAAGTATTTAAAATTATAAATGCCTGTCTCTCGTAAACCTTGAGTGATGGAGAAAAACCGATTCAGGAGAAGAAGTACTATCCGAATGACATATTTTTCTTTCCGAAACAAAAAAAAAATGTTTTGTTGCTCTGTTATTCTTTCAACCAGTATATTTGATTCGCAATATACAGCTGTTATTAAGAGTAGTAACAAATACTTAAGTTTCTAAAAGAATCGCACTCTTCAACATTATATTTTTTTAATTCGTCCGCTTTATTAAGATATCTGTGCTCATTTACAATTTTTTTTAACTTTTCACAACACAATCTGTTTAACATGTTTAACCACATTAATCCAGAGGTTGAAAACACTTGTTCTATTGGTGCTGAATGAGCTGGGCAACTAGTCAGTCCATTCAAAAAGTTACAGAAAGGTTTAATGTTCTCATTTGTAGAGCGTTTCTCCAAAATACTCCACCACCGGGCAGAACTAAGGCTCTTCATTATATTATCATAAGTAATGCCACGAGTGATTTCCAAATTATCGATACATTCACGACTCACGAAGTGAGGAGTGAATTTATGCAGAGAATTTGGAAATCAAGAGTGGCATTTGTTAGGACTATTTAACGAATAAAATTAAGCTGTTTATTCACAAATCATTATTTAACTATAGTTATTTTAAAATATCCCAATCCCTCTGGCGGCACTGTGGCCCTGGAGCCGACTCAGCCTCTATGAGTACCAGACGCTTGTTCTGGGGTAAAGGCGGCCGCCACGCAGGGCTGACAACCCGGCTGACATAAAAAGTGCCGATTGTCTAGAAAAAGTGGGAGCCTTAACCTCCTACTACCCCAAGGGCCTCCGGGTCTGTTGTGGGATCACTTTACTTTATATATTTAATTTAACCGGCGTTGTTTGAAAACAAATGAGAAACGATTGGTACGCTTAATTTGCTTCTTTTGTTCATCACTGCATCCTGATCATATTATTTATTGGCAAATGATCGCAATATTGTAAGAATGCACTCTAGTGGAGAAATTTATAACCAACACGATAGTTAATAATTAATGTCTGATGTCCTATGAAGTATATATGTCAATTATATTTTTCTGCAACGTCATTTCCTGGAAAATAATTCGTTTAATAAAGTGAAAACAGTGATTTCTTTTTTTCGTGGTATAATCAATTGTTACAAATGTTTTTATATTAACTCCAGCATGCGCTTTGTGTTGACATTCATGCACTATATATACAATCTGGTAGTCGTATTTCTTAAACAGTCAGTGACTGCAAAATAATGCTATGACTTATTGAGAATGTTGAAAAGCAGGTGTTTTCTTTATTATGATAAACTTTAGTTGATAAATCCGATGCGAAACACAACTGTGATTGGTTGTAAATCAAAAATCATTGAAATGTCATTGAATCCCATTTGGGGCGTGAGTTAAATAGTCAGCATACATTGACGGTGGATATACTTGTTTATCTTTAATTTTAAACGCTAAAAATGGTACAAGGCATTCAGGCTGTTGCTTGTCAATCAAGACTCAACCTGATTTCCTTGATCAGAATATAACCATTTTCTACACATTTAGGATTCATCATATTTGCAAGATAGTGTATTGGCAAAGTAGCTTCACTCATCCTACGTTGAATACTGTCTTTAAGCGTTTGAAGATCAGCACATTCTATTAAGTCTATCCAGAGTTTCACAGAATCAGAAATATTATTTTTTTCAGCTTGCATACGATCAAATATTTCTCCAATAAATATCAGCTGTTTCTGCATATTGAAAATATTTTTGTAAATAAGTACATCATCATCAACATAGTACATTCACGAATTTAAGCCATTTGTTGACCTGTTTCGGCCTCAAGAGAAACACCATCCAGAAATCTTGAGTAGACGTCCTGGTCTTCTTCCTGCAGATTGATATCTTAACATTTGTTTGGGTATCCTGTGATCTTCCATTCGACGAATATGTTGCATCCATCTTGACTTATAATCAGAAATTTTGTTTTCTAAAGGTTCCATGTGTACTTCTTCTAAGATGTCTTCATTTTTTTTGTGATCTAGTAGTGCATATCATGCAGTCCTCCGAAGGTATCTCATTTCAACAGATCTAAATATCTGTATATCCTTCTGCTTCAACGAGCATACTTCGCTACCATACAAAAGAATTTGAAGAGCCTGTGTTTTATACACTTTTTGTCTTGAATATTTTGCACTAACTGTGGCTTAAAGATAGAATTTATTAACCCTAAAATTCTTTATTTTTTTTAATTTTTGCATTTACATGCTTTTCTTCTTCATATGAGATATTGCATCCTAGATATGTAAAATTCTTCACCTGCTCCAAAATTTTATTGTCAAGTACAATTTTACTTCTAACAGGATCCACACCTTGAAATGCCATAATTTTTGTTTTCTCTGTAGATATCTTCGGTCCATATTCTTCTGTAATTTTGTTAAGTTCATACAGACCTTTCTGTAGATTTTCCTAAATTCGGGTAATATTTTCTGAATGTTTCTCTTGATGTTTTTCTATATATTTAGGATATTTTTTAACAAACGTGTTTGAACAGTCAAGCTGGGAATTCCGGCGTGTAGCATTTGGGATCTGTGGAATTACACCCTCTTAAAAAAACAGTTTTTTTTTGGATTTTATTAAACAAACCCAAAATAACCCATATGGATTGGGTTTTTTAAAAACTGATTTTTTTAAACCTTGACGTTTCATCATCTACTGCGGATGCCATCTTCAGGAGATTTTGCTTGTTTAAGGAGAGAAGATTATATTTTTTTAACCTTTTTTCTTATTTGGTATAAATTATATGATTAGACAAACTAAAATTCAGAAACTATAAATTAAGCCGCTGAAAGACCAATTACAAATTAAACAGATTTATATTTGTTTTAATGGAAGCTAATATCCGATAGTTCATAATGAGGCTGTCCCCGAGACCATAACAATTTCAAGGTTTTAATAAAATCACTCTCCTTAAATTAAATAGAGTGACTTAACTCACTTTTAACACACTTTATATTAGCTTGACCTGTATTTGTCTATCTATGTAACGGAATATTTGAACACGATTTCAACCCACTTAAAACATTGGATCGACTTGAAACTTTGAATACTTGTAAAGGACCAGTAACAATACAATAATTCATAATTGTTTCCTAAGATCCTGGCCAGGGTCATCAGGATATCAAAAAATGTGCCTGTGTATCTATGTAACGGAAATTTTCAACACGATTTTCACTCACTTATAAACATTGGATCGACTTGAAACTTTGTATACTTGTAAAGGACTAATGACAATACAATACGTTCATACATATGTTCTTAAATCCTGGCCAGAATCATCAGAAAATGAAAAAAAAAATTAAAAACCGGTATAATGGGTTGCGGAATTACCAACTTCTTACTCAATCGTTGTAAAAGCTCAGTTGGTAGAGCGGTGGACTCTACTGGTAAATAATTTCAGTCATTCATAGGTCGCTGGTTCAAATCCGGCCCGGAGGGTTTTTTTTAGAAAAGCATTACTTTTAGCTCATACTACAATAGTATCGAATTTAAATATATTTACATTTTTATCTTATTCTGTAAAATATTAAAACTAAAAAATAAAAAATAAACTATAATTTAAAAAAACTAAAACAAAACGCTTTATTAGAAAACCGAACTAAAAAATGAAAAATTATTTTAATTTCCAACACGCTTGGGTTAAAATTAAAGTGGTCAACAAAAAAAAAATAATCTCCAACACATATAGAATAAAACTAGAGTTATCTAAAAAAATTACCATCAAAACCGTGGGGTGCTTTTTATGGTTTTTACATTTTCTGCTTAGAGACTTTACGTTTACCAATATCTGTTTATTATCAAATATATTGATATAGAGCACCTCGCGCTTTTGATGGTATTTTTTTTAGATAACTCTAGTTCTATTTTAGATGTGTAGGAGATGATGTTTTTTGTTGACCACTTTAATTCTATCCCAAGCGTGTTGGAAATTAAAATTATTTTTCATTTTTTAGTTCGTGTTGTTTTAGTTTTTTTA
The DNA here is from genome assembly GCA_030220185.1 of Diploptera punctata. Lineage (NCBI taxonomy): Eukaryota > Metazoa > Arthropoda > Insecta > Blattodea > Blaberidae > Diploptera > Diploptera punctata. The sequence continues at coordinate 636,698 of JASPKZ010002302.1, read as the reverse complement.
AACTGTTATTTTTCTCCTGAGGTCTTCATTTGATAATGATTTTACACCCGACTCGAGCATTAATCTTGTCTCAAAATACACTACATGACAAGAGATACTGGTGTATCTATGTTAATTTTAACATGGGGTGTGCGAGATATCTAGAAATGAATTTGAATGCAGGCCCCCTAATGAGCCTTATGTGGAGTAAAGATATGTATCTTTACGGGTTTAACTTGTCATGAAGTGAGTTGGCAAGACTGACTAGACATTGATGGATGCCGTGATTTCAATCTCAAGAAGGAGTACTTTCATTATTCTTCAAGAAAGCATATACATTTAAACTTGTTCAAAGCAGAATCGCATGGGACCATTTTTTTTCCATATTTGACAACATTCCTCATTATAAAAAAAAAAACAAAAAAATATTAACCAATCTTAGATTATAAAGCATCGTGTATGTATTTTTATTTACCTAGGACTAATTGTAGAAAGTGAAGTATAGTAGGTAAATAATAATAATAATAATAATAATAATAATAATAATAATAATAATAGCTTTATTTTACCTGGCAGAATTAAGCCCTGCCACTCAAGCAGGTTTTAAAAAATACAAAAAAATAGTCTTACATCTAAATTACAATACTCATAAACGATTGCATGTTATAAATATAATACAAATAATATTTATAATGTATTTTGATTTACTCTAAATTTAACGAATTAAATTTTATAATATGTACAAGAAATGTACGAGCGACTTTGACGGTATCGCGCAAAAAAACAGTCCCATTTCGTATAGTCACTTCGTGTATCTTATCATGCAATATGCGAGGATTTTAATTTAACATTGTATAGTATTAAAAAGGTCTTTTTGGCGCGTATCCTCAAATTAAAGTATACAGTTTCGGTTTCCTAATGACAATGCACAAAGAAATTAAACATAGGCTCAATTCTGGAAATGCGTGCTATTATGCATTACAGAGACTCTTGACTTCCCAACTCCTTTCAAAAAACGTTAAACTGAAAATATATAAAACTATTATTCTACCAGTTATATTATATGGGTGCGAAACATGGACTCTTACTTTAAGGGAGGAAAGGAGATTACAAGTATTTGAGAATAAAGTACTTAGGAAACTTTTTGGACCAAAGAGAGATGAACAGACAGGTGAATGGAGAAGACTACATAACAATGAACTACATGGTCTTTATAGGAAGCCAGATATAATAAGAACAGTTAAGTCTCGTAGACTGCGATGGGCAGGACAAGTTACGCTTATGGGGAACGAAAGACGTGAATGGAAGCTTCTTGTAGGGAAGCCAGAGGGAAAACGCCCAGTTAGTAGACGAAGAATGAGGTGGGAGATTAACTTAACTATGATTTGAGGGAAGTAGATTATACAGGGAATGATTGGAAAGCATTAGCTCGGGATAGGGATGTATGGAGAGCTTATGTCTGTGCGGCCATGAACCTATGGGTTGGATAGTGCCAGTGAGTAAGTAAGTAAGTTTAGGTTTCCGCTCACTAACTATACTTCGGTCCACATCCTTTGATTCCCCGCAAATTTCATTCCACACTACATTGTGTCATCTTTTAAAACTATCTACAAACAACCTGAAGATGCCTTGAAATCGTTATTCCCTAGGGATATAACAACAGCTAGAGCTTGACTTTGGAGCATTGGTCCGGAGATTTTTTGATCATGTACTTGTAAAAGACACCTCCTTGATTTCTTCTTCCTATTTTTTTCTTCGTTTGACCATTTCGTTGCATCCATTCATTCATTTTGTTGTGTTTTAAAATCTTACAAACTTGGGATTTTCCACAAATTTGAAATTGTCTTTATTTCGCGTACTGAGAGTTTCTTCTTTATCTTCAATCACTTTCATTTTTTCGTTTAATTGCAATGATACATACGATCTAGGCATCTTTATTCCGTAAATTCTGAAGCTACCTGTGAAAGATACGTACACAATCAGTCTCAGATCTTAAACTAATTTAAGATTTTACACTGCACTGGTTATTTGTAAAGGTACGTACGCATATGCGCGCCGCGAACACGAACGGCGCGCACGCGGAGCGTCTTATGTTCGTCGAAATGATTAATTTCAACGAACCTCCTGCGATCCATAGGAAACCCACAAACCTTCAGTAGACATTTTGCAGAGCAGGTGTAAGCAACCATGTCTATTCCCTTTCCGTTCTCCCGCTTGTCCTGCATTCTTTCCCAAAAATAGGGACTTTTTTTTTTAAATGCCGCGGGACGCGGGACAAATTGTTAAAAATCGGGACTGTCTCGCCAAAATCGGGACGTCTGGTCACGCTTATTACTTATTACATCTTATAACTTTATTATACTTTTTCAAATATTATAGCATTAAAGGAATTTTAAAAAATATATGATTTGTATATATATGTTTAAAATTATTAAGAATCTATCTCACCATAACATGGCCTTAATTTTTAATAAAGATGTACATGATTATTATACTAGAGGTTGTACTTTATTGCACAAAGATACTAGTTTCTCAAAAAAAAAGTATAAAAGGGATTCGTTATGCATTAATCAACCATTACAATAACTTATCTATTGAATATCAACATTTCACGAATGTTAAACATCTTTCTAATTGTATTAAAAAAAATTTTTTTTCATTGCGTTCTTAGTTAATTTTGTTAATTTTATTATTATTAATATTATCCTGTTTAAATATTGTATTTATATGTGTATATAGGCTATATTGTGCATCTATAGTAGTTTGTATTACTTAAACTTATGCCTGAATTTGTTTTCTTGTTTTTATTGTTAATTGTTTTATGGCCATTATTTTTTGTATATTGTCCCTTAACATGAGCAGTCTTGCTCTTTGGAGTCTTTGAAGAAATAAATAAACAATTAGTAATAAATGTGTTTATATATTGTATTGTTTTGTGATACTTCATACATAATATTATGAAATGAACGTCTTAAATAAATAATGTTTTCTAAATAATTCTAATTTATTCATACAATTACAGTACACACGAAAAAAAACACATAACATTGAAAAAAAAACAGGCATCTCCTTTCAATGATTTTTTTAAATGATCCTTATGTTGAGGATCCCACAATAATTGCTTGCTTCTATAAATATCAATAAGTTTTAACATGTTTTCCTCTGACCACTCCATACTCAAATAATAGGTACGCACCGAAAACAACGAACCTCTCAGGTACCCGTCCAAATCTAAACAGCAAACCATCAAAGTGTTTGTGGAAAAAACCGACAATGAGTGGATCGTGGTGAGAGACGCGCGCGCCGTTCGCGCGCACCTTAAAACCCCGTCCAAATCTGACGAACATGGTGCGCGCGCCGCGCGGCGCGCAAGTGTGTACGTACCTTAAAACAGATGTCACACTCCAAATATTTGTTAAACGAACCTGTATTTCGCAACACGGGTGTGCAGTGAGGTCGAAAGAAATTCCAGATACAGGTAGAAACTCTACTTCACCCGACGCGGGCGGCTGGAATCATCACTTATTGTTAATTCGCCCAACGGGAATTCAATGAAGTGGAAACTAATGTATTTCTCACTCTCTCTTTGCGCCTTATAAATATTTTTGTCATGAGTTTTGCAGAAATATGCTTTCTTTTCCGCGTTGGACAGATTCCGTTTCATACAAAATAAATACGCGTAAAATTACTATTATTTTGCCGGGACCAATACATTTGTTCACATTTGACAGATTTCCGCATTATTCACGTTCCTGATTACACAAGTTTTACTGTAGTACGTATTCATGTGTATCTATTACAATATTATAAGATTGAAGAGGGTACAAACCATATTAGGCATGTTTTTGTATTCGTAGTGGCATTTATTGACATTTTTTCGAATGGTAGTAGTAGGACTTTATTAGGCTAAAAGTCAGATATCCATCTATAGTAATTCTGCCCGAGGGCAAGTCTTTCACCGCAATCATACAATTTTCATGCTGTGCTTTGCAACTTTACTAGGGGACTGTAGGTGTGGTGAAAGGATGATGATGATAATGATAAGGAGGATGATGATGATGGTCATATGATTTCGGGGACCGTTTGGGCTTTAAAGGATTCCTGACAATTGCCTTACAGGTAAGGAAAAACCCCGATAAAAACCTCACCCAGAAATACTGCCCCTACCGGGGATCGAACCCGGGCCCGCTGCGTGATAAGTCAGCACGCTACGAGACCACAGCGGTGGACTTGTTTGATAATAATATAACGTAAAACAAAAAAGAAAACACAGCAATATTACAATTAGATAATAGTACAATAACATTATAAATGCATACATTTTTATTTACATTCCGCACGGGCCTATTCGGCCGTATGTGCATATTGCTGATTCTCGCCACCATCTACATCTGCTTAAATGGGATTCACTCTCGCGGACAACCCGACCACTGATTGGCCCATTAGTAACATATATTCAAACGACAACTAAACGATAATTACCTAATAAAATTTCCTCAGGGGTCCTCATCTTGGGGGATATGTGGATGGCGACTACTAGGTGCCCAAGCTGAGCAAAACATTTCTTCCACTTACTTGTGTTTTGCGCTCTTTTAACTTTACTATCTAACCTCTCTTGGTTAACTCTTGTTTTTTTCGACCCCGACGCTATTAGGGCATCCGAGGGCTAGGGAGTCTTTCCTTTCTTCCATTTCTTCTTTCCTTTATTTTCTTTCTTCTCCAGAAAAGCCTGACCAGAGGCTATAAGATGGCAGCCCCATCACTGGTCTTGCCTTCCTTTGGCCAGCAACCAATCGAAGGGACTATTATTATGCTTTCAAGTCTTATACGAGAATTTCCCGGAACACTGGAGGGAAAATTTTCTATAGAATCGTAACAGGCCTTGGCCTAATACTTGGAAGGAAGAAGAAGAAGAACTTGCAATTCTTATCAAAATACGTAATTGTATTACCATTAATATTGCTGGAACACCGGTTTTACGGAAATTAATACAAGTTAGGTACATATATCTTATTAGGTACAAGGAGCCAATAGAAGCCAGGAGCACATCATGCATCTAGACCCATGGCTGCACCCCTTGGGATACCTCGGTCATAAAGACCATACTCCCAAGTCCCAGACTTGTCCTCCCTATCTATTTCACGTCCACATTCAAGAGTTCTCGGCCTTAAAACCATCACCTCTAGGGAGAAGGTGTTGGAGTTGCAACTTCGGGAATTGCTGAGCTACATAGTACGTCATGTCGCTCATTCCTGACGACCCCACAGTTGGTCCACGGGCTCCTTGAGCCTAGCCGGGAGGACTGCTGTCGCAGATCCACCGACCGTTCCCCTGTTCTACCTCCAGGGACGCATCCTGCAGCCGTTGTGAGACCGGCTAGGGCATGAATCCACAAGCCCCACATTGTGAGACTTTAGTACATCCAGGTTCTCATCTCCTGGTGACCCCACAGTTTGTCCACGAGCCCGTAGGCTTAGCCGGGTACCAGCACAGTTGCTCCCCTCTGCACTGGTCCGATCTGTGCCCTGGTGTGCCCTCAGGGACGTGTCCTGTTGCAGTTGTGGTCCAGCACGGAGCTCGCAAGCTCAACAGATGAGCAATAGTACGGCAGGGCGCTCAACTCCTGGCGACCCCACTAATGGCACAACATACAGCTACCAATCACATGCGGCGAATGATTTTTATCAACATTTATATTTATTTACCCATTCACCTCAAAAGACGAGGTAGACTCGCCGACAGTTAAATGACCTTCAACTGAGAAGACGAGATACACTCGCTTAACTCTGCTGTTATATATTTTGCAATACTTAGTACATCCTTTGGCAGGGTAATCATTTGTTAACATTTATGAATAGTAGAGGTATGTGTTTTTGCCTTCGCCCTTATTGTGATCTCAAGTACCGTTATTTTTCGTTTGTTTTGAATGTCTGAAAATAAACAATATAATATACAATTTAAACCTGAAGCGAGTGGGTTATATCAAGTAATTGCTTCGGCATTGCTTACAACATTTTTAGGGGTTAATGGATTCTGTCTTCGTCCCTTTGTGAGCTTCAGCAGAAGCTGGCAGGTAATACAGTGGCCGCAAACCCAGTCGCATTATGAGTTGTCTATCTTGTTTTCTTTTGGCCTTGGCTTGGACACTCATTTACATCTCAAGCAACTCTAATTTTTGTTTTCACTGATATGGAACCCTTGGGCGTCGATATAGACTACTTTGGGAATGTCTGGTCTAGAATCATCTCATATATTGATTCAATGTGAACATTTCATGTGCCAACTTTGATGCACAAGTATTGCAGTAATGTAAACTTAGAGAGCTTTTCTATCCAATGTCGCCTCGTACGTTTTTCTTAAATAATGTCTTCATATTAAATACGTAAAATAGTTCCATTCATTTGGACTTACTCTGTATATCTAATATATAAAAATTAATGTTTGTTTGTTTCTTTGTTTGTTCGTACTTCATGCGCGGCCATACCGTTGATCCGATTGTGATGTTTTTTTTTTGCAAAATGTTCAGGAGATTCCCGGAATGAACAGAGGCTATAAGAGAGTTGAGGTACAAAACTCTTACACCCTTAAAAACACCCTTTGTACTGAAAAACGTAAAAAAGTCCCTTTCTTTACCCTAAACCATAACAATACACAAAATTAATGTACACATAATTGAATATCTCAAAAAAAAACTACAAAAAAGTCCGCGACAGCATAAGTAAAGTAAAGTAAAGTGATCCCACAACAGGCCCGGAGGCCCTTGGGGTAGTAGGAGGTTAAGGCTCCCACTTTTTCTAGACAATCGGCACTTGATGTCAGCCGGGTTGTCAGCCCTGCGTGACGGCCGCCTTTACCCCAGAACAAGCCCCTGGTACTCATTTCCGTTAGAGGCTGAGACGACCCCAGGGCCTTAGTGCCGCCAGAAGGTTTTGGTCAGTTTAAAAATCCTGACCCCACCGGGACTTGAACCCTCGACCCTCCGGCTTGTAGCTCAGTGCCTTAACCACTACGCTACGGCGTGCCCCCTGCCGCGACAGCATATGTTTATCTTTTGTAGATAACACACAATGGCAATTTTTGTCTTTCATTGATGCCAAGGAGATCGGGAATAGTAGATTTCCGGGCAAGCATGTGCTGCCATACCATTCATCCGATTGTCATGGGGCTTTTTGCAAAATGTTCAGGATTTTCCCGGGAAGGTTATAGGTTACAAGAGAGTTTTAATGCTCGAGCCCTTCACCCTTAAAAATCATCTTCTGTAGTGAAAAATCGTGAAAAATGTAGCTTTTTGTTAGCTTACGCTGCCTAAACCATAAAAAATACACAACATTATTGTACACAGAATTGAATATCTAAAAAAACTCTACAAAAAAGTCCGCGATATGCTTATCTTTTACAGATAACACACAATAGCCATTTTTGTCTTTCATTGAAGCCAAGGAGATCGGGAATAGTAGATTTCCGGGCAAGCATGTGCTGCCATACCATTCATCCGATTGTCATGTGGCTTTTTGCAAAATGTTCAGGATTTTCCCGGGAAGGTTATAGGTTACAAGAGAGTTTTAATGCTCGAGCCCTTCACCCTTAAAAATCATCTTCTGTAGTGAACAAACGTGAAAAATGTAGCTTTTTGTTAGCTTACGCTGCCTAAACCATAACAAATACACAACATTATTGTACACAGAACTGAATATCTCGAAAACCTCTACAGAAAATTCGGCGACAGCATCTGTTTGTCTTTTAAGGATAACTCACAATAACTATTTTTGTCTTTCATTGATGCCAAGAAAATCGGGATAAGTAGATTCCCGGGCAAACATAGCATCGCACGGCGGGTATTCTTTTACGGATAACTCAAAATAACGATTTTTTTTCAGCTCATTTATGCCAAGTATATCGGGATGCGTAGATTCCCGGGCAACGCCGGGTAATCACAACGGGGTATCTAAAAATAACGATATAAATTTATATTTATTTTCCCATTTACTTATTCAACTGAATGCAAAAATACATTATCAGTTATTTAGGCGTAGCAGCGCACGCCGGATATTCGCTAATATAGTATAATAAAAAAATTGAAATGTGGAACTAAATACACAAATTTCCCCTAAATAAATAAATACATTTGAAATTTTCTCTACAAAATGGTAATTGAAGAAACGTTAGATAGTAAAGAATATAATTCCAACTGTTCACAAACATTATTTTGTTTGAGTTTGTATAAGGAAATCAATTTGTGTTGCGTGCACAATTTTCGTGCTCATTCCAGTTAAAATATCAATACACCTGTTTAATGAAAACGCTATTAAGCTCAAATATAGAAAGTCACTTGTTCAAAAATGTAATGTAAATGGTTAGGAACATGAAAATCATTACAGAGAAAAAATCTATATTAAATTGGCCTAGTACCAGGTTGGGAAGTGGTTTTCACAGAAGCGAAAATATTATTAAATACCGAGCGATAATGAGGTTTATAATTTTCAAGATTCTGTAAAAAAAATCTTCACAAACGTGCGTTGTAGGCCCTATATAATTTTTTGCACGATGGTGTTTTCATAAGTAATGCCACGAGTGATTTCCAAATTATCGATAAATTCACGACTCACGAAGTGAGGAGTGAATTTATCTAGAGAATTTGGAAATCAAGAGTGGCATTTGTTAGGACTATTTAACGAATAAAATTAAGCTGTTTACTCACAAATCATTATTTAACTATAGTTATTTTAAAATATTTATATATTTAATGTAAACGGCGATGTTTGAAAACAAATGAGAAACTATAGGTACGCTTCTACTGCTTCTTTTGTTTATCACTGCAACCAGATCATACTATTTATTGCCAAAGGAACGCAATATTGCAAGGAGGAACTTTCTTTAATATGGTAATTATAACACTGATAAATATTTGGTGAAACACGACTCTGATTGGTTGTAAAATAGAAATCATTGAAATGTGATTGGTCATTGACTCCCATTTGGGGCATGAGTTAAATAGTCAATATAATAAGTAATAATACAATAATAACATCTTTGTTAAAAAGATTTGCGTTCATTATAAACAATTGAGTAACGTTAACAGTGTGGCCAATGTTTATACAGTAAATGCTGGAAATGAGTTCAGACACAGCAAGCCGTGACACCAACCGTATAAAATGGCAAGTACGAATTTATTGTTTTATATTGTTTCTAATAAAGATCAGTTCATCTAAAATGCAGTGATTTGTTTCGTATACTGTATATTAACACTACCTTTCGGATACATTTTTTATTATACATTTACATAGTATACATAAAGGGCAGTGGTTTTGCTTCCCGCACGAGGTAGGTAATAAGTAATATTACAGTATTGTTATTTAGTTGTTTATAGGTTGGCAACCCCGAAATTTAGGAAATTGAACTTTCAATCATGGTCGCCATTGCTGTAAGTACGACAGAACGCACTAGCGTGCAAAAAAATGTTTGAACTAAGCACATTTTATTTGTAATGGAAAATTACGATGCGAGGTTGGTAAGTGGTTTTTACAGAATCGAGGAAAAATGTATAAAATCCGAGCGATAGCGAGGTTTTTATTTCGAGATTCTGTAAAACACTTCACAAACGTGAGTTGTACATTATTTTTTGTGCGGTGGTGTTTTCAAAATAACAAATAATAGTAAAATAATAGCAACTTTGTTGGAAATATTTGCGTTCATTATAAACAATTGACTAACGTTAACAGCGTGGGCAATGTTTATTAGTTGAAACAACAGGAGGCCTTGAGAACAATTATTGATAACATGGCCGCAAGTGCGTATTTATTGTGTTATATTGTTTCAAATAAAGTTCAGTTCATTTAAAATGCAGTGATTTGTTTCGTGTAATATATATTAACACTACCTTTTGGATATTTTCTGTATATACATTGTACGTAGTATACATAGAGGGCAGAGGTTTAACTTCCCGCACGTGGGTGTAAATGTAATATCACAGTATAGTTATTTAGGTTGGCGACTCCGAAATGTAGGAAGTTGAACTTTCAATAATAGTTGTCACTGCTGGTAAGTAGGGCCTACTACTAAACGCACTATCGCGTAAAAAATGTATTTAATTTTTTTATATGGTTAGTCTTCTTTTGTTCTGATTCTATACTGTTTATCAGATTTAGTAATATTAATTTACTTAATACTTAATACAGGCTTCCACTTTACAGCAGTTTGCCTTTGATTCCTGCCTTCCAGAGATTCCTATCTTCCCATTGTCCATCTTCCATACCCCTCTTCATCATGGCGTCATAATAATAATAATAATAATAATAATAATAATAATAATAATAATAATAATAATAATAATAATAATAATCATGATTATCTATCCACTTATCCGTGTGGGGACTAGGGTGCCACTTACTTGGAGTATTTTAACCAAGCTAATTTAGTCACACATATTTACCCATAGATGTCACCGCTTCTTACCGGTAGGCATATGACCTCAGTTAGACACGTAGTGAATAACTAAAGTATTTCTAGGATGTGTAAACGCTCCGTAAAATTTTGCACACAGGTCTTTTACACAGTCTTGAGGTTCTTTTATGTGTCTGAAAATCTTCAGACTCGGGACCCACGCCTCAGTGTTCCTCCCGGTGGACTTCTCTCTTGGATTTTCCATTTTCGGGACCAGAGGCGAGGAGCATAACCACTAGTCCACCGCGGCCGATCAAATGTATAGTGCATACATTTTGGAAAAATGTACTCTAACCTTGCCTCTCCACCCCTCCCTAAACATACAAACACCGTTATTATGAGTTTGGCAACATCTACGTAAGGGGACACTACCTTAGCCCATAAGGTCTGTAGTAACTTCCTGGGTTGAATTAGAGTGTAGGGGTGCTCAATAACATACAAGATTACAATGGCTATTTAACTCATGTCCCAAATGGGAGTCAATCACCAATCACAGTCATGTTTCGCCTAGAATTTACCAACTAAAGTTTATCATAATAAAGAAAGCACCTCCTTTTTAACATTCTGAATAGGTCATAGCATTATTTTGCAGTGACTGACTCCTTAAGAAATACGGCTAACATATTTTAAATATAGTGCATGAATGTCAACACGTAGCGCATGCGGGAGTTAATATAAAAACATTTGTAGCAATTGATTGTACCATTAAAAATATAAACAACTGTTTGTACTTTCTTAAACGTATTATTTCCCAGGAATTAGCGTTGCAGAAAATATAATTGACATATTTACATCATAGAACATCAGAAATTAATTAATAACCTGTAATTATGTGTTTCATTTTTTCTTCCCCCACTAGGGTGCATTCTAACAATATTGCGATCCTTTGGCAATAAATAATATATGATCTGGTTGCCAGTGATGAAACAAGATGAAGATGAAGTGTACCAATCGTCACTCATTTGTTTTCAAACGTCGCAGTTTACATTAAATATATAAATATTTTGAAATTACTATATTTAAATAATTATTTGTGAGTAAACAGCTTAATGTTATTCGTTAAATAGTCCTAACAAATGCCACTCTTGATTTCCAAATTCTCATAAGTGATTTCCAAAATTGTCGATAAATTCACGACTCACGAAGTGAGGAGTGAATTTATCTAGAGAGTTTGGAAATAAAGAGTGGCATTTGTTAGGACTATTTAACGAATAAAATTAAGCTGTTTACTCACAAATCATTATACAACTATAGTTATTTTAAAATATTTATATATTTAATGTACCTAAACGGCGATGTTTGAAAACAAATGAGAAGCGATAGGTACGCTTCATCTGCTTCATTTGTTTATCACTGCAACCAGATCATACTATTTATTGCCAAAGGAACGCAATATTGTAAGAATGCTCTCTAGTGGAGAAAAAATTGAAACACATCAAACTGTATATTAATTAATTTCTGATGTCGTATGATGTAAATATGACAATTATATTTTTCTGGATTGTTACCTGGGAAAAAATACATTTAAGAAAGTGCAAACAGTGGTTTCTTTTTTTTGGTGGTATAATCATTTGCTACAAATGTTTTTATATTAACTCTTCATGCACTATATATACAATCTGGTTGCCGTATTTCTCACAGGCTCAGTCACTGCAAAATAATGGTCAGACCTGTTCAGAATATTAAAAAGGAGCTTTGTTTAATATGGTAATTATAACACTGATAAATATTTCGTGAAACACGTCTCTGATTGGTTGTAAAACAGAAATCATTGAAACGTGATTGGCCATTGAGTCCCATTTGGGGCATGAGTTAAATAGTCTATATAAATTCACTCCTGACTTCGTGAGTCGTGAATTTATCGATAATTTGGAAATCACTCGTGGCATTACTTAATATTAGCACTGATTTACAACAGTGTTGTCATTATTGTCCATATGCCCTAGTAGAATGGGCTGAAAGATATTGAATAGAAAAGTAGTTGAAAAAATCCTACTCTATGTCTGAATACAGTAGATGATAAATTGTACTAAAAATTGACTTCGAGAATGCGAGGAAACAAAAACGAAGAGAGTCTGCATAAATTTGGGAGGTCGGAGCTCGGCACCTGTTGGACGTTATAATTGTGCAACTTCCTGGCGGGGAAGGGGGTCGCAAAAAAAATAGTTCCGTATTCTAGACAGGTGTTTCAAAATGACATCAGGATTTAAGGATAAAAAATCTCGTATAGACTTTTACATGGCTTCAAGTGGAATTTTATCACAAAAACTTTCATGTTCTACAAGAGAAACCCGAGATAAAAATGTAGATTAATCTTTTTAACAACCTAATGACACATTCTAATGAAACTCAAGTGTTGATAAATTCAGTAGATTTTATCTTCGACAATATATACTTTTACACGCCCATTTGTAAAGCAATTATTAATTTTCTTTATTACATATGCTTTTAAGTATTAGACAGATTTTAGAAAACATAGGCCTATGAGAATATAAAGATACTAACTAATTAACTCACTGCGTCTATCGAACCCATAGGTTCATGGCCCCGCGGACATAACGAGCGAAATGTGGTTATCACATCGCCTATATGAGACATCTAGTATGCAACCAAGGTGTTACTTGGACGAATGAAATTCAGTAAAATTTTGCACAGATTCACAAGGAAATTAAACATAGGCTCAATTCTGGAATTGCGTGTTATTATGCATTACAGAGACTCTTGATGTCCCAACTCCTTTCAAAAAACGTTAAAACTGATAATATATAAAACTATTATTCTACCAGTTATATTATATGGATGCGAAACATGGACTCTTACTTTAAAGGAGGATAGGAGATCACGAGTACTTGAGAATAAAGTTCTTAGGAACATTTTTGGACCAAAGAGAGATGAACAGACAGGTGAATGGAGAAGACTGCATAACAGTGAATTAAATGGTCTTAATTGTATTGTATTGTAAGCCTATGCTTTCCCTTTACAGAGATTTAGGCGCTCTCCCCCTACACGGAAGAATTTGAACCATGCTAATTTAGTTACACTTGTTTTCGTATAGATGTCATTTTGAGTGGTCCGTGGTCAGCGTTCCGCCTCATACTGACATCTAGGAAACCAAGGTAGTACTAGGACGAGAAAATTCGGTAAGTTTTGCTTAGAGGCCTTTTCATTTAGGCTTAAGGATTCTTTTACGAGCCTGAAAATCTTCAGACTCGGGACCCACGGCTTAAAGTCCCTCCCGGAGGACTTGCTCATTGGATTCTTCCGTCCTAAAAAATCCATCGATCCCGGCCGGGTTTGAACCCGCGACCCACGGGACCAGAGGCAAGGAGCATAACCACTAGTCCAATGCGGCCGATTACACGTCTTTATAGGAAGACAAATGTAATAAGAACAGTTAAGTCTCGTGGACTGCGGTGGGCAGGACATGTTGCGCGTATGGGGAATGAAAGACGTGCATGCTTGTTGTAGGAAAACCAGAGGGAATATGCCCATTTGGTAGACAAGGAATGAGGTGGGAGAATAACATTAACTATGATTAGAGGGAAGTATATTATACAGGGAAAGATTGGAAAACATTGACTCAGGATAGGGATGCAGCAGTACTTTTTTTGCATTATGTGACCACCTATAACGGCTTGGTGATCCGATATGTTGACCACATGTCACCCTTACACTAGCTGGATGATCGTCTACCTCTGTTATTAACACATTTGGGTGTGAAGCAAGCAGACAATTGGTAGACCAAGTTTATTCTAGGCCTGTCGCCCCATGGAATTTTTATTTGTTACTAGAGATGAAAGGTTCACCCGAATGGGTATTATTCTCTTGGTAACAATCAAAGACAAAAATGGTTATTGTGAGTTACCCGTAAGAGATGAACATATGCTGTCACGGACTTTTTTGTAGAGCTTTTTGAGATATGTAATTCTGTGTTCATTAATTTTGTGTAATTCCTATGATTTAGGCAGCGTAAGCCATTTAAGAGTCCAAAGAGCTACTTTTTTCACGTTTTCCACTACAAAGGGCGATTTTTAAGGGTGTAGGAATAGAGTATCACAACTCTCTTATAGCCTATGTTCATCCCGGGAATCCCCTGAACATTTTGCAAAAGCACCCATCAAAATCGAATCAACGGTATGGCCGCGCATAAAGTACGAACGAACAAACAAACAAACAAACAAGCAAACAAACAAACATTAATTTTTATACATAAGATAGGGGATATTTATGCACATACGGCCAAATAGGTCCGTTCGCAATATAAATGAAAATGTATACATTTATTATGTTATTGTATTATTATCTAATTGTAATATTATTGTGTTTTCTTTTTTGTTTTACGTTATATTACTATTAAACATTACTTTATTGTAATGGACTGTCAACAGCACGTACGGCTTACCGCCCGTGCCAACCATATTTATAAATAAAATTGTATGTATTTTACGAGTTGTCTAATAAAGTCCTACTACTACTACTACTACTTTCATTTTAGAAAAAAAAGTCAATAAATGCCACTACTACTACAAAGTAGTCCGTGCGGCCATGAACCTAAGGGTTCGATAGTGCCAGTGAGTTAGTTAATTAGTCCCTTCTCATTTTAATAGTCTCGTCTTTAATTCTTGTAACCAGCTTTTACTTGGCCTACCTCTTATTTTACTTACCAGCAGTACAATACTGTAGAGAAAGAAAGTCCCAAGAAAGAATGCGGCTGAGCCAAACGCCATGTAAATCTTGGTTGTATTGTTTATTTCGAAAACATAGTTTGGCAATGTGCTATAAGTAATTAAAAATAATATAGCATATAAAACTAATATACCTAGGCAAGCTTTGGAATAGATTCCACTTGGGAAAGGAAGGAGAGGTCAACCTAGATTTAAATGGATCTATAATGTAAGAAGAATTATGAGGGAGCTAGGTCTGGAACTATTGGAATGGGAAGATAGAGAATAATGGAGAACGAAGATAAACATTTAAAAAGCTTTGGGCACAGAAAGATGTTTTATTACATTGTAAATCTGCAGATAAATAAAATAAAACCAATATAATATTTAAAACTAGTGTGACATCATATGAGTGTAACAGTCGAATTAACACTAAAAATCTTGCTCGACAGCAGGAGTTTGTACCAAGTAGTCTACTTTGTTATGTGTAGTACAACGATACAACAATCGCCACGTCATCTCTTGCCAATAGTATTCGAGGAATCCACCTGCATGTAAACTCAAGACTCCGCATTCCGCATTAGACAGTAATCCCCTGCTTGGAGACTTTCTTTAACTGGGAATACAGTGTGTAAGATTTTTTTTGCATTATATTTTTATTCATTTCATAAAAATTTCCTAGCCGATTGAATCTAAGCGAATTTATGAATATTACAATATTTTGCCATTTTATAAACATGCTCTATTTCTTGTTTTTTTTTTAATACTGCAATGAATATATCGTGTCAAAGTATCATATTATGTTTCATTTTGTTTCAGGTAAGAAAACTCCCTTTCTTGAGAACTTTCAGCGGAGAGTCATATGCTAATACTGCCATACATATTTGAATGACAATGATTTAGTCATCATAAAGGTATGTCAGAATATTAATTTGTATTGTAGCAAGGTGAATAGTACGGCTTATTAACAATAAGATGCTAAAGTTGGATTCACATTGAAGCTGTATAAATAGAATGAAGTGCACCTATATCATGGCGAGCAATGAAAAAATTAAAAAGTCAGCTCTAAGTAAAAACAAAATTTCTGTCATACACTGTACTATAAAACACTTTTCTTAGCCCATTTTAAGTTATATGTGTACACACTAGGGTTATAACTTTTTGGACTGTTTGTTTAAATAAAATATTTCCTGTGCAACGAATGGTTGAACGTTTGCTTACAACCATTGAAAAAAGCCTTCATTTCACTGAGCTTCAAGAAACAGTCACCCCCAAATCAATATTAAATATTGATGTATAAATATATTTGGGGATGACCTTTTCTTGAAGCTCAGTGAAATTAAGGCTTTTTTCAATGGTTTTAAGTAAACGTTCACCCACTCTTAACAGAGGAAATATTTTACACCCATTCATTGCACAGGAAATATTTTATTTCAACAAACAATCCATAACCCTAGAGGGTTATAACTTTTTGGACTGTTTGTTGACATTAAATATTTTCTGTGCAATGGATGGGTGAACTTTTACTTAAAACTATTAAAGAAGGCCTTCATTTCACTAAGCTTCAACAAAAGGTCACCCCAAATCAATATTAAATATTGATATATAAATATATCTGCGGATGACCTTTTCTTGAAGCTCAGTGAAATGAAGGCCTGTTTCAATTGTTTTAAGTAAAAGTTCATCCATTAATTGCACAGGAAATAGTTTATTTCAACAAACAGTCCAAAAAGTTATAACCCTAGAGGGTTTCATTGCTCAGGAAATATTTTATTTCAACAAACAGTCCAAAAAGTTATAACCCTCTAGGGGTGAAGTTTTACTTAAAAGTATTGAAAAAAGCTTTAATTTTACTGAGCTTCAAGAAAAGTTCACCCCCATATCAATATTAAATATTGATATATAATTATATTATCTTTAGTCTGAACATCTTACCTCAATATTAATGTTGATTTGTTCTTGAACATGTTTCAAAACAATTCTGTTTTATCATCAGTCTGGAAAAGCTGACGATAAAACAGAATTGTTTTGAAACATGTTCAAGAACAAATCAACATTAATATTGAGGTAAGATGTTCAGACTAAAAATATTATAATTAAAATAACCTCAAAATATAACTTCCTAAAATTAAATATTGATATATAAATATATTTGTGGATGACCTTTTGTTGAAGCTCAGTGAAATGAAGGCCTTTTCCAATGGTTTTAAATAAATATTCATCCATCCATTGCACAGGAAATATTTTATTTCACAAATGTCCAAAAAATTTATAACCCTAGTACACACGCTACATAAAAGAATTAAAGTGATCTGATAAATGGTTCCTGATTTATGCTACTAAAAAAAATGTTGTTGCATGCATGTTTCTTGCTTGCGTTAACTACCAACTTCCCTTAAATCTGCAGCGAATGGGCTAAAACAACGGCAAAGAGAGACAGTAGACAAGAAGCTTTAGATTGTGGAAGGTAAGGATATCAAAAGATCACTTCGATTTGTAGCGCCAAAACAAACCTTATTGTCATTAACCCTAAAGTTCATTGTTAAAAGCTGTTGTATTTCACGTGCCGATATGTACTTTTATAAATGCCTCCATCGCCTCGATCGGTATATTATTGTTTCAACTTGTCATTCGTTACAATAATTTTGATTGAATAACACGTGTCTCTTGTGCTTTGCTCCCAGTTTATAATGTCGAGTAAAACGAAAGAAAATTAGTACCGAAGAGAAGAACATAGTGTTGCCGCTTAAAGTAAAAATAGAAATGGTTGACCGTTTATACGCGTAGGCGAGTCGTTTACGTCTATATCACACTGTTTGAATGAATCAAAAAATCCGAAGACAAAATAAGGAATTCTATCGCAGAATTCACAGCTGAATATCAATCTTAATTGAATATTCCATCGACACCGTCCGAGATTGAACCCGAGGACCTCGTCGCCAGTGACAAGGAACAAAGCTCCTAGATCTTTGAGGTCGATATTTTTTAACCCTATAGGGAACATTAGTCCTGTGCGGTAGCCTAGTGTTTAAGGCTGAAATACCTTGGCTCAAAGCTACCGGACTTGCGCTGATTCGAGTCTTCATGGCGGAAGAAATTTTCTCATGGAATTTCAGCCATTATGTTACCTGTGCCCACCCAGCATCGTGCAGAATTTGGGTAGCTACAATAAGTAGCGGCTCCAGGTTGCGTAAACCAGCTATAAGGCTTGGCACTGACATGTTGACCACATGTCACCCTTACACTAGCTGGATGATCGTCTACCTCTGTTATCAACACATTTGGATGTGAGGCAAGCAGCCTACTGGTAGGTCAAGTTTCTTCTAGGCCTGTCGCCCTATGGATTTTTTTGTTATAGGGGATATTAATTCAATAAACAATACTATATTATAGTGCGAGGTTACGAAGTAGTTTTAAAGATATAATAAAATAAGAAATGCGCACAACGTGCAAAGAAGATTGTTTTTAGTCACTGCAGAGTTTCAACAACGATTCTGATCTCATCCTACATTTTAACACATGATATTTCTCACACTGTTCGCCACATCTTGAACACACGCAGTCTGGGCCGGGCTCATGGAATCTCTGGTTGCTGCACAGCTTGTGGTGAAATCCATGCACAGCCAGTCTGGTCACTGTGTGGCGCAATTCATATCCTCCCTGAGTCCATTCACGGTTTGTCATGACGTCAGTAATATAGAATTCTTCCCATATTTTGCGTTTCTTTTCGTGGAGTTCTTGCAGGAGGTCCTGGTAAGCTGGTGTCACTGGTAGTAGGAACTTTAGCCTCAGCTCTTCTATGTAGAATGGTTCTCTGGAGAGTTCATAAACAAGTCGTGAGGGCGTGTATTTGGAGAGACAGAGCACCCTTTTTAGGTATGTCGCTTTTAGTTTCTCTAATTTTTCTAGGTTCGGTTTCTTTAAATGGACCCATATATTCTCTAACCCATATGTTGCAACGGGATCAACTTTAAGTTCAAAAAGTTGTAGGGCTGTTTCTAGTGAGAGTCTGTTTATTGACTTAATGTCGCTTATGGCTCTTATCGCAGCATTTACTCTGTCATTTACATGGTGTGTAAACACGCTTCCCTGTGTTTGGAAAGTGACTCCCAGATACGTGAAGCTAGTTACTGATTTTAATGTTTTTTCACCAATGTAGAAAATGCCTCGTCTGCCCCCTTTTCTGAAGGTCATGGAGACTGTTTTCTCTTCATTTAGTGTCAGTTCATTTTCTTTTGCCCAGTCCACTAATTGGTTGAAGGCTTTCTGCAGATCACTATCCGAAGTTGAGGTCAATACCATGTCATCTGCATACATAAACAGGTTTACGTTGTCAGGTTTTATTGCCTTGATGATGTCCGTTGTAGCTAAAATGAACAGCAAGGGGCTTAACGGGTCCCCCTGTAGTACCCCAACAGTTTGCTGTATCATGTTCGATTTGTCTATACCGTCACCTATTTCCACCCAGTTGTTGGTAAGGAGGTCTCTAATAGGCGGTAGTAGGTAGTGTTTTAGACCTATAGCGTTTTCCAATTTCTTCATTAGCATGGTTCTATTTATGGTGTTGAACGCCTTGGAGTAGTCAATAAATATAGCATGTAGCTTTTCTCCAGGGTTTGCTATGGCTGTTTCTATATCAGACTGGAGACAATGTACAGCTTGTGTCGTTGATCTCCAACTTCTGAATCCAAACTGTGAATCTGGTAGTTTCTCATCGGTAATGCATCTAAGACGCTTACATAGTATTATTGTAAGGGCCTTGAGAAGAGTATTTTTTAAGGCAATGCCCCTGTATGCATTTGGATCACCGTATTGCCTTTTGCCTTGTATAGCATTATTACCTTTGACGTTTTCCATCTATCTGGTATAGAACCTTGTCTTAGGCATTCATTGAAGAGGGCTGTGAGTGGTTTCGCTATCACAGAAATGAGGATATGTTTAAAAACTGAACAATAGCTCGGTTTTTAATTTCCGAGATTCTGTAAACACTTCACAAACATGCGTTGTATATGCGCGATGATGTTTTCAAAATAAAAAATACTAGTAAAATAATAACATCTTTGTTGGAAATATTAATTTCATTCATTATACACAACTAACTAACGTTAACAGTGTGACCAATGTTCATTAGTTGAGACTACAGCAGGCCATGACATCATTCAGTCATAAAATGGCGGCAAGTACGAATTTATTGTTTTATACTGTTTCGAATAAAGTTCAGTTCATTTAAAATGCAGTGATTTCTTTTGTATAATGTACATTAACACTACTTTTCAGATCTATTTTTGTATATATATATATATTATATATAGTATACATAAAGGGCGGTGGTTTTACTTCCCACACGAGGTACGTAATATATAATATTACAGTATAATTATTTAGGTTGGCAACCCCGAAATTTAGAAAATTAAACATGGTCGTTATTGCTGTAAGTACGACAGAACGTACTATGCGCAATTTTTTTTTATTTTGTTCTGATACTATAGATTTATTATATGGGAATATTTGTTTTTTGTTAATACGCAATCATTTGTGATGCATTACCATTTTATTATCTGTATTGTCTATAATATATCAATTATCGGTACTATTTTTGCTTCATAGAAGTTAGTTTCTTGAGAAACTGGAATATATAAAATTCTTTTTCCAATAGTAGGCATATGTATACAAAATGGAATCGTATTTTAGTAGCGATATGCATTTATTTGTTTGTTGGGTATGACTCCCCCATCTGGCAGACGCAGACGGTCGGGTCGATATTGGCCGCCAAGAATGTGTTGCCTCCAGCTTTCTGGCAGTTCTTCCAACTTAATAAAATTCTCCCTCATTCTTATTTCTCTTAAAACAATTCCGTGTGGTACAATTTGGGTGTTTATAGCGCCACCTTTATTTCAAAACTAGCTGAGATCTTTTTACTAATATAAAAATATTTTAAATTTAATAAAACGTATTATTAAGTTATTCCGCTTCCAAGTTGCAACTCCAGTTTGATTTTAACAATATTACAGAGCTTTATTAAGCAATGTTCAATGAAAACATCATCATCATCGACAAGAAGTAGCAGGCTTGTTTCTTTTAATGATTTACTTCAAGAACATCATTCATGGATAAATAAATAAATATGTATGCAAAATGCAATATCATCAATTCTACATAAACAAATTAGTGTATAATGTAATTATATTATCATCCTCATCATCAAAAATCACGAATTAAGCCCATGTGTCTTGTTCCGATCTCATAGATTCTCATTCAAAAGTTGGATCCATCTCTTTTCGGTCTACCAACATTCCTGCGTCGTTCTGGTTTGTATTTAAGTAGGCCAATGTCATTTTTCAGAAAAAAAAAACCAAGAAAAATAACTCGATTTTCAAATTTTTGATCTTAAGCGGATTTTTTGCATTATAAATCTCTGACTAGCCCTCTAAATTGTATTTGTGCAGTTTTCGATATTTTTGAAATTATGTAATTTTTGAGAAAAAATCCTAGCCTTGGAAAAAAAACCTCGATTTTTAAATTTTTGATTTTAACCGGATTTTTTGCATTATAAATCGCTGACTCGCCCTCTAGATTGTATTTGTGCAGTTATCGATATTTTTGAAATTATGTAATTTTTTAGAACAAAACCAAGGAAACCTTGGAAAAAAATAACTCGATTTTCAAATTTTTTATTTTAATCGGATTTTTTGCATTATAAATCGCTGACTAGCCCTCCAGATTGTGTTTTTGCAGTTTTCGATATTTTTGAAATTATGTAATTTTTTAGAAAAAAAAATCCTTGGAAAAAAATAACTCGATTTTCAAATTTTTTATTTTAACCGGATTTTTTGCATTATAAATCGCTGACTAGCCCTCTAGATTGTGTTTTTGCAGTTTTCGATATTTTTGATATCATGTAATTTTTTAGAAAAAATCGAAGGTTATATAGCCTTCGAAAAAAAATAATTGATTTTCAAATTTTTTATTTTAACCGGATTTTTTTGTATTATAAATTGCTGACTCGCCCTCTAGATTGTGTTTTTGCAGTTTTCGATATTTTTGAAATTATGTATCTTTTAGAAAAAAATCCTTGGAAAAAAATAACTCGATTTTCAAATTTTTTATTTTAACCGGATTTTTTGCATTATAAATCGCTGACTAGCCCTCTAGATTGTGTTTTTGCAGTTTTCGATATTTTTGATATCACGTAATTTTTTAGAAAAAATCCAAGGTTATATAGCCTTGGAAAAAAAATAATTGATTTTCAAATTTTTTATTTTAACCGGATTTTTTTGTATTATAAATAGCTGACTCGCCCTCTAGATTGTGTTTTTGCAGTTTTCGATATTTTTGAAATTATGTATTTTTTTAGAAAAAAATCCTTGGAAAAAAATAACTCGATTTTCAAATTTTTGATTTTAACCGGATTTTTTGCATTATAAATCGCTGACTAGCCCTCTAGATTGTGTTTTTGCAGTTTTTGAAATTTTTGATATCACGTAATTTTTTAGAAAAAATCCAAGGTTATATAGCCTTGGAAAAAAAATAACTCGATATTCAATTTTTTTATTTTAACCGGATTTTTTGCATTATAAATCTCTGACTAGCCCTCCAGATTGTATTTTTGCAGTTTTCGATATTTTTGAAATGATGTCATATTTGGGGAAAAAATACAAGGTTATATATAGTCTGGGAAAAAAATAACTCGATTTTCAAATTTTTGATTTTAACTGGATTTTTTGCATTATAAATCTCTGACTAGCCCTCTAGATTGTATTTTTGCAGTTTTCGATATTTTTGAAATATGTCATATTTGGGGGGGAAAAAATCCAAGGTTATATAGCCTTGGAAAAAAAATAACTCCATTTTAAAAATTTTATTTTTAGCGGGATTTTTTGCATTATAAATCTCTGACTAGCCCTCTAGATAGTATTTTTGCAGTTTTCGATATTTTTGAAATTATGTAATTTTTGAGAAAAAATCCAAGGTTATATATAGCCTTGGAAAAAAATAACTCGATTTTCAAATTTTTTATTTTAACCGGTTTTTTTGCATTATAAATCTCTGACTAGCCCTCTAGATTGTATTTTTGCAGTTTTCGATATTTTTGAAATTATGTAATTTTTGAGAAAAAATCCAAGCCTTAAAAAAAAATAACTCGATTTTCAAATTTTTTATTTTAACCGGATTTTTTGCATTATAAATATCTGACTAGCCCTCTAGATTGTATTTTTGCAGTTTTCGATATTTTTGAAATTATGTCATATTTGGGAGAAAAAATCCAAGGTTATAGCCTTGGAAAAAAATAACTCGATTTTCAAATTTTTATTTTAACCGGATTTTTTGCATTATAAATCTCTGACTAGCCCTCTAGATTGTATTTTTGTAGTTTTCGATATTTTTGAAATTATGTACTTTTTGAGAAAAAATCCAAGGAAAAAAAAAATACTCGATTTTCAAATTTTTGATTTTAACCGGATTTTTTGCATTATAAATCTCTGACTAGCCCTCTAGATTGTATTTTTGCAGTTTTCGATATTTTTGAAATTATGTAATTTTTGAGAAAAATCCAAGGTTATACCCTTGGAAAAAAAATAACTCGATTTTCAAATTTTTTATTTTAACCGGATTTTTTGCATTATAAATCTCTGACTAGCCCTCTAGATTGTATTTTTGCAGTTTTCGATATTTTTGAAATTATGTAATATTTGGGAAAAAATCCAAGGTTATAGCCTTGGAAGAAAAATAACTCGATTTTCAATTTTTTTATTTTAACCGGATTTTTTGCATTATAAATCTCTGACTAGCCCTCTAGATTGTATTTTTGCAGTTTTCGATATTTTTGAAATTATGTAATTTTTGAGAAAAAATCCAAGGTTATATAGCCTTGGAAAAAATAACTCGATTTTCAAATTTTTTATTTTAACCGGATTTTTTGCATTATAAATCTCTGACTAGCCCTCTAGATTGTATTTTTGCAGTTTTCGATATTTTTGAAATTATGTAATTTTTGAGAAAAAATCCAAGGTTAAGCCTTGGAAAAAAATAACTCGATTTTCAATTTTTGATTTTAACCGGATTTTTTGCATTATAAATCTCTGACTAGCTCCTGCAGATTGTATTTTTGCCAGTTTTCGATATTTTTGAAATTATGTAATTTTTGAGAAAAAATCCAAGGTTATAGCCTTGGAAAAAAATAACTCGATTTCCAAATTTTTTATTTTAACCGGATTTTTTGCATTATAAATCTCTGACTAGCCCTCTAGATTGTATTTTTGCAGTTTTCGATATTTTTTAAATTATGTAATTTTTGAGAAAAAAATCCGAATAGCCTTGGAAAAAAAATAACTCGATTTTCAAATTTTTGATTTTAACCGGATTTTTTGCATTATAAATCTCTGACTAGCCCTCTAGATTGTATTTTTGCAGTTTTCGATATTTTTGAAATTATGTCATTTTTGGGAAAAAATCCAAAGTTATATAGCCTTGGAAAAAAATAACTCGATTTTCAAATTTTTTTATTTTAACCGGATTTTTTGCATTATAAATCTCTGTCTAGCCCTCTAGATTGTATTTTTGCAGTTTTCGATATTTTTGAAATTATGTGATTTTTTGGGAAAAAAATCCAAGGTTAAAGGAAAAAAATAACTCGATTTTCAAATTTTTTATTTTAACCGGATTTTTTGCATTATAAATCTCTGACTAGCCCTCTAGATTGTATTTTTGCAGTTTTCGATATTTTTGAAATTATGTAATTTTTGGGAAAAATCCAAGGTTATAGCCTTGGAAAAAATAACTCGATTTTCAAATTTTTTATTTTAACCGGATTTTTTGCATTATAAATCTCTGACTAGCCCTCTAGATTGTATTTTTGCAGTTTTCGATATTTTTGAAATTATGTAATTTTTGGGAAAAAATCCTTGGAAAAAAATAACTCGATTTTCAATTTTTTTATTTTAACCGGATTTTTTGCATTATAAATCTCTGACTAGCCCTCTAGATTGTATTTTTGCAGTTTTCGATATTTTTGAAATTATGTCATATTTGGGAAAAAATCCAAGGTTATAGCCTTGGAAAAAAATAACTCGATATTCAAATTTTTTATTATTAACCGGATTTTTTGCATTATAAATCTCTGACTAGCCCTCTAGATTGTATTTTTGCAGTTTTCGATATTTTTGAAATTATGTAATTTTTGAGAAAAAATCCAAGGTTATAGCCTTGGAAAAAAATAACTCGATTTTCAAATTTTTGATTTTAACCGGATTTTTTGCATTATAAATCTCTGACTAGCCCTCTAGATTGTATTTTAGCAGTTTTCGATATTTTTGAAATTATGTCATATTTGGGAAAAAAATCCGAGGTTATACCCTTGGAAAAAAAACTCGATTTTCAAATTTGTGATTTTAACCGGATTTTTTGCATTATAAATCTCTGACTAGCCCTCTAGATTGTATTTTTTGCAGTTTTCGATATTTTTTAAATTATGTCATATTTGAAAAAAAAATCCAAGGTTATAGCCTTGGAAAAAAAAAACTCGATTTTCAAATTTTTGATTTTAACCGGATTTTTTGCATTATAAATCTCTGAGTAGCTCTCTAGATTGTATTTTTGCAGTTTTCGATATTTTTGAAATTATGTCATATTTGGGAAGAAATCGAAGGTTATATAGCCTTGGAAAAAAAAAAACTGGATTTTCAATTTTTTTATTTTAACCTGATTTTTTGCATTATAAATCTCTGACTAGCCCTCTAGATTGTATTTTTGCAGTTTTCGATATTTTTGAAGTTATGTCATATTCGGGAAAAAATCGAAGGTTATAGGCTTGGAAAAAAATAACTCGATTTTCAATTTTTTTTTATTTTAACCGGATTTTTTGCATTATAAATCTCTGACTAGCCCTCTTGATTAAATTGTTGCAGTTTTAGATATTTTTGATATCATGTGATTTTTTAGAAAAATTCCAAGGAAGAGTTTTTGCAGTTTTCGTTATTTTTGAAATTATGTAATTTTTGAGAAAAATCCCAAGGTTATATAGCCTTGGAAAGAAATAACTCGATTTTCAAATTTTTTATTTTAACCGGATTTTTTGCATTATAAATATCTGACTAGTCCTCTAGATTATATTTTTGCAGTTTTCGATATTTTTGAAATTATGTAATTTTTGAGAAAAAATCCAAGGAAAAAAATAACTCGATTTTCAAATTTTTTATTTTAACCGGATTTTTTGCATTATAAATCGCTGACTAGCCCTCTAGATTATATTTTTGTAGTTTTCGATATTTTTGAAATTAGCCTATATTTTTGGGAATGCGATCATCTTCCATTCTTTGAACATATTCTTTCCATTTTTTTTTCTAGATTCTTTTATTCCATCTAAGAGTTTAAAGATATTTAGCTCATTTCTAATATATTCACTATGTAATTGTATTGTTATGTAATTGTAATCTTGTGTTTTCTATTTTTGTTTTAAGTATATTATTAACAAACATTATTTCATTGTAATCAGGGTTGCCAATTCAGCCACTTTGTGCCTAGATCTTTTCATTTATAAAACTTAATTAGCTACAAATTTGTGAAGAAGCTTTTGTGGCCATTTGTCGTCTTTATTTTAGTCACTTCTAGCCATTTAGTCACTTCTAGCCATTTAGTCACTTCTAGCCATTTAGTCACTTCTAGCCATTTAGTCACTTCTAGCCATTTAGTCACTTCTAGCCATTTAGTCACTTCTAGCCATTTAGTCACTTCTAGCCATTTAGTCACTTCTAGCCATTTAGTCACTTCTAGCCATTTAGTCACTTCTAGCCATTTAGTCACTTCTAGCCATTTAGTCACTTCTAGCCATTTAGTCACTTCTAGCCATTTAGTCACTTCTAGCCATTTAGTCACTTCTAGCCATTTAGTCACTTCTAGCCATTTAGTCACTTCTAGCCATTTAGTCACTTCTAGCCATTTAGTCACTTCTAGCCATTTAGTCACTTCTAGCCATTTAGTCACTTCTAGCCATTTAGTCACTTCTAGCCATTTAGTCACTTCTAGCCATTTAGTCACTTCTAGCCATTTATTTTACAGTTCAATAACTTTATAACATTCTGTAATAATAATTTTTGGATATTAATAAATTTTGCTACCACAAAAAAAAATGAGTTCCTTCTTTCCAAAGAATAACACACCAAAATAAACGTGGATTTCCGCTAACTAAGTCACTCACTCACTGGCACTATGGAACCCGGAGGTTAATGCCCGCGCGGACATAACCTCTCATTCATCCCTATCCGGAGCTAATGCCAATCATTCCCTGTATAATCTACTTCCCTCAAATCTTATTTGATGTTATTCTCTAACCTCATTCTTGATCTACCAACAGGGAGTTTTCCCTCTGGTTTCCCTACAAAAAGCTTCCATGCACGTCTTTCATTCCCCATATGCGCAACATGTCCTGCCCATCGCAGTCTACGAGACTTAACTGTTCTCACTATATCTGGCTTCCTATAAAGACAATGTAGTTTACTGTTATGCAGTCTTCTCTATTCACCTGTCTGTTCACCTCTCTTTGGTCCAAAACTTTTCCTAAGAATTTTATTCTCAAATACTCGTAATCTCCTTTCCTCCCTTAAAGTAAGAGTCCATGTTTCGCACCCATATAATATAACTGGTAGAACAATAGTTTTATATATTTTCAGTTCAGCATTTTTTGAAAGGAGTTGGGACGTCAAGAGTCTTTGCAATGCATAATAGCACTCATTTCCAGAATTGAGCCTATGTTTAATTTCCTTGTGCATCTCATTCCTGTTTGTGATTATTGTTCCTAGATATTTAAATTCAGTCATTTCCTCAAAATTTCCCTCATTTTCATTAACTCTCCATTTCCATTATATAATGTATTTCTATGTGTTACCATATATTTAGTTTTATTGATATTTATTTCCAGTACCAATTTCTTAGTGTTACTCAATAGTGTGTGCGTGTTGTCCTTTAGTATCTCCTCGCTATCGGCCAATAGTATTACATCATCAGCATAAACTAACAGCTTATTAATACCATTGAGTTGTAGTCTTTCTTCATCCTCCAAAAGATTTGATGGTATGCTCTTGTACAAAATTAAATAGTACAGGAGATAGCTATTGTATCTGGCAATAAGATTTAAAAACAAGTGACAAAGAGAATTAACTCTGTGAAATAAATGCAGAGTTTAACTTTCGCATTAACACAACAGAATGGAGGGAAGAACACATTAGAAAAAATAACACTGGCATCGTGTTTTAAGTTGAGCCTGTCTTTCAGGAGAGCTGTGATCTGAGAGTGGGAAGGCGATTATCCGGATTTATGTGTCCGATCCTCTCAGTCCTCTTCGATAATGGGACTCTACCTCTAAATGAATCATTCCACGTGTCTACAGGTTCACACCCAATACAGTCTCTGCTCAAATCAAACAAATTCAAGTGAAATATGGTTAACGTCCATCATCCAGGAACTGCGTTCACTAAACAAATTATTACAAGTCGAATTCATATTTTTCAGGTTATGAAATGTATCGACGACCAATGTACCAATGGTATTAATAAGCTGTTAGTT
This sequence comes from Diploptera punctata, assembly GCA_030220185.1. NCBI lineage: Eukaryota > Metazoa > Arthropoda > Insecta > Blattodea > Blaberidae > Diploptera > Diploptera punctata. Next base: position 608,058 of record JASPKZ010002302.1, on the reverse strand, counting down.
TATGCTGACTATTTAACTCATGCCCCAAATGGGAGTCAATCACCAATCACGTTTCAATTATTTCTGTTTTACAACCAATCACAGTCGTCTTTCAACAAATATTTATCAATATTAAATTTACCATATTAAAGAAAGCTCCTCCTTTTTAATTTTCTGAACAGCTCTGACCACTATTTTGCAGTGACTGACTGACTGTAAAAAATACGGCTACCAGATTGTATATGTAGTGCATGGATGTCAACATATAGCGCTTGCAGGAGTTAATATAAAAACATTTGTAGCAATTGATTATACCACCAAAAAAAGAAACCACTGTTTGCACTTTCTTAAATGTATTTTTTCCCAGGTAATAATCCAGAAAAATATAATTGTCATATTTACATCATACGACATCAGAAATGAATTAATATACAGTTTGATGTGTTTCATTTTTTCTCCACTAGAGAGCATTGTTACAATATTGCGTTCCTTTGGCAATAAATAGTATGATGTGGTTGCAGTGGTAAACAAAAGAAGCAGATGAAGCGTACCAATAATTTCTCATTTGTTTTCAAACATCGCGTTTACATTAAATATATAAATATTTTAAAATAACTGTATTTAAATAATGATTTGTGAGTAAACAGCTTAATTTTATTCGTTAAATAGTCCTAACAAATGTCACTCTTGATTTCCAAATTCTCTAGATAAATTCACTCCTCACTTCATGAGTCGTGAATTTATCGATAATTTGGAAATCACTCGTGGCATTACTTATGATGATGTAGTACTATTGGCCGATAGCGAGGAGGTACTAAAGGACAACACGTACACACTATTGAGTAACACTAAGGAATTAGGACTGGAATTAAATATGAATAAATCTAAATATGTGGTCACACGTAGAAATGCATTATATAATGGAAATGGACAGTTAATGACAAATGAGAGAAATTTTGAGGAAGTGGCTGAATTCAAATACCTAGGAACAATAATCACAAATAGGAATGAGATGCACAAAGAAAATAAACAGAGGCTCAATTCTGGAAATGCGTGCTATTATGCATTGCAGAGACTCTTGATGTCCCAACTCCTTTCAAAAAACGCTAAACTGAAAATATATAAAACTATTATTCTACCAGTTATATTATATGGGTGCGAAACATGGACTCTTACTTTAAGGAAGGAAAGGAGATTACGAGTTTTTGAGAATAAAGTTCTTACGAAAATTTATGGACCAAAGAGAGGTGAATACACAGGTGAATGGAGAAGACTACATAATAATGAACTACGTGGTCTTTATAGGAAGCCAGATATAATAAGAACAGTTAAGTCTCATAGACTGCGATGGACAGGACATGTTGCGTGTATGGGGAATGGAAGAAGTAGGAAAGCCAGAGCGAAAACGCCCAGTTGGTAGACCAAGAATGAGGTGGGAGAACAACATTAACTATGATTTAAGTGAAGTAGATTATACAGAGAATGATTGGAAAGCATTAGCTCAGTATAGGGATGTATGGAGAGCTTGTGTCTGCTCGGCCATGAACCTACGGGTTCGATAGTGCCAGTGAGTAAATAAGTATCGACGACCAGAAAGACCTCTTAAAAGACTGCTGGATGGGGCCTCAATTCGTAACGGATAATGATGATGGTCTACCGCTATGGTCTTGGGGTAAATCGATGCCTCGTACACAGCGGACTCGGGTTCAATCACGCGATCGGGGACAAGTTTCCTAGTCAATGTTTTTTTTTCACATATCAGACAAATTTCAGGGAACTTCAAGGCACAAATTCGACCGCGGTGGACTAGTGGTTATGCTCCTTGCCTCTGGTTCCGAAGATCGCAGGCTCAAACCCGGCCGGGGTCGATGGATTTTTAGGACGGTAAAATCCACGAAGGAAGTCCTCCGGGGGGGGGACTTTTAGCCGTGGGTCCCGAATCTGAAGATTTTTGGGCTCGTAAAAGATCATTCAGCCTGAGTAAATACGCATCTAAGCAACATTTACGGACATCAATGTCCTATTATCTGTCCAAAGTATGAAGCACACTTAGATAATTAACTTCCGAATGTATTACTCCGCGCAGCACGTGTAAGAGTGCAGGCGAACTCTGTCAGCTGTTTGTTTGAAGCCTATAAAATAATTATATCGTTCGCAACAGTGCCAGGATTATGTTCCATAAACTTACAAAATACCGTAAAACGGGGCTACTTTGACATATTTTCTAAGGTTTTTAAGGTCTAACTCGTATGATCTATGCCGAAAAAATTGAATGTATAATTCATTGTACCAATTGAACCTTAGATTAAAATCCCATTTGGTACTGTTCTACTCACATAAAAACTTTGTAGGAAAACAATGAGTTTTGTTTAGGTCTGTTTTGCCCATGTGCTGGAGCTACTTTGACATCACATTTGTTTTCACTATAATTCAAAGTAGATCCTCTGTAGGCACTACTTTGACACCAATTTATAGTCTCTAACCATTATAATAACGTGTAACTCCTTTCCACACAGAAAATCAACTAAGATTTTTTTTTCAAATGCCCCAGGTGGTCTTTCGACATTCCTGGTTTCTCTCCTGTCATGGCTACTTGTAACCCACTTCTGAGGTTTGGGCGCCAATAGAGTGTGCGGGCGGGGTGAGGGAGATAACCCAAAACCACGCTACTGTGCAACCATTTATGCGGACGGGGTGAGGGAGAATAGTTTAACCTCTCTAATAAACCACGGTTACTACCATAAATCCGGGATCGGGTTTTGTTACTGCTGTCTCTATTAACGTGGATCTGATTTCCTGCAAGGTTATCAATCACGAAGTTGCTTGCCTTGGGCCCATAGAAGGTAGCAATTGATTCATCTTTCTCTCTCTGATATATTGACATAAATAAATAATGATTCTCAAATACATAGAGTGAGTGAAAATGATAATAATTGTCATTCAAGAAAGCTAAACAGCATAATAGCAAGGGAGCTGGAAATAATTTCCTATTTGAGTGAATTTCCGTATAGGATTGAAAGAACTACGTGCAAATCAATAAAGCAGCAGATAAATAAAAGATGACCTTTAATAGAAACAAGTTGTCTGAATTAAAAACAAATTAACAAAGAGACTTCGATCATTCAGTGAAAAAACAAAATATAAACAAATAAATAACGATATTCTTACAATAGAAAAATCCACACCATACCTCACGCTACACTCATACTTGCGTCCGAATCAGGGACCACTTCTTCCCTGGTCTGCCGGACCAACTAAACCACGCCGCTTCTCGGCTTCAGACCAGCTTGTCCATTAGAGCTTCATTCGCATCGCGGACTGGATGCCGATTCAAACTTTGAATCTGCTCAAAGAACTGAACGATAACTGCTTGAATTATTGAATGATAACGTTCTGCTAGTGCACCACGTATATGAAGGTTCCGAGGTAGAGGGGAGATGCGCCGTAGGCATTGCGCAGCAGGAAAGGTAAAGAGTAGAGAGAGGGGGTAAATACATGGAGAAAGGGATATTGGCATAGTTCATAAATATTCCAGTCTAGGGAGGAGAACGACGTTATAATAATGAGCCGAAAAACACACTTTCGGTTCAAGAGGTTGCTCATTGTAAATTCTTTTTGTAATCCTTTTGCTGCACATACGAATAATGTGTCCAGCCCATGCCAATATATTAACTTTAACTAAATTCACAATATTTGATTGATTGTACAGTTTATACAATTCATTACTGTATCTCTTTATCCATAGACCATCATAATCATCATTTTTCATCCGCCTGGAAAGCGGGATTACGTTGCCCCGATGATATGATGGGTGATGATGATGATGATGATAATGGTGCGCCAGGAGAGTCCCTAATCCTAAGCTTAACCCAAGATAAATCTGAACAATGACGATTGCGATGGCCATATGATTTCGGGGACAGTTTGGGCCTTAAAGTTTTCCTGGCATTTGTCTTACAGGTGAGGAAAAACACCGATAAAAACCTCACCCAGAAAAACTGTCCCGACCGGGGATCGAACCCGGGCCCGATGCGTGACAAGGCAGCAGGCTACCTCGAGACCACAGCGATGGACATATATATATATATATATATAGAAGAGGGCCACAAGTGTAAACATGTCATAAATTGAGTTAAGACAACTATATGTTAGAAAAAAATGGTTACAAATGTATTTCTTTATGGCCACAAGTCATGTGCAACAAAATGGCGACAGGATAAAATTGTGTCCATTTAAAAAAATTGAAATTGCTATACTCCTTCTTCTTCTTCTTCTTCCTTCCAAGTATTAGGCCAAGGCCTGTTACGATCCTATAGAAACTTTTCCCTCCAACGTTTAATAGGACGGCCCAGAGTTCTTCGTCCTCTTGGTATATAATTATAAAGAGCTTTGGGGATGCGATTTGAACTCATTCTTTCAAGATGGTGTTTCCAATTTAGTTGGTACTGTTTAATATATCCCAAAATTGGCGTAGTCTTCAATTCATTTAAGATATCGTTCTCCCTTTTCCGTTTGCTATACATTTTTTAAAATAGCTTGGAACTAAATTTTTTACACTTCTGACCGTCTTCTTCCCAAAGTGTGATATTTTTATTATATACAACTTTCCTCATTAGAGGACTGCCTCAAAGATAAAGTGATTTTGTGTTGTAAGCCCATGTTTTCCCTTTACAGAGATTTAGGCGCTCTCTCCCTACAGGGAAGAATTTGAACCATACTAATTTAGTTACACTTATTTTCGTATAGATGTCATTTTGAGTAGTTCGTATCTAAGAAACCAAGGTAGTACTAGGACGGGAAAATTCGGTAAATTTTGCTTAGAGGCTTTTTCATTCAGGCTTAAGGATTTTTACGAGCCTGAAAATCTTCAGACTCGGGACCCACGGCTTGAAGTCCCTCCCGGAGGACTTGCTCCTTGGATTTTTCCGCGATCCTCGGGACCAGAGGCAAGGAACATAACCACTAGTCCACCGCGGATAAAGTGATGCAGACAATTAATTTTCGAAATTGATGAAATACATTTAAAAATTTCAAATTTTAATTGAAGTATACATACTATAAAGTAGAAATTTTGTAAATATGGTTTCTTAAAATTGATCCTCTAATGGCAGGGATGGCAATTTATATATATATATATATATATATAATGTGTGTGTGTGTGAAATTTAACTGCAGAATTGTCATTGTCGTATTTAAATAGAATGTAACAATATTTGCGAAGTGCAGGCAAGCAAGAAATCACCTCTGGCAGTTATGAAGGACGACTGCGATTTCTGACAAGTGAAGGAAAAGAACTTTGCGTTTATTAGCAATAATGATGATGGACGAGCCTTTCTACTGTTAACTTAACCAAACTCTTGGGAGGTGCTGATGAGAATTTGCATCATTTTTCAGTTAAAATTGATAACCTTCTCTCGTGATTTACAGTTGGAACATCCATCAACTTGGGTCCACTTTATGACTTAACCTTAAGTGCATGATAACAAATTTCCACACATCTTAACTCCCCCTTTCATGAAATATTTATAGACAGCTCTTGACTTGCTTTTTCTGCGGAGAGGCTTGTAAGAGGTTTGCCCAGACATAAATGCAGATGCTTTTAAAAGTGATGACACCAGCCACTAGTGCAGTTTACATCTGTTATTATATTTAACTATTGTTATCTACGTCATCTGTAGGTACAACATAGTCTCTTGCTTAATATACCGCAACATAGGACATCACATCACTCCATGACATATACCATCTCCACTTCTCGCAACTGAAATTCCCTACCAGAAGAAATAAGGGGCTGCCGGACATTTATATTTAGATATATTTATTTATCCTGGTGGAGTTAAGGCCATCTGGCCTTCTCTTCCACTCACCAGGGTAAACATATATTACATCAGAATATAACAATCACAATGAACTCTAATATTAAATACTAAATACAAATTTGATCAAAAAGATAATACCTATTATATTACGATCTATAATGCAACCAGTTAATATTAGTTAAAATTAAGACTAAAACTAATAATAAAGTGTATACAAGCAAGACATATTAAATTGTCCCTGTCTAATGTTTATAAAAAAACAAAGAAAAATAATGAGATATAGAAAACTAATTTTACGATTGTACAATATTTAAAACAAAACAAAAGAAAATATTTGTTAATCTTAATATTATTTTCATAGATGATTAAATTTATTAATTGTTAAAATAATACTATCAGTAAGGTGTATAAGTTAGTTTGTTATTAAATAATTATTTAATTTGTTTTTGAAGGATGTTATAGTTTGACAGTCTCTGACATAGGTCGGAAGGGAATTCCATGTTTTGGTATGTGAGACCGTAAAAGATAATGCATAATATACAGTGTGATGAGGAGGGATATAAAGGACAATGTGCTGATGGGATCGAGTGTCAAGATTATGTGTGTCGGATAGTCTGATCAAGCAGCGTGATAAATAATTAGGCGATGATGTGTGAAAGATTTTATAGAGAAGGGATAGGGAATGGACAGTTCTACGATCTCTTAGACGAAGCCACGATAATTGTTCCAGGGACGGTGTAACATCATCAAATTTGCGAATACCACAAATAAAACTTGCGCAAGAATTATGAACACGTTGAAGTCTTTGAGTGTAAATAATATTTAAGTCTGTAAAAAGAGTGTCACAATAATCAAAATGGGGCATTGCAAGTGTTTCTACTAACATTTTCCTAAGAGCGAATGGGAGACAATTTCTTACGCGATTTAATGAATGTATTATTGAGAAGACTGTTTTGCATGTATGGTTTATTTGTGTATTCCAATTCAAGTTGTTGTCAATAAATACTCCTCGAATATTTACTGCCTCACTATAAGGAATTTGAACTCCATTTAGTGACACATGCGAGACTGTGTTTAGGTTAATTGTAGATAATAGTCTCTGGTGACCCATAATGATTGATTGTGTCTTTCTAGGATTTAATTGCAGTTCATATTTAACTGTCCAAGCCATTAGTGAGTCAAGATCCTCGTTAATTTTGGCAACAGCGTCATTTAGAGAATATTTGTCTGTGTGGATGTAGATTTGCAAGTCGTCTACAAATAAATTATGTTTGCAATGCTTTAGGGAGTTAGATATGTCATTTATGTAGATTGAAAAAAAGTAAAGGTCCAAGCACCGAACCCTGTGAAACCCCAGCTTTACAGTAGGACCAAGAGGAATATAATGCACGATTTCCTACAACAGATTGCTGGCGCTCATGAAGGTAGGAATTGAACCATTACGTGGCACTATCGGAGAGTAAGATGTTTTTAAGTTTATGCAACAATAAGTCCACGTCTACCTTGTCGAATGCGTTACTGAAGTCCAGTGATGTAAGAATGGTAAGTTTTCGATTATCAGCAGCTTCGCGTATGTCTTCGCAAATATTTAGTAGAGCAGTATTTGTATTGTGTCCTGTCCTGAAGCCTGACTGAAATTATCTAGAAGGTTGTGTTCATTTAGGTAGTCAGTTGTTTATGGACTAATCGTTCCAGAGCTTTTGAAAGGGTAGTTAAAATATCATCATCATCATCATCCGGTATCATGGCAGCTGCCGCCGTCTTCCGGAAACCAAACGCCATTCCTCTCTGTCCATCCAATGATCTTCCCCCAATCCTCTGATATTCATAGCTGCTTGTACCCATTCTATGCAAGTTTTCTTCGGTCTTCCTCTCTTCCTCCTTTTTATTGGGAACCATTCCATAACAATTTTAGGCAATCTTTGCTCTGGCATTCATTTGACAGGATTGCATAAATATTATTATTATTATTATTATAGCATTATATGTATGCTTCTGTATATCCATGCTTAAGAAAATGACTTTAGGCATAATGTTTAAAATATGAAGCAGTATGCATTGAGTAACATTTCTCTCGATTTCATGTGGATCTGTTTTAATATTTAATGTTTCCAACATATGAAAGTTATGTACAAACAATTTTCCGTTTTGTTTGCCCGATAATATTAGTGGAGAATAGCTTGCATGTTCAAGTTGCATGCAAGAGTTCCGAATTCGGAATCCTGGATATGCTAACTTGAGATTTACATGGTTGCATCTGATTATATTTCAAATATCCTAGAGATAGTAAGACAGATATGTGTGTTTAATTTAAGTTTAACTAAACTAGTTTTAGGATTCACATATAAAATATGAATAACAAAAAAAACATTCCTTCGCAAAGATCTGGATTTAAATGATGTAGAAGCAAGATATTAAATTGTCCAAGTAAATTCACATTTATAGGCCAATAACGTAAATTAAAAACTTACTTATATGGAAATTTTATTAAGTATATTTTATTATATACAACTTCCCTCATTAGAGGATTGCCTCAAGGACAATGTGTTACAGACATTTAATTTTCGAAATTGATGAAATACATTTTGTAAATACATTAAAATATTTCAAATTGTAATTGAAGTATACATTTTATAAAGTATAAATTTTGTAAAGAAGGTTTCTTAAAATTGAAATTGACCCTCTAATGGCAGCGATGGCAATTTTAGAAAGATACACCCTGTCCAAATCTAAGGAATTCCAAAAATTTAGCTAAGAATCCTGGTATAGTACCTCTTGCCCCGATCATCAATCCTGTGACATTTATACTATCTAATTTGTATTTATCATAAGTAATGCCACGAGTGATTTCCAAATTATCGATAAATTCACTCCTCACTTCGTGAGTCGTGAATTTATCGATAATTTGGAAATCAAGAATGGCATTTGTTAGGACTATTTAACGAATAAAATTAAGCTGTTTACTAACAAATCATTGTTTAACTATAGTTATTTTAAAATATTAATATATTTAATGTAAACGGCGATGTTTGAAAACAAATCAGAAATGTGAGGTTATGTTCATTCACTGCTACTTGATCATATTATTTATTGCCAACTAAGATCGCAATATTGTAGTAGTAGGACTTTATTAGACAAAAAGTAAGATATTTACAATATTATTTACAAATATGGGTCGCACGGGCAGTAAGCCGTACGTGCTGTTGACAGTCCGTTACAATACAGTAATAATTGGTACTAGTGTAAAGAAAAATAAACAACAATAAAAGCAATAACATTACAATTACATAAAGAAAACACAATAATATTACAATTAAATAATAACACAATAGCATTATACACTAAAAACATTAACATTACAATTACATAAAGAAAACACAATAATATTACAATTAAATAATAACACAATAGCATTATACACTAATTAATTTATATACATATTTTAAGAATTAATGGTATTGCATTTTGATAACATATATTTATTCATGAATGAGTGTTGTCCTTATTTTCCGCGTTTTGTCCAGAAATTTACCGAGGTTTATCCAATTTTCTGGATTTACCAATAACTCGTAGCATGCCAATCTTTCCCGATTTGAATTTAGAAATCTTTCCGGTAATAACTGACGTCTCCAATATTCTAAATCGTTACATTTTCCTAATATAAGCATCTCATCTTCAAAGTTCCCGCACATTGGACGTATTCGCATATCGTGATCGTCGCTAATTTTTAGAAATTTCCATGCCCCTAGCCTAAACCAAGCAAGCCCTGATCTCTCCTTAAATGCTCAGACATAAATGCAGATGCAGAAATCTGATTAGTGAATCTAGTGCATTTTTTCGCACTGAATACGGATATGTAGTCAGAATTTTTCCATCGGGCATAGTGTTTTTGTGACAACTACATTTTTAAAATTGATTTTAGCATTTTCGTTGATCTGTCATAGGAACCTTTACCTTATATGAAGAGTTCCTGTACCAGTATATGCAGATATGACCTTAACTCGTAACTCTGATTCTGACCTAGTTCAAACTGAAAATGATTCAGATGGAAATAAAAATACCACTTTCTAGGTAAGTTAGAATGAGTTAGAGTTAAATGGATGTTGTTAAAAGTTATAAAAAATGGAAATGAATATCAGAGGAACCTCTTGCCTGATAGGAAAAAACTTAAATTATATTTAGATTCAGGATGAAAAATACTTCTAAAATCTTGTATTTTTATTCTTTATGAAAAAAAAAAGTTAATTTTTGTCGACCAGTGTTATTAGGTTAAGTAATTTGCTTGGTAAAGGAAGTTTATAAAATATCATCATATCATCATAGTACATTCACGAATTTAGGCCATTTGTTGACCTGTTTCGGCCTCAAGAGAAACACCATCCAGAAGTCTTTTGAGTGGACGTCCTGGTCTTCTTCTTCCTGCAGGTTGATATCTTAACATTAGTTTGGATATTCTGTGATCTTCCATTCGATGAACATGTATCCATCTTGACTTATAATCAGAAATTTTGTTTTCTAAAGATTCCATGTGTAGTTCTTCTAAGATGTCTTCATTTTTCTTGTGATCTAGTAGTGTGTATCCTGCAGTCCTCCGAAGATATCTCATTTCAGCAGATCTAAGTCTCTGTATATCCTTCTGTTTCAACGCCCATACTTCGCTACCATACAAAAGAGTTGGAAGAGCCAGTGTTTTATACACTTTCAGTCTTGAATGCTTTTGGACTAACTGTGGCTTGAAGATAGAATTTATTAACCCTAAAATTCTTAAAAATTTAGATATTTTTGCATTTACATTTATAAATGCAAAAATATGTAAATTTTTAAATTTTACATTTATAAATGCAAAAATATCTAAATTTTTAAGAATTTTAGGGTTAATAAATTCTATCTTCAAGCCACAGTTAGTCCAAAAGCATTCAAGACTGAAAGTGTATAAAACACTGGCTCTTCCAACTCTTTTGTATGGTAGCGAAGTATGGACGTTGAAACAGAAGGATATACAGAGACTTAGATCTGCTGAAATGAGATATCTTCGGAGGACTGCAGGATACACACTACTAGATCACAAGAAAAATGAAGACATCTTAGAAGAACTACACATGAAAGGAATAATAAAGTATACATGTAACACGGTTATATATTATATTGTCTAAGGAAATATGAAGTGAGTTTTTGAGTCGGGCAGTCATACGAGGAGAGGGAATTCACGGGCGTAATGGAATATTTTCAATATTCCTATTTAATTCCAGAGGATTATTGATCCTCTTTGTGGTAAAAAATAGGTAAATTATAAAAGTGGGAGCCTTAACCTCCCACTACCCCAAGGGCCTCCTGAGGCCTGTAGTGGGATACCTTTACCTTCTTTTTTGTTATGTATCAACCAGCTAAGTACAATTTTTAAAATAATTATATTTTGATGCGATCTGTTGTACTGGTTCATGAGTAAGTGTACACACGCTTTTAGCGCCAAATCTTAAATATAGCCTTATTGTTAAAGACAAATTTAAACACCATCAGTTCTATCAGAGATTTTTATGTTTTGCAACAGCTATGAAACCAGATCTTAATAAATGCTAATATGATGCAGCTAAGCATCAAATGTTCCTGCTCTTAGATTGTTGATGCATAACTGAGTACTGTTAGTTTGACACTAGTGTTTAAAATCTAAAAAAAAAAAACTTTAAAAATATTTTTCTCGAAACTTAAATAATGAAACATAGCTTGTTGATGCATTTATTTCAATTTATTTCAATTTATTCAATTTATTTCATTCCAATGAAATTACATAAAATAAATATTTCACTGTTGTTATGTGAGCAGCCTCATGGTTTTGTGGTCAAGCGCTTCTGCTACATTCATGTGGTCCCAAGTTCGGTTCATGATCAAGCCATAGGAATTTTTTTAAAGAAATTATTCTTGTGGTCATTCAAGGTCTCAAAATTTGGTGTCGTTATGCTCCTTGCCTCTGGTCCTGAGGGTCGCGGGTTCAAACCCGGCCGGGGTCGATGGATTTTTAGGACGGAAAAATCCAAGGAGCAAGTCCTCCGGCAGAGACTTTAAGCCATGGGTCCCGAGTCTGAAGATTTTCAGGCTCGTAAAAGATCCTTAAGCCTGAATGAAAGGCCTCTACGCAAAATTTACCGAATTTTCCCGTCCTAGTACTACCTTGGTTTCCTAGATGTCAGTATGAGGCAGAACGCTGACCACGGACCACTCAAATGACATCTATACGAAAGAAAGTGTAACTAAATTAGTATGGTTCAAATTCTTCCCTGTAGGGGGAGAGCACCTAAATCTCTGTTAAGGGAAACATGGTTTAAGAGCTCTCCTGGTGCTTCCACTTAACATAAACACTACGACCAAACAACAAACTATAGATGAGCTCCTATCCACACCTACTCCTTCCCGAGAAAAATTCTTCTTTTCCTATATAATGCCAATCGACGTTAAACTATCCCTGGACCGCATTAGAACTAAAACACAAGGTATAGACAATATAAGTATCGACTTTTTAAAGAAAATACTCCATGTCATACTCCCAACTGTAACCCATATATTCAATGCCTCAATTATGACCTCAACTTATCCCGAACTCTGGAAAAAAGCTATAGTCAGTCAGACCAATCCCTAAAATTAAATTACCTGTAACACCAAACGACTTTAGACCAATCAGCATCCTCCCAGTCCTATCGAAGGCCTTGGAGCGCATTGTTCATGAACAATTAACTGATTACCTTAACACTCATAACATACTCGACCCATATCAATCAGGTTTTAGGACAGGCCATAGTACGGCAACCGCACTTCTTAAAGTTACTGAAGATACGCGTGAAGCAATGGACAGTGGCCACATGACAATATTTACACTCTTGGACTTCAGCAAAGCTTTCGACACTGTTGACACTGACATATTAATAGCAAAAGTACGCGCTCTGAATCTTTCGGACAATGCTGTTAACTGGCTTGGATCCTATCTTCATGGTCGCCAGCAATGTGTATCCAATGCAGAACTTTCCTCATCCTGGCTATCACTGAAGGGTGGCGTCCAACAAGGTTCAGTGTTAGGACCACTTCTGTTCTCTATCTATGTTAACGATATATCCACTAGACTTACCTATTGTCGATATCACCTATACGCTGACGATTTGCAAATTTACATTCACTCCCATCCTGACGATGTACATGACACACTAGACAAATTAAATAGTGACCTAGACTCAATTTCCCAATGGTCGAAGAAACATGGACTTAATCTAAATACTGACAAGACACAGTGCATAATTATAGGACATCGGCGAATCCAAAGCATTATAAATTACGAAAATATCCCTACCATTCTCCTAAATGACAAAAATATCCCCTACAGCTCAGTAGTAAAAAATCTGGGTATCTATATGGACCAACACCTAGACTGGAAAATCCAGGTGAATAATACCTGCAAGAAAGTGTTCTCAATTCTTCACTCCCTAAATAGTTTTAAAAACTTCCTTCCTACAAAATTAAAACAAATACTTGTACAGACTCTTATAATGCCACACTTCGACTACTGCGACATATTACTGACTAATCTTACAACTGATCTATCTGACAGACTACAGCGTGCTCATAATGCGTGTATTCGATTTATATTCAATCTCCGTCGTTATGACCACGTGTCTCCTTCATTTCAGGCCTTATCATGGCTACGCCTAAATGACAGAAGAACTTTACATTCACATACCTTACTATTCCAAATTCTGCACACATATTTACCAACTTATTTAACAACACGTTTTCAACATTTATCGGCTCATCACAATTTAGGAACAAGATCACAAGACTCTTCTTTACTTTTGATACCACAACACAGGACCTGTCTGTACTCTGAATCTTACACAATATCTATGGCTAGAGCATGGAACTCACTTCCCAGTCATGTCAGGGACTGTCAATCGCTATCATTATTTAAATCCAAATTAACTGATATCTTAAGTTCGACACAATGAAAAAATTAACTACATAACAACTATATAGAGCATTCTATTAATAATCATGTAGGAAGCTACTTACTTTATTTTATATCATTTTAATTTTATTATATTCTATGTTTTTGTTAGCATTAGCTAGTATTAGATCCATCATCATTGTATTTTGTTTAGTCTGTATTTTAATATCTTAAAATTGTAATATGTACGTAATTTTTGTATAATTTTACTATTCGCTGGTTGAGTGGAAGAGAAGGCCTTATGGCCTTAACTCTGCCAGCTAAAATAAATCATTATTATTATTATTATGAACTTACCAGTTAGTTATTATTTTTAGTAGAATTTAGAGATTGGCACAGACCTTTTAGTGCATTACACCGAGCAACAAAAAATAAACTTTTTTTTGTCTCAGAAAGAAACATATGTGATTCTGATAGTAGTTTTTCTCCTGAATTCAAATGTGATATCGGTTTTTCTCCATCAAGCAAGGTTTCCGAAAGACAGGCATTTATAATTTCAAACACTTTAATATTTTCTACATTCGTAACTACACAATATTCGAACATTTGGACCCAACTAGAAAGTAAGAAATGACTATTTTCTGCTATATTTCGCCTGTGGATCATCCTTCTTGATGGTCCAACAATAATCGGCCAGCATATTAGGATTCAATTTGCCTTGATATCTCTTTTCCATAGCTGAAATCTCCTGAGTTAGCTCATTTGGTTTTATTTTACAATTGACAAATGGACGAAAAAACGTTTATTAGAAAAAATATTATTTAAATCCATTAATTGAAATTGAAATAAAAAAACTGTGGGTGATGGGAAATCCCGAATACATATCTGAAAACACGATAAAAAACTACATTAAGTACAACTATTGGTACTCATGAGACAAAATACTCATGTTGACCAGTGTAATGAGTGAAGACAAGAATAAAGTTTTTTTTTTCGCGTATTCAAACTCGTAAAGTATTTGCAATGGACGTGGAACTGTAGACATGTTTGCAATCTATCATAATGTCAAGGTACCCACGTTGGAGGTAGAGGCAGGCAGCACGAAAACAAATTGCATTTACTTCAAGTCAGACCATATCGGTTTTCTTGTCTTCCCAAGCGTCAGTTTCTAAACTTATCCACGGAATATTCTAGTAATGTCATTCTACGCTGTCTGAAAATTGCACGCGAATTATTTTGCCGCATCTACAAACAAATGACCTACCTAACAAGAAAAATGTCAACCATTGCATGACGAAACCTACCTTGACATTTCTTCCAGAGAAGCGTTGTAATGTAACCAAATAATGATCAGTCATTTTTAACTGCAAGGCACTTGAATCCACCGCTAAATCTCTCATTTAGACAATTTGGAAGTAATCATCATCATCATCATCTGCATTCATGGATTAGGTCTTCAGTCCATCTCTTTCTAGGTCTGCCCACATCTCGGGTGCCTTTAGGTTTGTATTTTGTTATTTGTTTTGTATATCTATTTTCATTCATTCTGTCTATGTGTTGAACCCTTGAAAGAGGTAGTCCACTCCAGGGAGTAGGCGCCCCTGCCCTTTTGTGAGCTCCAGGTCCCACTCGCCCAGTGGGTAGTACCTGGGTAGGGTCCCGTCCACAGGGTTACGTGGGGAGAAGAGAAGTCCCCAAAGCCGTAGTGAAGGCAACTTCTCTAGGAGACGAACACTCCGAAATTGCAGTTCCCTGCCCTCCAGGAAGAGGGGTTTGGCTAGAGGCTGGTAACCTCTACTAGTAAAAAATAACTTACTCATAAACTTCAGCAGAAGAAAAGTCGGATTTGGAAGTAATATAACAGAAATAAATATAATTGGTTTGAACATGTACAAAGAATGCCAAATAATCGTTTACCAAATGCTTCATTATATACTTCTAGGCCGAAGAAATATAGGAAAACCAAAACGTCGATGGAAGGACTACCTGCACCTGCAGCATATAGTGCACCGGGGAGCGGAACGGGCCAACAGGCCCATACATTAAAGATGATGGTGATGGAAGTGATATAGCTGGTGATTCGGTAGTTTGGATAACCATCAGTTCTTGCCGCCCTCACCGCGTCCGCCTCATTTCACTCGGCTCTTATACAAGCAGGGAGAACATCTACTCCGAAAATTGGGTTGCCATTCCTGGATTCTTACTTCGATTTCTGTGCCTTGCAGATAAAACGACATATATGTTGGACACGGGCTTTGTACATCACAAAGTCTACGAGACTTAACTGTTCTTATTATATCTGGCTTCATATAAAGACCATGCAGCTCACTATTATGTAAGTCTTCTATATTCGCCTGTCTGTTCATCTCTCTTTGGTCCAAACATTTTCCTATGAACTTTATTCTCAATTACTCGTAATCTTTTGTCCTCCCTTAGAGTAAGAGTTCACCATGTTTCGTAATAATAATAATAATAATAATAATAATAATAATAATAATAATAATAATAATAATAATAATAATAATGACGATGATGACAATGACGACGACGATGATGATGACGACGATGATGATAATGATGGAATAATGTTTTATTTATTCTGGCAGAGTTAAGACCATAAGCCCTTCTCGCCCACTCAACCAGCACAAATACAAATAAATATTTGACAAATATAGATATACACTATACTAATTATAAACAGTTAGAGACACATTAAATTTAGCAATGTAAATTTCATGTATACAAAGAACATTTTACACGATAATAACAATAATAATACTTACGATAATAAAATAATAATAATAATAATAATAATAATAATAATAATAATAATAATAATAGTAATAAAATAATAATAATATACGATAATAATAATATAAATAATAATAATAATAATAATAATAATATAAATATGATGAATTATACGAAAAACACCAATTAATATATGTACCTTACACTGGGTAATGATGAAGTCGAGGTTAGAGCAAATATAAATTTAGATTTCTTTTAAAAGATGTCAATGTCTGGCAGCCCCTTATTTCTTGTGGTAGGGAATTCCAGTTGCGAGAAGTGAAGATGGTATATGACATGGAGTGATGTGATGTCCTATGTTGCGGTATATTAAGTAAGAGACTATGTTGTGATCTTGTGTTTAAGTTATGGTTTGAGGATAGATACTGGAAACGAGATGATAAATAATTGGGAATTGAGGTATGTAGGATCTTAAATAAGAGAATTAGACAGTGTGGTTTTCCTCTCACTTTTAGATGTAGTCATGACAATTCGTGGAATAATGTATAACTGGAACCTATGTGCCTATATATAATTTCTTTGTGTATCTCATTTATATTATTAATCATACCGGACATATCGAAGGCGATAAGCCGGACGAAAAAAGTACCTCGGTCGAAAGAGTGACGCGAAAACTACATAACAGTGAGCTGCATGGTCTTTATAGGAAGTCAGATATAATAAGAGTAGTTACGTCTCGTAGACTGCGATGGGCAGGACATGTGGCACGTATGGGGGATGAAAGAGGTGCATGGAAGCTTCTGGTAGGAATACCAGAGGGAAAACGCCGGTTGGTTGACCAAGAATGAGGTGGGAGAATAAAATTATCCATGATTTCAGGGAAGTAGATTGTACAAGGAATGATTGGAAAACATTAGCTCAGGATAGGGATGTATGAAGAGCTTATGTCCGCGCGGACATATGTAATTATTGTACTTATGTATTCGAATTAATATTTTCTTAGTAACTCCTTTTGATAAGAACTCAGTCTCTGAAATATCATCGATCATGGGCAAGGTCCATGTTTCACTTCCATATATTAATACTGGTTTTAAGGAAGTTTTATAGAGATTAGCATATAGGAAACATTGCCAATTTAGGGAGGACCAAAACCTTTAGCCATTAAAAATATGGCATATTTCAATATTTTTTTTCTCTCCAACAATGCTGGTTACAGAAATGAAATTTGGTATGTGATATCTATATGTGAGCATGTTTGTGTACTTAAGTACAATCTGACTTCAGTCATTATGGTTAATTAAATATTCAAAATGTCAGCTGAAAATTGTGCATTGTCTTGCCGTTTCCCTGATAATTTTCCTACATTTCAATATATTTGAATGATTCTTGTTTTTATTTACTCATTAATACAGTCGCTATAAAATATACTAAAATTGTTTAATTTTATAGAGTGTAAATATTTTAATTTTTATTTCAAATTGATCTATACTCATTTTTGTTAAAATTTGCATTAAAAATATTAAAAAAACATAATTGGTACATTACTCATTATAGTAGATTTTGTTCATCTCTGTAAACTACATATACAGGCAAAATTTCATCTCAATATCTTGACAACTTTGGGAGTTATCATAGTAATGCCACGAGTGATTTCCAAATTCGTGAGGAGTGAATTTATCTAGAGCATTTGGAATTCAAGTGTGGCATTTGTTAGGACTATTTAACGAATAAAATTTAGCTGTTTACTCACAAATCATTGTTTAACTATAGTTATTTTCATCATCATCATCATAGTTATTTTAAAATATTTATATATTTAATGTAAACGGCGATGTTTGAAAACAAATCAGAAATGTGAGGTTATGTTCATTCACTGCTGCTTGATCATATTATTTATTGCCAAATAAGATCGCAATATTGTAAGAGTGCGCCCAAGTGGAGAAATAATGAAACACATCAAACTATATATCATAATCAACATTACGGAGTTTTCATTTATTTTTTTAGTAAACAACTCAGTAAAATCAAGGAATATTTTCATTATTGCTATATTCAATGTATTTGTTGGAGAAAAATAATGCTTTGACATGTTCAGAACATTAAAAAAGGAGGAGCTTTCTTTATCACAAAAAGCAGGAGCTGATAAAGAGAAATCGATAAAGAGCGAGGTGAAACACGACTGTGATTGGTTGTAAATAAAAAATCATTGTAACGTGATTGGTCATTGACTCCCATTTGGGGCATGAGTTAAATAGTCAGGGAAACCGTATTGAAAGAATGAAGTTACGGAAAACAAGCGACGAACTTACCGAAGATGTAAGTACCTTGTAAAATTAAAGGGCTCACTCGAATGACAGCACTGCACATTTTTAAACATAACTCGAAAAGTAATAGAGATATCAATGAAAATCTTTCACTAATTTAAATATGAAGTTTCAATTTATACGAAACAAAAATGAAAAATGACTTTTTTGATCCTCAAAGTTGTTTTATAAAGACTATTTAACTCATGTCCCAAATGGGAGTTAATGACCAATCACGTTACAATGATTTTTTATTTACATCCAATCACAGTCGTGTTTCTCCTAGAATTTACCAACCAAAGTTTATCATAATAAAGAATCCACCTCCTTTTTAACATTCTGAATAGGTCATTGCCTTGTCACGCAGCGGGCCCGGGTTAGATCCCCGGTCGGGGCAGTTTTTCTGGGTGAGGTTTTTATCGGGGGTTTTCCTCACCTATAAGACAAATGTCAGGAAAACTTTAAGGCCCAAACGGTCCCCGAAATCATATGGCCATCACCATCATCATCATCCTTATCATTATCATCATCATCATCATCATCGTCATCTTCTTTCACCGGTGTGGAAAGCAACGGGAAGTTAGCACACTACGATTTCCTAGTAAAGCTGCAACCACAGCATGAAAATGCTGTGATTCCAGTGAAGGACCTGACTTCGAGCAGAATTACTATGGATGGAATAGGTCATGGCATTATTTTGCAGTGATTGTCTCTCCAAGAAATACGGCTACCAGATTGTATATATAGTGCATGAATGTCAGCAGAAAGCGCATGCAATAGATAATATAAAAACATTTGTAACAATTGATTATACTACAAGAAAAGAAACCACTGTTTGCACTTTCTTAAACGAATTATTTTCCAGGAAATGACGTTCCAGAAAGGCACATTTTTCAACATAACTCGAAAAGTAATAGAGATATCAATGAAAATCTTTCACTAATTTAAATACGAAGTTTCACTCTATATGAACAAAAATTAAAAATGACTTTTTTTTACCCTCAAAGGTGTAGGTCTCCCTTTAACCCTTAAATTCACAATGTATCCAAAAGGATACATCAATTGTTTTAATCTATCTAATAGTTTTAATAAAACAGAAGAAAGCTAACGATAAGAAATTACTAGAATGTGTACGGAATTACACAATATACTTAATAATAACAGTTATGAACGATTTCGTTTTCAGTGCGGTCCGCCACATCTAAATAAGTGACATGAGAAATTATCGTTTTACTAATTTAAGGGTTAACGAAGTTTTATAAATATTATTAAATAGGTAATCTTCTCAATTTAATGGTTTTGCTATACATTCCCTTTTAATACATATGTTTGCACCATTCTGGCAAATGTATTCACTCTAAATTCAATTTGTGTTAGCATAAAATGCTCCATTTATTCGCTTTTATCCTCGTTTTGAGTAAAATTACGTAGTTAATTTAGCCGAATCATGCGTTCACTATTGACGAGAGCATTAGTCCGTTGGCGTTTTCATAGCTCTCTTTTATTTTCATTATTGCAAAGTGTTTGATGATACACGTGAAAGTTTTAAAACAAAATGGAGGAATGGGAACCTCTGTAATGAGCCAGTATATAGGGAAGCTTTTTGAAAAGTTTGATACATCTCATTGTACGGGCTCATATGCTGCTGTCTGCTTTGTGAAGCGAACTGTTGAATAAGTAATAAGTCCATGCTGAACATTCTAATGAACACAAGGCGTTTGTTTGTTGCCTTGCTTCTCAAAGCTCAAGATCCCTCTGTTATTGCTAGCCCCCCCCTCGCTTCAGCTTACTGCAAGGTGTTTAATAACGGTTTCCCTAGGTGGGGTACTTAATTAACTTCCCCCAACATGATTCTCATTACTTTAAATAATTCAGGTGATTTTTACTTAAGCATCGAAATCAACAGCAAGGATTAGAATTTAAGATCTATTCCGATCTCATGGTCTGTCCATCTTTTCATGTGTCTTCCTACACTTCTTCGTCCTAGTAATCTGTAGTGAAAATTTATCTTCTTCTTCTTCGGCTTTCCCCCATTTATAGGTTTGCCGTCTTCAGTTTCCATTTATCTCTATCATTCTAATCTCCCTCTTCCAAATTCCTATCAATGATTTTGGAAGATTTGCTCTGATTTTTTAAATCTTTATTTTCATTTTACACCACAAAAATCTGAAAATATGAAAAAAATATAACATATATTTATAATGTCAATTGTTTTTTGAAACATTAGTATGCACTGACGTAAATAGAAAGAAAAATACTTCAGTTAAATGTCTTTATAAGATTTTCTTCGACATTTTTTAGAGGACAATTTCTTTTTAAAGACCAGCAAAAATCTGCCATCATGTGACGGTCCCATCTGCCCTGAAAACATTCCTTCATTACTTTTAGATCCTAGAGAAAGTCCTAAATTATCCGGAAATATATCCAGGTGACTGTGGAGAAAGTGTAATTTTATACTCATATTTGCTCCCAGAATCTTGAAGCTTGTCAACATGTTTTGTACAATTTATTTATAATTTGGTGCTTTAAAGTTATCTAGGAAATTTTCTACTACCAATACAAAACCTTTCCAAGCTTCACATTCCGGAAGTCATAACTTTGATAAAATTTGCATCTTTGATCAATTGCCGAATTTGAGGACCATCAAATATTCCGCCTTTATCTTTTACATACTGAGCTTAGGAAAATTTCTACAAATGTATTTCGAACATTTTCTTTCCTTGTCCAACGCTTTGACGAATTGTTTTATCACATCCGGATGCACGTCGTGAGTACTTTAATTTTGTCAAATACCTGAGATCACGGCCGATGTGCGGAGTGAGGGGTGTGAGAGTGGGGATCACGTGATGTTTGTATACTCGAAAAAAATGCGCAGAAACCAAATCATGACTAGAAACATAAATTTTATTACTAACAAGCCGTTTACTGTTTAAGGTATAAGATACGCAAAAATCATAAAAACTAGAGCACATTCAGCACTTTCATGAATATATTCGTGAACTGTGCACTTGAAAACATAGAAATTCGCTGAGATATCCAAGGCAACAATTTTTTGTAGAGCTGTGTAATTAATATAGGCCCTATATATGTTTTTCCAAATTCCCCAGGTTTGTCTTTCGACATTCCTGGTTTCTCTCCTGGCATGGCGTACTTGTAACCCACTTCTGATGTTGGGGCGCCTAGAAGGCGGGGTTACGTTGCCCCGATGATATGATGGGTGATGATGATGGTGGTGCACCAGGAGAGTCCCTAATCCTAAGCTTAACCTAAGATGAATATGAATGATGATGATTGCGATGGCCATATGATTTCGGGGACCGTTTGGGCCTTAAAGTTTTACAGGCATTTGTCTTACAGGTGAGGATAAACCCCGATAAAAACCTTACCCAGAAAAACTGTCCCGACCGGGGATCGAACCCGGGCCCGCTGCGTGACAAGACAGCACGCTACCCCGAGGTCACAGCGGAAGATTATTAATAAGTTTTAGTTTTTATAATGCAGAATCTTGTCTAATGTGAAAAAAAAATGGTCCCTTGCGATTCCGCTTTGAGCAATTTATCCTGTATTCTTCTTCGTCTTCTTCTTCTTCACTTCCTGATTTAGGCAAGAGTTGCCTGTTCCGTCTTCACTAATAGATCTAAGACCATCTCTTCCGAGGACGTCCGACATGTCTTCTTCCTCTTGTATTATTATTATTATTATTATTATTATTATTATTATTATTATTATTATTATTATTATTATTATTATTTATTATTACTATGAGGCAAAGACGTGACAAGAAGACGAAAGTGCCCGTTTTTTTTTCTACAAAAGAAGAAAGTGCACTCACTAAAATTCACTTGCAAGTTTCGTAATAGCCATCACTACTGCGGTAGATAAAGTTAGCGAGAAAGATGGAGTGTTTGCTTGGATCATGAAATTTCTTTAGAAGTTTTTATTGGTTGGTGAAATCTGCGGGAGTCATTTAAAGTTATCCGCTCTGACAGAGAAGCACAAAGGCAATCTCTAGCTTGTAAAAAAAAGGGAGTAATTAAATATTTAGTGGCCGTGCATTTTATGGGGTATTATCGATGAGTTTAATGGAACACACTCTAGTGGCCCGTATTTACACTCGGTAATTATCAGTCTGGCCGGTTTTTATGGGACCAACTGCACCTAACTTCCGCTTCCCAGCATTTCCAAACAAATTTTATCATATGTAATGTCACGAGTGATTTCAAATGTATCTAGAGAATTTGGAAATCAAGAGTGACATTTGTTAGGATTATTTAACGAATAAAATTAGGCTGTTTACTCACAAATCATTATTTAAATATCCATCCATAGTAATTCTGCCCAAAGTCAGGTCCTTCACTGCAATCATAGCATTTTCATGCTGTGCTTGCAGCTTTAACTAGAGAATTGTCGGTGTGATAGCTTCCCGTCGCTTTCCACACCGGTGAAGGATGATGATGATAATGATAAGGATGATGATGATGGCCATATGATTTCGGGGACCGTTTGGGCCTTAAAATTTTCCTGACATTTGTCTTACAGGTGAGGAAAAACCCCGATATAAAAACCTCAGAAAAACTGCCCCGACCGGGGATCGAACCCGGGCCCGCTGCGTGACAAGGCAGCACGCTACCTCGAGACCACAGCGGTGGACTTATTTAAATATAGTTATTTTAAAATATTTATATATTTATTGTAAACGGCGATGTTTGAAAACAGATGAGAAACGATTGGCACGCTTCATTCGTTTCTTTTGTTCATCACTGCAACGAGATTATATCATTTATTGCCAAAGGAACGCAATATTGTAAGAATGCGCTCTAGTAGAGAAAAAATAAAACACATCAAACTGTATATTAATTTATTTCTGATGTCCTATGATGTAAATATGACAAGTATATTTTTTCTGGAATGTTATTACCTGGGAAAAAAATACATTTAAGAAAGTGAAAACAGTGGTTTCTTTTTTTTGGTGGTATGATCAATTGCTACAAATGTTTTTATATTAACTCCCGCATGCGCTATGTGTTGACATTCATGCATTATATATACAATCTGGTAACCTTATTTCTTAGAGGGTCAGTCGCTGCAAAGTACTGCTATGACCTATTCAGAATGCCAAAAAGGATGTGCTGTCCTTATTATGATAAAGTTTAGTTGGTAAATTCTAGGCGAAACACGACCGTGATTGGTTGTAAATAAAAAATGTGATTGTCATTGACTCCCATTTGGGGCATGAGTTAAATAGTCATAAGTAATGCCACGAGTGATTTCCAATTTATCTAGAGAATTTGGAAATCAAGAGTGGCATTTGTTAGGACTATTTAACGAATAAAATTAAGCTGTTTACTCACAAATCATTATTTAACTATAGTTAGTTTAAAATATTTATATATTTAATGTAAATGGTGATGTTTGAAAACAAATGAGAAACGATTGTTATGCTTCATTTGTTCATCACTGAAACCAGATCATATTATTTATTACCAAAGCATCGCAAAATTTCTAAGTGGAGAAATTTATAACCAACATTTTAGGTTATTAATTAATTTCTGATGTTCTATGATGTAAATATGTCAATTATATTTTTATGCAACGTAAATTCCTGGAAAATAATACGTTTAAGAAAGTGCAAACAGTGGTTTATTTTTTTTTCAGGTATAATCAATTACTGCGAATGTTTTATATTATATCCCGCAAGCACTATTTGTTTACATTCGTGCACTATATATACAATCTGCAGCCACATGCAGTCACTGCAAAATAATTCTATGACCTATTCAGAATGTTGAAAAGAGGCTTGATTTTAAAGTGATAAAATTAAATTGATAAAATCGAGGTGAAAAATACTGTGATTGGTTGTAAATAAGAAATGATTGAAATGTGATTTGTCATTGAATCCCATTTGAGGCATGACTTAAATAGTCTTACCAAAATTTACAAAGCAACCAAATATGACGAATGCAAATTTTCTAAAAAATTTGCACATTCTTATTCCACCAAGTACTGAAAATAATTTTTTATCACATTAAATTGTTTCAAAATTGCACAAACATAGGACTCGCTATTTAATATCTTTGGGATATAAAGAAGCACAAATATCAGGATAGTTGAAAGATTTAATTTGGTGCAATAAACATGTGTCAATAACTAACTCACTGGCTCTATCGAGCCCGTAGATACATAGCCACGCGGACATAAGCTCTCCATAGATCCGTATCCTGAGTTAATATTTTCCAATCATCTCCTGTATAATCTACTTCCCTCGAATCATGGATAATGTTATTATACCACCTCATTCTTGGACTACCAACTGGGCGTTTTCCCTCTGGTTTTCCTAAAAGAAGCTTCCATGCACCTCTTTCACCCCCTGTCCTGCCCATCGCAATCTACAAGACTTGACTGTTCTTATTATATCTGGCTTCCTATACATATCATGTACTCACTATTATGTAGTTTCCTCCATTCACCTGACTGTTCATCTTTTTTTTACCGAAAGTTTGAGCCTTTGGCATGGATTCCCTGAAGTAGTCCTTGAAGTGGTGACTGATTGATAAGATGGGATGGAATTTTAAAATCGGGATTGTGTAAGTAATTCTGGGACAAATTATGAATGTGTTATATGTAATTATGTCAGTTTTTATGGGTCTGTAATGCTGTTACATTGTTTTAAAACATGCAATAACATATTAGGATTTACTACCATGGTGCACTCTTGTACAGTTATTTCCCAAATGGAGAAGTGTGTACCAGCATTGCTAGAGCAAGTTACTCGTATAAGATACTGGATCACAATAGGAACATATATCACAATAGGAACATATATATTAGAGAATAATTAAATATATATTTAGTATTAATATTAGTAAACTAATGGAAGAATATAAAAAATGGGGACTGAATATAAATTTACAGAAAACAGAATATATGTGTTTGGGAAAGGATGTGGATGACCTCGTACTTGAAACAGGGAAAATTTAAAAAATGTGATTTTTTTTAATATCTTGGGTCAATAATTTCAAGTTTAGGTACCTGTGAGGGAGATTTGCAGACTAAAATTGCAATGGTAAAAAAATGCAACTACGACATCCAATGGAGTAATTTGGAACAAAAATATTACAAAGGAAACTAAAATCAAAATTTATTAGAGCATAATACAGAATATTTTGTCATAAGAAGTGAGATTTGGCCTTTGACGGAATTACAAAAGAATCAAATTAGAACAGTTGTATTTGATTATTTTAGAAGAAGCCTCCAAAAAACAAGAGAGGATAAAATAAGAAATGAATTCCTTTGGAGAGAAATGAATGTCACATCTGTTGTTAAGAGGATTGAAAATCAAACGCTTAAATGGTATGGCCATGTACAAAGAATGGAAAATGAAAGATGACCAAAAAATATATACCAATGGTCACCCCTGGAAGAAATAAACGTGGCAGATAAAGATGGAAATGGAAAACCTACGTCAGAACAATAATGGATGATAGGAATTTGGAAGAGGGAGATTGGAATGATAGAGATAAATGGAAACTGAAGACGGCAAACCTATAAGTGGGGGACAGTACTAGAGATAAGAGAGAAGAATAAAGTAAAAGTAGCCTCAGCACGGTCGTTCCCACTCAGGCCCGGGTCGAGAAATGAGATGAGATGAAGCCCCTTATATAGAGGTCTGTGAATGACAAGGGTGCCGACTGACCTTGCCTGACGCACCATTACAGGTGTATATGAATGAAATAGATGAAATGCGCATGGAGAAAATGGTGCATTGAAATTGTGGCATTGGAAAATGGGAGAAAACCCTGAGAAAAAATCTGCCAAAGCTTCGTTTCAACCACGAAAGCCACATGGAGTGACCGAAACTCGATCTCGAGACCTCAACGGTGAGAGGAGAGCATCTAACCGCTCGCAGTCAGGGTGTGTCATTATTAATAATGATTTTATAAATAAATAATAAAAATAATATATTAAATAAATATATACCAACTGGCTTCTGGTCTCATACCCATGTGTTCATCACAGAGGTGGAAGATCATATAACTAGTAGAGAGTAGTATGTGGTCAGCATGTCGGGCCCCCAGCCGTTAATATCCGGGGTTTTCAAAATGTAACCACTACTTATTGTCGCAACAAAAAATAAACTTTTTGTTTGTCTCAGAAAGAAAAATATGTGATTGAGATAGTATTTTTTCTCCTGAATTCAAATATGATATCGGTTTTTCTCCATTACGCAAGGTTTCCGAGAGAGGAATTTATAATTTCAAACACTTTAATATTTTCTACATTCATAACTACACAATATTCCAACATTTGGACTCAGCTAGAAAGTAAGAAATGACGATTTTCTGCTATATTTCGCCTATGGAGCATCATCCCTCTTGATGGTCCAACAATAATCGGCCTGCATATTAGGATTCCATTTGCCTTGATATCTCTTGTCCATAACTGAAATCTCCTGAGTTAGCTCATTTTACAATGGACAAATGGACGAAAAAACGTTTATTAAAAAATTATTATTTAGATTCATTAATTGAAATTGAAATAAAAAAAACTGTGGGTGATGGAGAAATTCCGAATACATATTTGAAAACAAGATAAAAAACTGCATTAAGTACAACTATTGGTACTCATGAGATAAAAATTATGTTGACCAGTGATAATCAAATTTCTCATGTTGCTGGGTGGCCACCGGTCTCATAATATCTGATATTCCATAAGAAAATTACTTCCCCGTGAGGACTAGACTCATCCAAGTTTCGTAGCACTTCACCGAAGCATCATGCCTTGTACCGCTGGGCTACGGTGCGGAACATTTATAGGTCTATAGTGGTTATAATTACAGGGTGATTCTAAATGATTGTCCTGGTATGATGATTTTATATAGGGTAGTGAATGCAGAAATACTGTATATACTAGATATATTGACAAACTCATTAAATTTCCTTTTATTTTATATGTACTCTATATGGGATCCCGTTGTGACCGTGCATACATCAAGCAAATAGTCCAATGAAGAAAATGCAGGCTCAGCTCCAGCCATCATTTTTGTAAAGTTATGTCCTCTACTGGTAGAAGGTGGAACTATGCCGCGCAGGTCAACATGATATTTGTCTCATGAGTACCAATAGTTGTAGTTAATGCAGTTTTTTAATCGTGTTTTCAAAATATGTATTCGGAATTTCTCCATCACCCACAGTTTTTTTATTTCAATTTCAATTAATGGATTTAAATAATTATTTTTTAATAAAAGTTTTTTCGTCCATTTATTATCTTGGCGCAGCGAGCTATGAGCACGGGGAACACTTTCATCAGGAGATTTCAGCTATGGAAAATATATATCAAGGCAAAAGGAATCCTAATATACTGGCCAATTATTGTTGGGCTATCAGCAGGGATGCTCCACAGGCGAAATATAGCAGAAAATCGTCATTTCTTACTTTCTAGCTGAGTCCAAATGTTCGAATATTGTGTAGTTACGAATGTAGAAAATATTAAATTTATGATGATCTTGATGAAGATTTTCGGGCTGTAGGCCGTGGTCGTGAAGCTTGTAGTTCCCCAAGTTCTCAAGACAACCCTTGAGGATGCCTGACGCAGTCTTTGGCGAAACGTCGGGGAACTACAATCCTCACGACCACGGCCTACAGCCCGAAAATCTTCTTCAAGATCGTCATAGCAACTCCGGCCGTGAAAGTCTACGTGAATACAATATTAAAGTGTTTTTGAAATTATAAAAAACTTGTCTCTCGGTATCCTTGCGTGATGAGAAAAACCGATATCGTATTTGAATTCAGGAGAAAAAATACTGTAAGAATCACATATTTTTCTTCCTGAGACAAAAAAAAAAGTTTTTTTGTTGCCTAGTGTAATTTCTAATTAAACATTACCATTGTTGTAGAGGAACTTAGGGTAATGTGGGCCCACATTTTGAATTTGTTGTTTTTCTTCTTTTAAGGAAGGGAGTTGAATTTTGTTCAATTACGGTGATTATCATTGTTACAACAATGAAATAGCATTCTTATTTTATTCAAATATGGAAACATCTTCATAATTTATAAACTTTTTTTACATTCAAAGAAGGTCCACTTTAACCTCCATATTCAGGAAAAATGGACCCCAGAGTCCACCTTAGGTTTTAGTCTTTTTTTTTTAGTATATTTACTCTAATAATTTATACAGATAGGAACAAATTATTCAGATAATACTTGACTAATCGTAATTAAAAAGCGTCGATATTTGTTTAATGTTTTGAAAAATGATTGTTGATTATAACATACACACGTCATTCAACTGCAGAAAGTGACGGTCTTTTCGTAAAATCACAAGGATATTAAATAAAATTAATTAAGTGCACGGATTTTACAGATCCATCCATAGTAATTCTGCCCGAGGAGAGGTCTTTCACTGCAATCATAGCATTTTCATGCTATGCTCTGCAGCTTTACCAGGGAATTAGAGGTGCGGTAGCTTCCCGTTGCTTTTCACACCGGTGAAGGATGATGATGATAATGATAAGGGTGATAATGATGGCCGGATGATTTTCGGGGACCGTTGGGCCCTAAGCTTCCTGACATTTGTCTTACAAGTGAGGAAAAACCCAGAGAAAACCTCACCCAGGAGCCTGCCCCGACCGGGAATCGTACCTAGGCCCGTTGCGTGACAAGACAGCACGCTACCTCGAGACCATAGCGGTGGACATTTTACAGATAGAATCCCCATTGATAAAACATAATATTTGTGTAAAGTGGGTTCAGGTCTACTGTAACCGCCTCATGGAGGGCCCACATTAACCGAATTCCTTTCTTATGTTTAATTATTTTATACAGCCGCCATGTCGTATAATATCAAACGGTACCTATCACCATATTAAAACAGCATCCACATAATATATTTAGGAGTTTTTACAACAATTGTAATATTCATTAACATAATTTAAGAATTAATCCTTAGCTTGAAAACTTTTAAAGTGGTCATATTCATAAATATAAGAAATAAACCCTAAAATAAACTGCTCTTGAACACGTCAACGTTTATGAGGGGAAGACGATAAAATATTTTCTGTTTGAGGGGAGCACCTATTAAATACGATATTAACAGGATCACTCAAACCGAAGGGTCCACATTACCTGAACGCCCTCTATTATTTACGGTTTGCCTAAAAAATTGTCACTATAGAGCTATCATTTACATTCACCCTGTATGTTGGCGACAAAGCTATTGTAACTTTAACTATAATTAATTAATTTGACCAGAAGTTTCATGGATATATGTGTGGTTAGATATTACCTCCTGGTAACCTCCCACTCCTTATAACGTAACTCCTCACGTGACAGTCACATGACATAATCCGGTCCTATTGCAGGCTTGTTTTGTTATACAAGTACGTCTGCGCAGCTTCACGGAGTTGAGGGTGGATGTTTATGTAAGGAGATACAGTGACTTGACCTTGAAATCTCTGGCGAAACTTAAATTACGATAGAACAGATACACCCCGCGACGTAGACGAATGAATAAGGCATCTTGGCGCAGAGATACGGGACTTGCGCTGGTTTGATTAGATTAGATTAGATTTATTTAGCCTGGTGGAGTTAAGGTCATGTGGCCTTCTCTTCCACTCACCAGGACAAACATATATTACATCAGAATATCCATCCATAGTAATTCTGCCCGAAGGCAGGTCCTTCACTGCAATCATAGCATTTTCATGCTATGCTTGCAGCTTTACTAGGGAATTGTGTAGGTGTGGTAGCTTCCCGCTGCTTTGCACACCGGTGAAAGATGATGATGATAATGATAATGGTAAGGATGATAATGAAAAGAATGATGGCCATATGATTTCGGGGACCGTTTGGGCCTTAAAGTTTTCCTGACATTTGTCTTACAGGTGAGGAAAAACCCCGATAAAAACCTCATCCAGAAAAACTGCCCCGACCGGGATCGAACCCGGGCCCGCTGCGTGACAAGGCAGCACGCTACCTAGAGACCACAGCGGTGGACCATCAGAATATAACAATCTCAATTAACTCTAATATTAAATACTAAGTAAAAATTTGATCAAAAAGATAATATCTAATATATTACGATCTATAATGCAACCAGTTAATGTTAGTTAAAATTAAGACTAAAACTAATAATAAATTGTATACAAGCAAGACATATTAAATTGTCCCTGTCTAGTGTATATAAAAAACAAAGGAAAATAATGAGATATAGAAAACTAATTTTACGATTATACTATATTTAAAACAAAACAAATGAAAATATTTGTTAATCTTAATATTATTTTCATAAATGATTAAATTTATTAATTGTTAAAAGAATATTATCAGTGAGGTGCATAAATTAGATTGTTATTAAATAAATCTTTAGTTTGTTTTTGAAGGATGTTATAGTTTGACAGTCTCTGACATAGGGCGGAAGGGAATTCCATGTTTTGGCGAGTCTCCGTATGTAATTTTTTCATGAAATTTCTGGTTTTATGGGACCGGTTCCCACCCAGCATCGTGAGGAATTTGGGTAACTAAAATAAATAGTGACTCCAGGCTGAGAAAACATATATAACGGCTGGGGTACCCTAAATGCTAACTGTACGTTACCCCTACACTGACTGGATGATCGTCTATCTGTGACTAACACATATAGATGTGAGGCCAGCAGCCAAATGGTAGGTCATAGGCAACGTGGAGTAGTATTAATAGAACACTTATATCTGTTGGTAACACTGCACATTCTCATGACTGTATACAGTTGGTTGTTGTTGAAACATATTAAGTAATTAAGGATAAATTAATAGGATGGAAGAGGTTAATACATGGGAAAGTAGTTGAATTTTAAATGTGGTTTCCGGTAGGATGAATTAGTTGATAAAACAATCTCATCCCTCTTTCTAAAACTTTTATAAACCTGGTACTTCCGCGGTCTCAGAGTTTCAAAACTAATACTGTATCTCCACTTTGCAAGTATTCCTCCCGACCCACATACAGAATTCATATTGAACCCTTCTAGAGTTTGTAGGCAAGGGACTTGCTAGACTATTTAACTCATGCCACAAATGTTAATCAATGACCAATCACGTTTCAATGAATGTTGTTTTACAACCAGTGACAGTCGTGTTTCACCTCGCTCTTTATCGATTTCTCTTTATCAGCTCCTGATTTTGTGATAAAGAAAGCTCCTCCTTTTTAATGTTCTGAACAGGACAGAACATTATTTTTATCCAACAAATACATTGAATATAGCAAATAATGGACAGATTCCTTGATTTTACTGAAAAAAGAAATGAATAACCCGTAATGTTGATTATGATATATAGTTTGATATGTTTAATTATTTATCCACTTGGGCGCACTCTAACAATATTGAGATATTATTTGGCAATAAATAATATGATCAAGCAGCAGTGAATGAACATAACCTCACATTTCTGATTTGTTTTCAAACATCGCCGTTTACATTAAATATATTAATATTTTAAAATCACTATAGTTAAACAATGATTTGTGAGTAAACAGCTTAATTTTATTCGTAGAATAGTCCTAACAAATGCCACTCTTGATTTCCAAATTCTCTAGATAATTTGGAAATCACTCGTGGCATTACTTATGATAAAAGCCCGCTTTCATAATCCTGAGATATCAGTTCTACTGGATGCATAATTGGGAAAAAGACTGCAACGAGTTCATAATGCTTGTGCGCGTTATATGTGCAACCCTCCGTAAATCAGAACACATAATTCCAGTATTTGAAATATTGTCTTGCCTCCGATAGGAAGACAGACGCAAGATACATTGATGCTGATTCTTATACAACACTTTGTCCACCTCATCACTCCGTCGTATTTCTACTCCCTTCCATTCACTATCTTTTCACCATAACTTAAGCACTCGATCGAGAGAAAATTTAACTCCGTTGTAACCTCTACATCGAACATCTCACTATTCCTCATCCTTCCTTGCTTCAGCCACCCGACTCTGGAATTCCCTCCCCTCGTATATCAAGGATTGCCCGGCTCAAAAACATTTAATTTGAAAACTCACAAAATATTTCCTTGAGACAATATCTAATATATAAAAATTAATGTTTGTTTGTTTGTTTGTTTGTACTTTATGCGCGGCCCATACCGTTGATCCGATTGTGATGGGGCTTTTTGCAAAATGTTCAGGAGATTCCCGGGATGAACGTAGGATACAAGAGAACTGCGATACTCAACTCCTACACCCTTAAAATCGCCCTTTGTAGTGGAAAACGTGAAAAAGGTATATTTTTGGACCCTTAAATGGCTTACGCTGCCTAAACGATAACAAATACACAACATTAATGTAGGCCTACACAGAATTGAATATCTCAAGAAGCTCTACAAAAAAGTCCGCGACAGCATATGTTTATCTTTTATGGATAACTCACAATAACCATTTTTGCCTTTCATTGATGCCAAGAGGATCGAGACAAGTACGTAGATTCCTGTGCAAGCATAGCTGCACATGGCGGGTATTCTTTCACGGATAACTCACAATAACGAATTTTGTCTTTTAGCTCATTTATGCCAAGAAGATCGAGATAAGTAGATTCCCGGGCAACGCCGGGTAATTAGCACGGGGAATCTTAAAAATAATTACGCTATACATTTATATTAATTTTCATTTTACTTATTCAACTAATCATAAGAAGTACATCAATTATTGTCTTTCAGCTCACTTACGTCTAGAAGATCGGGATAAGTAGATTCCCGGGCAACGACGGGTAATCAGCATGGAGTATCTAAAAAATATAAATTTATAAATATTTTTTCTTTTTACTAATTCAGCTAAACATAAAATCACATTAATTTTCATTTATTTAGCCGTAGTAGCGCACGCCGGGTATTAGCTAGTTATTATTATTATTATTATTATTATTATTATTATCATCGGGGGCACGCCGTACCGTAGTGGTTAAGGCACTGAGCTACAAGCCGGAGGGTCGAGGGTTCAAGTCCCGTTGGGGTCAGGGTTTTTAAACTGACCCAAACCCTCTGGTGGCACTATGGCACTGGGGTCGACTCAGCCTATAACTGAAATGAGTACCAGACGCTTGTTCTGGGGGTAAAGGCGGCCGTCACGCAGGGCTAACATAAAGTGCCGATTGTCTAGAAAAAGTGGGAGCCTTAACCTTCTACTACCCCAAGGGTCTCCGGCCCTGTTGTGGGATCACTTTACTTTTTTTTATCATCATCATCAGAATAACTAATCCCAACATCGTAAGGGATTTGGGTAGGTACAATGGGTAACAGCTCCAGGTTGAGAAAACCGACTATTAATACTTGTTTTTATATTTGTCGATATTTCAAATATATTTTTTTACTTGATTTTTTGTTCGTAGTTTTATATGCAAAATGCATGTTTTTGTTGTAATTTGTAGGGGTTCTTCTAATTTTATAGTTTCAATTACCTTACTATGTACTCATTATGTTATAGGTGAATTACGTTGTAACTGACGTAACAATTACAAAAAGTAGGCCTATTTTTTAGCTATCTGATTATAGGATACTTGTTTTCTTTCATCAAAGCATTTATATATCTTAATATATAAAACTTTCGTGTCACGTTGTTTGCACGCGATGGAATCCTAAACTACTGAACCGATTTTAATAAAATTTTGCACACTGTGTGCAGTTTGATCCAACTTGAGACTTACGATAGTTTATAACTAAATTTATAGTCGTTTTATTTTTTATTGGAAAATTATTTATTTATTATTTAACAAAGAGTTATAATTATCTGTGAGTTCCATACGATTCTAACAGACAGTGATGTAATTATCTAGGAGTTCCATAAGACGCTAACAGATGGCGATGTAAGGTAATTTGGTAAGGTAATTGGTTTATTATTTAAAAAAGAGAGAACCAGATGCTGTGTTTTTTGTTGCAACCGCGAATTACAATTGGATTACAAATATTGATTATTTCATAATTTAAATGTGTTCAGTGTTTATTTGATTTTCAATATTAATTTCCTGTGTAAGTATTAGTTTTAAGTAATCTGGCTGAAAGACAGCAACTTGATTTATATTTTTAACGTATACCTTAGCCACAGCAACGCGTGGCCGGGACTTCTAGTATATATATATACACATATACATGAGGAAGACGAGGAAGAAACTTCACAGTTAGAAAGAAAGAAACCTCGAAACTGGTGTTTGAACTCAGAATCTCTTGGAATACGCTTCTCAGAGCTTGAAAGATCTCGCTCGGTATTTCTGACCGTTGAATCATGTTCACAATGTTTTTTATCTTCCGTTATTTATCTTACTGTATCATTTACGATTCTATTTATTCTGGAAACTCTCTCTCCACGTCACTAGCAATCCATTTCCATTACTAAAAGTTTATTTTTAAAATATTATTGAGTTACGTTTCCGCTCCATATAAAACGAAACTTCTAACAACTGACATAAATTTAATTTTTTACTTCTTTTTTATTTGTTTCTCCCATATGGAGGGATTTCTTGATCTAATTTATTTGTTTGATTTACTGAAAGGAGTTTGCAATATACAGGGTATCGGTATTTCTTAAATCGATGATACTATACTTCTAATAGATGGCGCGGCGAACTTCGTATCACCTTTAAATATTTTTAGGTTAATTTTTCCGTATGGTTTTGTTGATTGAGATGAATTTATGTTGTCTGCATTTTCAGTATCATCCATAAGTGTATCATAAGGATTGTATACATTTATTGATGGAATATTTTGAGGAGGCTTGCTGATTTCATTATACTTTCGTTTTTGTTTTCTACGAACTTGTTGGCAGTTTGGATTCCCATCTCATCAAGAAGTCTCTGTATAGTAATATCATCTTGTGATATATATATTATAGTCATCTTGTTTTTCGTTTAATTGAGGCATGGAGATTGTTTCTGTAATATTAGGCATATTATTATAACTAACAGACTTTCTTACAGTTCTGTTATTCCGTTCCTTAGGACCTTCATATGTTTTTAAATTGACATTCTTCTTAAATGTAAGATTTATGTCACATAGGCCTATACCAATTTGCGGAAATTCACTTGATATTTTATCAGTCATGGTCTCTAGAACTGATTCGCCATATTGTTGAATGTCAAACCAAATATAAGTTACATAATTGAAATACAAATAAATTTAACAAAAATGTATCTTCTTGACCATTGAAAGAAAGGATATGAATAAATTAACAAACTCGGTCATCAATAATTCAAAAAAGTCAATAATAATAATAATAATAATAATAATAATAATAATAAATAATACTATTCATACATACATACATACACACACAATCGAGTCCAGCCAAGGGCTAGGGTTCACAGTCCTGGTTGCCCTACCCTGGCTTATGGGACTGATGAAACCAAAACAGCTCCCTCGAGCTAGAGTCGACCTGCCCACGACGATCCCAAACTTGATGATTGCCCTGATACTAACTTGCACAGCTTACTTGAGGCTTTTAATAACGAGGGGAAGATGCGCAGTCACACGCAGCACATAAAGCAGGAAGGGGGAGGTACGTAGGAGAGAGGTCAACGAAGACAGGAATTTGGCCCTGTTCTATAACATCACTATAGAGGGAAGACACAATGACGTAGTTGTTACATAGTTTTTCATGTACCGAAAAGGTGATTTCGGTACAAATTTGCAGTGATGAACAAATGAATCGTAACCAAACATTTAAAATTTGTTTTCAAACATCGCTCTTTACATTAAATAAATACATATTTTAAAATAACTATAGTTAAATAATGATTTGAGAGTAAACAGTTTAATTTTATTCGTTAAATAGTTCTAATAAATTCCACTCTTGATTTCCAAATTCTCTAGATAATTTGGAAATCACACGTGGCATTACTTATGATAAACACTAGGATTGCTGATTTACAACAGTGTTGTCTATACTTTGCAGTATTCTTTACATCAATTAAATCAGTTATGCCAAGAATATAATTTCAAAATATCAAAAGAAAAAAACAAAAAATGGCATTTTGGAAACGATCATATAAGATCAAAAATCGTAATAGAAAACAAACCTCTGGAACAAGTAACAAATTTTAATTATTTGGGTTGTAATTTCACTACAAACACAAAAAATGAAAGAGACATTCATATAAAACTGTCGAAATTTCAAATGATATGCGGAACTGTACATAAAACATTAAAGAATAAAACAAGAAGAGACACAAGATTGAAGTTTTATAAAACATTGGCAGTTCCTGCATTACTTTATGGGAGCGAAACTTGGGTAATGACCAAAAAATTGCAAAGTAGAATACAAAGCGCAGAAATGAACTTCC
Source organism: Diploptera punctata (assembly GCA_030220185.1). NCBI lineage: Eukaryota > Metazoa > Arthropoda > Insecta > Blattodea > Blaberidae > Diploptera > Diploptera punctata. The sequence goes on along the minus strand of JASPKZ010002302.1, from coordinate 570,988 downwards.
TTAGAAGAACAAAAGGCTGCATAAGATTGGATCGGGTAAAGAATGAAGATATAAGAACAGAGTTAAATATATATATCCATTGGATGAGAAAATCAGAGAATATAGAGAGAAATTATTTAGACATGTGGAAAGAATGAATGTATCAAGATTACCAAGAGCAGCATTCAACTACAAGCCAAGAGGTTCAAGGAATGTAGGAAGGCCAATGAAAAGATGGACAGAACAACTGTGAGGCGGAACAGGCAATTTCCCTAGCCCGTGAAGTGAAGAAGAAGAAGTCATTACTTATGGAAAGCACTAGTAATACTGTATTATATATAATTGAAATAATACTTCATTTGAATGAATGAAATAAGATATTTTCTAGGAACGTCGCTGTGTGGTTTTGAACTCGAGACAATTGGAATGAGACATTGATCTCATCGCGTGTGAACGGTCGCGTGTTCTCGCAAGTTGCTCGTGTCTCCCGATAGAGGGATATCTGGAAACCAATCACAGGGAAATGGTCTCTGATTCAAAATACCTGCCACTACTGGGGAACTGGGGTCAGCAGTAATATGGCCTTATCTCTGATTAATTTGTGCACAGGTTCCTAGCAATGATTTTCACTTTACACACAGAATGGAATGGGCTATAACCAGTTCCAATGTGCTATATTCCCACTAAATCGAACTCACCGCCACTTTCAATTCCCAGTGGCGTGCAATTACCCCAGCTGTATGACGAATATCTTCAATATATAAAAATGAATGTTTGTTCGTACTTTATGCGCGGCCATACCGTTGATCCGATTGTTGTGGGGCTTTTTGAAAAATTTTCATGAGATTTCGGGGATGAACATAGGCTATAAGGGAGTTGTAATACTCAAACCCTTCACGCCTAAAAATCATCCTTTTTAGTGAAAAACGTGAAATAAAGTCCCTATTTTGATGCTTAAATGACTTCTTCTTTTCTTCTTCACTTCCTGGTTTAGGCAAGAGTTGCCTGTTCCGTCTTCACTAATAGATCTAAGACCATCTCTTCCGAGGACGTCCGACATCTCTTCTTCCTCTTGGAAAATAATGGAAGATTTTATTTGGTAATCTACTTTCTTCCATTCTTTCTACATGTTCTTTCCACTGTATCTTGTTGTTAAATATCTTTTCTTTTATGGAGTAGATCTGCAGTTCTTCCTCGTTTCTTATCTGGTCCATTCTAGTGCAGCCTTTTACTATTCTTAAAAATTTCATTTCGGCTGCTTGGATTTTACTTTCTTGTTTGGTAGTGGTAATCCAAGATTCACCCCCATACAAAAGGACAGGGACAGCCATTGTTTTATAAAATTTTAATTTTGTTTGTTTATGGGTTTTATTATTCAATGTTCTATTTATTGTACCACAAATAGCTTGAAACTGATGTGTTTTGTGTTCAATATCTTTATCATACCCATAGCTGATGTCACATCCTAAATATTTAAATGACTTACGCTGCCTAAACCATAACAAATACACCAAATTAATGTACACAGAATTGAACATCTCAAAAAACTCTACAAACAATCCGCGACAGCATATGTTTATCTTCTACTGATAACTCACAATAACCATTTTTGTCTTTCATTGATGCCAAAGATACCGGGATAAGCAGATTCCCGAACAGTGCACGGCTGGTGGTAAAAACATATTAGCATTTATTTATGAGTAGCAGCGCACGCCGGGTATTAGCTTGTATCTAATATATAAAATTGAATGTTTGTTTGTTTGTTTGTTCGTACTTTATGCGCGGCCATACCGTTGATCCGATTGTGATGGGGCTTTTTGCAAAATGTCAGGAGACTCCCGGGATGAACATAGGCTATAAGAGAGTTGTGATACTCAATTCCTACACCCTTAAAAATCGCCCTTTGTAATGGAAAACGTGAAAAAATAGTTCTTTGGACGGTTAAATGACTTACGCTGCCTAAATCATAACAAATACACAAAATTAATGTACACAGAATTGAACATCTCAATCAGCTGTACAAAAAAGTCCGCAACTCACAATAACCATTTTTGTCTTTCATTGATGCGAAGAAGATCGAGACAAGTACGTAGATTCCTGTGCAAGCATAGCAGTACTTGGCGGATATTCTTTTACGGATAACTCACAATAACGCATTTTGTCTTTTAGCTCATTTATGCCAAGAAGTAAATTTCCGGGTAACACCGGGTAATCATCACGGGGAATCTAATAATTACGATATACATTTATATAATTTTTCATTTTACTTATTCAACTAATCATAAGAAGTACATTAATTTTTATCTTTCACCTCATTTATGTCAAAAAGATCGGGATGAGTAGATTCCCGGACAACGCCACGTAAACAGCACGGGGTATTTAAAAATAATTACAATATAAATAATTCCTTCCACTTATTTAACTAAACATAAAACACACTATTTTTCGTATTTCAGCTCATTTATGTCAAGAAGATCGGGATAAGTACCAATAAGGTAACTAAAAATGAACATGGCCTATAAACTCCTTACAAAGGAGGGGCTATGGCTCAACAATGGGCTACGCCATTAATCACTCACACAAATTTAACAGGCGTTATATGGGTGTTGTATTTAAGAAATAAATAAAACCAGTGGTCGCCCAGCGATCGAAATTCGACTACAATTAATTATTTTTTTACGTTTTTCACAAATACGTCATAATGCATTAATGTTTTATTTTAAAAATACGAACGATAGGAAATATGTGGTATAGCTTGGCTAAGCCATGTTTAAAAACAATAACGCGTCAGTTGATATTTGTATACTATTTATATTATTTACCTCAAACACAGGGACATGTTCCTAGGAACATGGAATGTTAGGACTTTATACAACTTGCAAGGAAGCTTCTTGTAGGAAAGCCAGAGGGAAAACGCCCAGTTGGTAGACCAAGAATGAGGTGGGAGAATAACATTAACTATGATTCGAGGGAAGTAGATTATACAGGGAATGATTCGAAGGCATCAGCTCAGTATAAGGATGTATGGAGAGCTTATGTCCGCGCGGCCATGAACCTACGAGTTCGATAGTGCCAGTAAGTAAGTAAGTATTTATATTATTTAAATTTGCATTTTTTAAACTGACCCAAACCCTCTGGCGGCACTATGGCCCTGGGGTCGACTCAGCCTCTAACGGAAATGAGTACCAGACGCTTGTTCTGGGGGTAAAGGCGGCAGTCACGCAGGGCTGACAACCCGGCTGACATCAAGTGCCGATTGTCTAGAAAAAGTGGGTGCCTTAACCTCCCACTACCCCAAGGGCCTCCGGGCCTGTTGTGGGATCACTTTGGCTTATTATTATGTGTACGGGAAAATATATATCCTTTCTTCTTTGTCTCTCACTCCAACCCGTCAATGTTCTATATCGAGGCATAATGGAAGTAAGTGCGAATATCTACATATAAAAAAATTTAATCAAATTTTTGTAACCAAGATTAGACAGGGTTTAATTTAAATTTAAATAATAAAATGTACTCACTTTTTTTAAAACACAAATAATAAATTGGCGAGAGTAAGTCAATTCACATTGCTGGAGCACAATTTTCATTTTGCAACAATGCACTTTCAGTATGAATGTAAAACAATTGAAAGAGTACACAAATGAATGAGTAATACACATAAATTCCTTAGAAACAATATATTTTATTTTGTTTAATTAAATTTATTTGTAATACATATTATACATAAATTTTATTTTCTGCACTCCTTCTCTATATGAACTTTAATTATGCCAAATACCACACTCCTCCGTGCGCGAAATATGCTTAAAAAGGGGTACAAAGTTTTTTCTTCACGAATAAATATATAGATATTTGACGCCACTGGTCATGAATTGGAAGTGACAGTAGGGGTTGCATGACCTTCTGTACTACTTACTCATTCCGAGAATGTAGAGCAATTTTAGGCACGGTCAGAGACGCCACGGGTCTTACGTCATGGGTTTTACTAAGAAACGTAATAATAAAACTGTCTAGCGACCACGTATTGGATATTTTAAATCGATCCAAGTGTCCTCAAGCCTTGTCTATAACACAACTCACATGCGACGTCAGTAAACAATGTGAAGTCTATCCTCCAGTGTTCACGCGACCATTTAACATTAGTTTAGGATTTAGAAACTCGCACAACAGTCATAAAATAATAATTATTTTATTTACATATACATTTTCAATGTTTACATATGTTTCTGTCGTTAAGTTGTAATTTTCTTGTCCACTGGTCCCTATCCATCCACTCCATGTCCTCCAGTACTCTTGTTCTCATTGCAGTTCTTATTCCTTGCTTCCACGAGTTTCGAGGTCTTTCTTTCTTTCTTTCTTTCAATCTTTCTTTCTTTATTTCTCTATTTCTTTATTTATTTATTTCTTTCTTTCTTTTAATTATCATAAGTAATGCCACGAGTACAAAATTCTAACAAATATATTAGTAAGCAGACTTACTCCCTATATTGATGACATTCTAGGAGATCATCAATGTGCATTTAGAAGAAACAGGTCTACAACAGATCAGACTTTTAGTATAAGACAAATTTTAGAAAAGAAATGGGAATATAATGGTACTGTACATCAACTATATGTTGACTTCAAAAAAGCATATGATTCAATTAAGAGGTAGAAGTTATATAGTATCCTGCTGGAGTTCGGAATTCCTAAAAAGTTAGTTAGACTTATACGAATGTGTCTAAATGGCACAAAGAGTAGGGTGCGTGTAGGCAAACAGTTTTCGGACACTTTTGAAATCCAGAATGGGTTGAAGCAAGGAGATGCACTATCTCCTCTACTATTTAATTTTGTACTAGAGCATCTCATTAATTCTTTAGAGAATGAGGAAGGCTTACAACTCAATGGTATTAATAAGCTATTAGCTTATGCTGATGATGTAGTATTATTGGTCGAAAGAACAACACGCACACACTATTGAGTAACACTAAGAAATTAGGACTGGAAGTAAATATCAATAAAACTAAATATATGGTGACACGTAGAAATACATTCTATTATGGAAATGGAAACCTAATGACAAATGAGGGAAATTTTGAGGAAGTGGCTGAATTAAAATACCTAGAAACAATAATCACTAATAGGAATGAGATGCACAAAGAAATTAAACATAGGCTCAATTCTGGAAATGCGTGCTATTATGCATTGCAGAGACTTTTGATGTCCCAGCTCCTTTCAAAAAACGTTAAACTGAAAATATATAAAACTGTTATTCTACCAGTTATATTGTATGGGTGCGAAACATGGACTCTTACTTTAAGGGAGGAAAGGAGATTACAAGTATTTGAGATTAAAGTACTTAGGAAAATTTTTGGACTAAAGAGAGATGAACAGACAGGTGAATGGAGAAGACTACATAACAATGAGCTACATGGTCTTTATAAAAAGCCAGATATAATAAGAACAGTTAAGTCTCGTATACTGCGAAGGGCAGGACATGTTGCACGTATGGGGAATGAAAGACTTGCATGGAAGCTTCTTGTAGGAAAGCCAGAGGGAAAACGCCCAGTTGGTAGACCAGGAATGAGGTGGGAGAATAACATTAACTATGATTTGAGGGAAGTAGATTATACAGGGAATGATTGGAAAGCATTATCTCAGGATAGGGAAGTATGGAGAGGTTAGGTCCGCGCGGCCATGAACCTACGGGTTCGATAGTGCCAGTGAGTAAGTAAGTAAGTAATGCCACGAGTGATTTCCAAATTATCGATAAATTCACGACTCACGAAGTGAGGAGTGAATTTCTCTAGAGAATTTGGAAATCAAGAGTGTCATTTGTTAGGACTATTTAACGAATAAAATTAAGCTGTTTACTCACAAATCATTATTTAAATATAGTTATTTTAAAATATTTATATATTTAATGTAAACGGCGATGTTTGAAAACAAATGCGAAACGATTGGTACGCTTCATTTGCTTCTTTTGTTCATCACTGCAACCAGATCATATTATTTATTGCCAGAGGAACGCAATATTGTAAGAATGCACTCTAGTGGAGAAAAAATGAAACACGTCAAACTGTATATTCATTCATTTCTGATGTCGTATGAAGTAAATATGAGAATTATATTTTTCTGGATTGTTACCTGGGAAAAAATATTTAAGAAAGTGCAAACAGTGCTTTCTTTTATGGTGGTATAGTCAATTGCTACAAATGTTTTTATATTAACTCCCGCTTGCGGTATGTGTTGACATTCATGCACTATATATACAATCTTGTAGCCGTATTTCTTACTGAGTCACTCACTGCAAAATAATGCTATAACCTATTTCGAATGTTAAAAGGGAGGAGCTTTCTTTATTATGGTAAACTTTAGTTGGTAAATTGTAGGCGAAACACGACTGTGATTGGTTGTAAATAAAAAATCATTGGAATGTGATTGGTCATTGACTCCCATTTGGGGCATGAGTTAAATAGTTTATGCAAATATTAGTCCTGTGCTGTAAATATTTGTCAAATTGCTCGGCATTTAAAGTTTAGGGAAAACATTGTTTTTTAAGAAAAATATTTATTTGACGCTGAAATATTACTGAAACTTTCTTGTAATTTATAAATTTTATAAAGTAATGGCTGTTTCTGTATTGATGTTTGGATCAGAAACTTGGATGAACACTGAAAGACAAGAACAAAGATTGGAAGCAGCTGAGATGAGATTTTTAAGAAATACAGCAGGATATACTCTGCTGGATACAACAACAAAATTTAAATATAAGAAAGTTATTAAATATTATCAAACTTACAGATCGAATAGTTAAATATAGGGACGCCTGGAAAGAACACGTTAAGGTAGGTGATGGGTGAAATTATCGACATTTGCGGTCAAATTTAGCATCTTTTGTTTTTTGTATTAAGCGGCTCTATGGCCCTGGGGTCGACTCAGCCTCTAACGGAAATGAGTACCAGACGCTTGTTCTGGGGGTAAAGGCGGCCGTCACGCAGGGCTGACAACCCGGCTGACATAAAGTGCCGATTGTCTAGAAATGTGGGAGCCTTAACCTCCTACTACCCCAAGGGTCTCCGGGCCTGTCGTGGGATCACTTTACTTATATGCTTCAAATTATATGTTGGCGAAGTTTCAGTGTCCTATGGCGCTTGTAACCGTCCCTTAATGACTGTAGGAGGGCATGTATGCTACATTTTCAATTTAACTTAATGCAAACTTTCAAATCGGTTTTTTCCTCACTTCTATTATCATTGCATTTCAATTCATTCAAATCAAAATAGCATTGACAAATTTAATGATAGATGCACGTAATTTTCACTACATGTCCCACACACTATGGTTAACAATTCTGTGGATGGATTTTGAAACAACGTTGATAGGGTTTGAAATAAAAAATATTATATGTGTAGTAATTTAAAAAAAAATAAAATCTTCATATGCAGAGGATGTATACATTTGTTTCTTCCTTTATTGTAATGACATAGAAAAGTTAATGCATAGTGTTGTTGTAAATAAGTCAGTAGTCCTGTAGAAAAATATTTAAAAAATTTACTAAAAAATTATGGAACTAATTAAAAATTTTAATATGCAAATTTTTAAATGGATTTTCTTCAATAACTCAAAAACATATAAGCCTAGAAGGATGACACTTCAGTATACCATTACACATTATGGTATGAATGCGTGTACAAAACTTCAAATATGTAATTTTAAAAATGTATAAAATAGAAATTTGACTCATCGCCCCCTTAATAGAATGCCACATGAAAGATTTCCAAAATTATTGCTGAATTATAAACCATACGACAGGAAGAAATGTTGGTCGCCCACATAGAAGATGGTCTGAACAATTCTAACAATTCTAGTATTCATGAAACTGGAACGAGCCAACGGCTCAATCCTTGGATGAAGAAGAATGAGAAGACTTTTTTGTATTCTACCCAAGGAATACGCAATTTAAATCAGCGGGAAAAAATATAGAATTTGGAATATACAGAAAGAACACACATAAATGTAATTACATCAAGGCATCAGGATTCAACCATTTCGCTCACAAAGAACCTGTATTCAATAGTTTAACACACAGACTAGTGAAAGTACCCCTGTACGGAGAAAAATATGAAGACGAAAAAGAATTTATAATTAAAGTAGCAATAGAAAATGGTTATGAAAAATACATGGTACACATGAAAATAAACAAATATAAAATGCAACGATTAATCAATGAAAGCACACTTACAAAACAAACAGAAGAGAACATAAAATTAAAAAACAAATCACTTACCATCCATTAAAACACTACAAGTACCAGATTTTTTTTAAAAGTTAAACATACGATTGGCTCCGAAGAATGAATGTAGCCTAAACAAGATAATTAAAACCAACAAAAATGAACAAAAATTGAAGAAACAAATTAGGAATATATCAGATCAAATGTAAGGATTCTGACAAAATCTATATAGGAAAAACAAAAATAAATAAAAAAAATAGATTGAAAGAACATCTTAGAAATGTCAAAAAAGGTGAAGTAGACAAGACAGCTGTAGCAGCCCATGCTTGTTCTGAAATACATTTAATTGATACAAAAGCTAGCCTAATCAAACACACAGATAAACAGAAAGAACTCACGGTCTGGGAAAAAATCCACGTCCAAAAAAGCAACAAAGATAAACTCATGAATTTCGAAACTCTCGCACATTTTTACCTGATCCAGAGGTTCATCGGTCCACTGATAGAAGGGACAAGAAAACCGCCAAGAAACGACATAATACCGGTCGATAAGAGGCTACTGATGATGGAGATAAAGCTCCGAAACTGCAGTCCAGAAGAAAAAAGATATGAGGTGAGGTAATAAAAACATGAATTTAATTCTTAAATCTGCGTACTTATATTCCTTCCATCCTATAAACAAAAGGTATGTTAAAAGTGAAAGTATAACAAGGGATCTGATAATCCATAATTGTTGTTTTGGGGAGTAGAATAGACAACGATATGGAGAGCTGATATCACGAGTAGTCACAAGTGACTCTCCAAGGAGACGTTATTCTACAAGAGAATTTGTATCGCTTGCGCTTCATCCCTCTCCATTATACTCTCTCAAGAAAATTTCTATCTACTTCAATTTTTAATTCAGTACTTTGGAACAGAAACTAGACCCGATACAACAAGAACTAAAATAAAATGCACATGTGAAATGAAAATCTTAAGAACTCTTCAGGGGAAAACATTATTTGATAAAATACACAACACAGAAATTAGGGATAAATGTCATATTTAAGACATACTTACTTACTCACTGGCACTATCGAACCCGTAGGTTCATAGCCGCGCGGACATAAGCTCTCTATATATCCCTATCCTGAGCTAATGCTTTCCAATCATTCCCTGTATAATCTACTTCCCTCAAATCATAGTTAATGTTGTTCTCCCACCTCATTCTTGGTCTACCAACTGGGCGTTTTCCTTCTGGCTTTCCTACAAGAAGTTTCCATGCACGTCTTTCATTCCCCATACGTGCAACATGTCCTGCCCATAGCAGTCTACGAGACTTAACTATTCTTATTATATCTGGCTTCCTATAAAGACCATGTAGTTCATTGTTATGTAGTCTTCTGCACTCATCTGTCTCTTCATTTCTCTTTGGTACAAAAATTTTCCTAAGTACTTTATTCTCAAATACTTGTAATCTCCTTTCCACCCTTATAGTAAGAGTTTTATATATTTTCAGTTTAACGTTTTTTGGAAGGAGTTGGGACATCAAGAGTCTCTGCAATGCATAATATCACGCATTTCCAGAATTGAGCCTATGTTTAATTTCTTTGTGCGTCTCATTCCTAATTGTGATTATTGTTCCTAGGTATTTGAATTCAGCCACTTCCCCAAAACTTCCCTCATTCGTCATTAGCTGTCCATTTCCATTATTTAATGAATTTCTACGTGTGACCATATATTTAGTTTTATTGATATTTACATCCAGTCCTAATTTCTCAGTGTTACTCAATAGTGTGTGCGTGTTGTCCTTTATTATTATTATTATTATTATTATTATTATTATTATTATTATTATTATTATTATTATTACTCTTCTTGATCTGAAAACAGAACTTTCACTAAAACTCAACTTGAAATTTCTCTTAGAGATGCGTCACATTTTCGTCTACCAGTTCCAGAGAAATTGACATCACTAGACAATTACAGAGAGAACAGCAATAAGTGAAGAGTAAAATTTAAAAAAAATTCACATGTTACCATAATTGTGCGAATAATTGTAATAACCTGAAATGCACATATATTCTATTCAAATAAAGAGAAGTCTGATGTCCGGTTTTCGCCCTCCAAATATAGAGTCATCCGAAAGCCAAACTTGGCAAGATCCCGCGTGATCGACTATTCCGATTGAGGTTTCAAGCGGTTTCCCTCAATCCAAAGAGCAAATGCTGGAATAGAACCCCAAAAGGTCCGCTTCCAACTTCACTCTGCTAATTAACTTCAAGTTTAAATAAAAAAAATTAACTGGGGCTAATATATTATATAGGAATTCGGGGTTCTGCCCATAAAGGAGAACCAAAATGGATCGCTCACCGCCAACACTTAAATGATGGCCGCAAAGCTTTCCATCTATCTATCTATCTATCTATCTATCTATCTATCTATCTATCTATCTATCTATCTATCTATCTATCTATCTATCTATCTATCTATCTATATATATATTTTAGTTGAGTTTTAGTAAAAGTTCTCTTATTTAAGATCCTACATACCTCGACTCCCCATTATTTAGTCTCTCGTTTCCAGTATCTATCCTCCAACCATAACTTAAACACAAGATCACAACATAGTCTCTTGCTTAATATACCGCAACATAGGACATCACATCACTCCATGTCATATACCATCTCCACTTCTCGCAACTGGAATTCCCTACCACAGGAAACAAAAGGCTGCCGGACGTTGGCATTTTTTAAAAGAAATCTAAATTTATATTCGCTCTAAGTTTGGCCTGATCATTTCACCGTGTAAGATACTATAAACGCAAAAACTGAAAGAGATGTAAATATGAAACTGTCAAGATTTCAAATGTTACGTGGAACTATAAATAGAACTATAAATAGGACAAAACAAGAAGAGACACTAGAATGAAGTTTTATAAAACATTGGCAGTTCCTGCATTACTTTATGGGAGTGAAACTTGGGTAAAGACCAAAAAATTACAAAGTAGAATACAAAGAGCAGAAATGAACTTCCTTAGAAGAACAAAAGACTGCACAAGATTGGATGGAATAAAGAATGAAGATATAAGAACAGAGTTAAATATATATCCATTGAATGATAAAATCAAAGAATGTAGAGAAAAATCGTTTAGACATGTAGAAAGAATAAATGTAACAAGATTACCAAAAGCAGCATTTAACTACAAGCCAAGAGGTTCAAGGAATGTAGGAAGGCCAGTGAAAAGATGGACAGAAGAAATGTGAGGCGGAACAGCCTAGCCCGTGAAGTGAAGAAGAAGAAGTCAATTATTAAGATTGGAGAAACCCCTCAATTATTAGGATAATTCTCAAAATTAATGAAATTTTTATTATTATTATTATTATTATTATTATTAAATTCAATTTTCGGAGCGATATAACAACACAAGAAAATCCATTACCTTGTCAAATTTTATTTTTCTTTCTTTCCTCTTGAACTTAAAACAATTTCTAATTCTTCGACACATATATGTAAATTTACTACATTCATTTTCGACATATCTTTGTTCATTGTATGTTCCATCATATGGCAGGTAATTAAAATTGTTTACTTGATATATTATTCTGTTTCTTTTATTATCACTTCATATTTTTAAATATGTTTTTTCATATAAAACCCATGTCGAAATAACTCTAGAGAATGGATTGGTACTTAAAATCTTCATTGGGGATTTTATGAGGCTCGTGGGTCAAGTATAAATTAAATATATCTTAGAATTTAGAATTTGTGGGATTACATAGTTTACAGTAGATGTCAAAGCGTTAAGCTGTTTGTAATATTTGAATGAATTGTAGCAGAAATTTGGCAACGTTGACGCTATGCAAAGTAGAAAGCTGGCAGAACTGAGGTAAAACATTTCAGAGAGAAGTATTGGAAACCGATTGTCGGATGTGACGTAACACTCGCCCTTTTCTGTTCATGACGAAAGCTTCTACCAACTTAAGCTGACGGATTTCAACCTTGTATAATGCCAGATCTAATTAGAAATTTGTCGATAGAGACTTTACGGGAACCCCACATTTTTATAAATTTTAATGCACAAATTTATACTCTGCAACAAAAAAGAAACTTTTTTTTGTCTCAGAAAGAAAAATATGTGATTCTCATAGTATCTTTTTCTCTTGAATTCAAGTATGCTATCGATTTTTCTCCATCCCGCATGGTTTCCGAGAGACAGGAATTTATAATTTCAAACACTTTAATATTTTCTACATTCGTAACTACACAATATTCGAAAATTCGGGCTCACCTAGAAAGTAAGAAATGACGATTTTCTGCTACATTTCGCCTGTGCAGCATCCCTCTTGATGGTTCAACAATAATCGGCCAATTTATTTGGATTCCATTTGCCTTGATATCTCTTTTCCATAGCTGAAACCATTTGAGATAGCTCATTTAGTTTTATTTTACAATGTACAAATGGACGAAGAAACGTTTATTAAAAATAATTATTTAAATCCATTAATTGAAATTGAAATAAAAAAAACTGTGGGTGATGGAGAAATTCCGAATACATATTTGAAAACACGATACGAATCTGCAATAAGTACAAATATTGGTACTCATGAGACAAAAATCATGTTGACCAGTGTTATTTTTTAAATTGATAACCTCATAATGATGTTTCTAAAATATTTACACAAATATTTACCTCTTACTCTTAAATAAAGCGCTGTTATTAATATTAGTGACTATTTATCTCATAGACCGATAATTTTGCTTCTTCCTGTTGATAAAAGTGCCTCTTCCTGTTCGTAATGAGAGATATCTCCGCAAATTAAATTCTTTGACAAGGATATCGATTCAACAATGTATGGTCGATATGGTACAGTAAGAAATGCCAAAAAAAAACTTTAAAATTGCCAAGAAGGTTAGTTCTTTTGCTCTAAAATATTATTAAATGTTGTATAATGAATCTGCATTGTTGTTAATAGTTAATTCTAATACAATATGTTATTGATAATTCTCAAGCCCAAAGAGATTTAACAGTAAATATATGCTATTTATAACTATAGTCTACAGCCGGCTTAGAAATTCATGCGGAAGTAAGATCAGAATACATAACCTCACATTTAGTAAATATTAAACATTATAATTATTTTTAGCTTCTGATTGTATTATCCATTAAATAGTCACTCCAAATCCAACGCGAGGTTGAGTTTTTCATTAGACAAAATCACTCGCAGCTTTGCCGCTCGTGATTTTTTAAAAAAAACACAACCTCTTGTTAGATTACTATTGATAATATTAGAAGTAAGGGATGTGATGCGAATATAAGGGAATTTAGCAAGTGATTCCCTATTAGCCCCCCCAATTACTCTACAATTTAGATTGTTACGGTGTTCCTAGTTGGACTCTCATCAAGCTTTCATACACAAGACTCATACTGCCATTTATTTGGGCTGGGACAAGCTTCGAGGAGGGGTTATACGACTCAACCTTTTCCCCTATTCGCCACAATTACATATTATAGAACACTTGTGGTTTGGTAAACCACGATATTTATTACGTAACAGAAGATGAGGTGAAAGGTGATTTGAAATGAATAAATAGGGGTGAAATGACTGACGGGGAGGGAAGACAAATACAGTATTGGTTGGAAGAAATTAGAGGAATGGGAGAACCCCCAGAAAATTCCGAATATTGCGGTGTGGCCCACCACCAGCAAAACCGTCCGGAAACACTAGCATTCGAATCCGAGATCCCTGTGTCCGGGACATCAGCACGCGCTAGCCAAGCGTCCACCGAGACGTCTAAGAGATTGAGACAACTTTGGAAAGTGACGAACAGAATGTCATAAGTTGAGCTCGGACTTCATTGCCTTTTCATTGCCGTTTCGCTTTCAAACAGTTGACTACACAGGTAGTTAGTCCTGTCCCATGCGCAGTGCCACAGTCATCGGCGTCTTTGCTGTGCTGCTACAAGTAAAGTATGCAGTCAAGTCATAATACCGATCGCCACGATCTCATGAATGATTACAACAAACACACACACAAGATGAATTCACTTGTACGTGAGTACGGCCATGAGTATTTTTGCCTAAAAGAAGATAAAATATTTTGTAAATTGTGTAATGTAGAATTGAAATGAGGAAGGCTTACAACTGAATGGTATTAATAAGCTGTTAGTTTATGCTGATGATGTAGTACTACAGGCCGATAGCGAGGAGATACTAAAGGCCAACATGCACACACTATTGAGTAACACTAAGAAATTAGGACTGGAAGTAAATATCAGTAAAACTAAATATATGGTCAAACGTAGAAATTCATTATATAATGAAAATGGACAGCTAATGACAAATGAGGGAAATTTTGAGGAAGTGGCTGAATTCAAATACCTAGGAACAATAATCATAAATAGGAATGAGATGCACAAAGAAATTAAACATAGGCTCAATTCTGGAAATGCATGCTATTATGCATTGCAGAGACTCTTGATGTCCCAACTCCATTCAAAAAAACGTTAAGCTGAAAATATATAAAACTATTATTCTACCAGTTATATTATATGGGTGCGAAACATGGACTCTTACTTTAAGGGAGGAAAGGAGATTACGAGTATTTGATAATAAAGTTCTTAGGAAAATTTTTGGACCAAAGAGAGATGAACACACAGGCGAATGGAGAAGACTACATAACAATGAACTACATGGTCTTTATAGGAAGCCAGATATAATAAGAACAGTTAAGTCTCGTAGACTGCGATGGGCAGGACATGTTGCGCGTATGGGGAATGAAAGACGTGCATGGAAACTTCTTGTAGGAAAGCCAGAAGGAAATCGCCCAGTTGGTAGACCAAGAATGAGGTGGGAGAACAACATTAACTATGATTTGAGGGAAGTAGATTATACAGGAAATGATTGGAAAGCATTATCTCAGGATAGGGATGTATGGAGAGGTTATGTCCGCGCGGCCATAAACCTACGGGTTAGATAGTGCCAGTGAGTAAGTAAGTAAGTAAGTAAGAATTGAAGGGGGAGAGAAGAATTTTTATCAAGAGCCATTGCAAATCTAAAACACACATTGGCAATGTAAAACATAAGCATGACGATGAAATACAGTCATCTGCACAAGGAGTTTTAGACACTTGTAATAATCGTGAATTTTACAAGGATTTATGCGAAACGATCGTTTCCGCGAATATTCCTTTCAATAAAGTGCAAAATCCAGCTTTATATTTTTTTTTAGAAATATGCGGAAATTATAAATTTGCTTAACTTTTTGTTGTACTGTAGCGTTTAATTTAAAAAGTTAAAAAAATATATTACGCAACAAAATAAACTTGTAATCCACAATTAGCTACTTCTTTCATTACCCGCCTATACCACCTGTAAACAGTACAGCACAAATGCCATACTATAGTGTAAAAGGACTAAGTTGGCATGATTTCTGCTATCCTTATCTAGAGAACTGTTCTTCCACCCTTCGCAAAACACAATGAGCTACTCTTGTAAAATTACTTAGGAATGCTTGAAAAACTCCACCCCCCCTCTTTCGTCCTTGTGTCAGGTAATTTTTGTCAGTGGCGACTGGTTCAGAGTGCTCTGTTAAAAGTGACTGCAGAGCGTGTGAACACACTGAAAAGTTTGAAGAGTCATATTGGCAGCAGGCGGTTTAATGGACGAAATTAGTGATCGATTTGAAATAAATTTAGACGATACCGACGACGATGAAAATGAAAATGAAGACATAGAAACTTGCCAGGAAGAATGTTTAGAAGAAGGGAATGCACCACTGATCTATGTTCACTACAGGGAGTGTCTGCCCTACCGCTGTCACCGTGAAGAGATATGTGTATGAGTGAGAAAGAAGATGGTGACTACTCTCTTTCTCTTTCTAAAATATTCTAGACACTTTAGCCCTCATGGACTATAGTAAGACTGGTGCTACTACACCCCCTACCACTCTCTCATCAAGCAATATTATCAACTTTTATAAGATTCATGATGTGTTCCGTTGAGGTTTATTCAAAATTAATATAAAATTATAGAATATTCACCTGAAAGGTCCGTCTCCTCAACTTAATTAATCATTTAACTGTAGCGCTTTCGGGACTTGTCCCATCATCGGCAGGATTCAAAACTGGTGTTTCACTGAAGATCTGGTAGAGGGGGTTGCATGTATTGGGTTTGTTTTCGTTTATCAGGCTATCGTTGTGAGCTGCTTTCATGATTTCCATCTCTTCGAGTACGTTTATCTTCGCTGGATTATTTTCACTGTGCATTACTGTTAGGGTGTTTTCAATATTTAACATGCGATGTCCTTCATGGATAACGTGTTTTGCATAGCTTGATTTCCCTTCTGCGTGAATGAAGTCTCGAAAATGTTCTTTGAATCTGATGTTAAAACTCCTGTTTGTCCTTCCTATATAAAATTTGTTGCAGTCCTTACATGTCAGTTTATAAACTCCTTTGCTGTTGAAAATGTTGATGATGGGATAAGTCCCGAAAGTTGAGGAGACGGACCTTTCAGGTGAATATTCTATAATTTTATATTAAGCAATATTATGTACAGTAAGACTGCACTTAATCTAACTTCATGTCCGAGCCGTAGACATAAGAGAGGTTAGGGTTCTTCACAGACTGAACACCATACTGCAGTAGAGAAGTTGACAATTGGCTTTTATGGGAAATTAAAAGTGATGCATTCTTGCACGATGAATACAAGATTGACATTTACGAAGAGCTTAAATTTCGATTAAGCGACGAATACGAGGTAGCTCTGTTGATACTCCTGCTTCCGTGCGATCTGTCTACACAATTTCACTCGAATGACGTCACTCGAGATAATCATTCTACAGAGTGTATTGCTACTGTATTAAAATCATACAGCTCATCAATACGCTGACTTCAGAACGAGAACAAACTCATTATGATGACGTCATAGAAAATATAAATCAGCTAACGCAGTATTTTCCTGAGCAAGTCGAATTTATGGCCTATTTTTTATTTACTGAATATTTATTTTGACTATTTAACACATGTCGCAAATGGTAGTCAATGACAAATCACGTTTCAATGAATTCTGTTTTACACCAATTACAGTCGTGTTTCACCTTGGTCTTTATGGACTTCTCTTTATCAGCTCCTGCTTTTGTGATAAAGAAAGCTCCTCCTTTTTTAATATTCTGAACAGGTTAGACCATTATTTTACTCCAACAAATACATTGAATATAGCAAATAATGAATAGATTCAGTGATTTTACTGAGTTGTTTATTCAAAATATAAATGATTAACATATAATGTTGATTATAATAGTTTGATGTGTTTCATTATTTCTCCACTAGAGTGCATTCTTACAATATTGCGATCCTATTTGGCAATAAATAATATGATCGAGTTGCAGTGAATATACATAACCTCACATTTCTAATTTATTTTCAAACATCGCCGTTTACATTAACTATATAAATATTTTAAAACACCGGTAACTACGAGGGCGGATCGGAAAGTAACGCACAATATTTTTTTTTAAAAGTTTAATAGTAAAAAAAAAGGAAAAAAATCACAAATGAACTTACATCTTTTACCTACTTTTCGACATAGTCACCACCTTTCTCAACACATTTTCCCCATCGTGTTACCAGTTTCAATATGCCCTGTTCGTAGAAGTCCGTTTGGTTGGAGTGTAGCCATCTGCGCACTGCTGATTTCACTTCCACATCTGTCTCAAAGCGTTTGCCGGCCAGGTATTTCTTCATAGGACCAAACAGATGAAAGTCCGATGGTGCAAGATCCGGACTGTATGGTGGATGCTGGAGCACCTCCCAACCAAATTCGGCGATTTTCTGACGAACGACAGCAGCAACATGGGGCGAGCATTGTCATGAAGAAGTTTAACGTTAATGTTGTGACGTTTGTCACGAATGGCACGACGCAACTTCACCAAAGTTTTAATGTAGGCCGCAGCATTCACAGTGGTCCCGTGTTCAGCAAAGTCCACCAATAAAACACCATGCATATCCCAGAACACTGTCACAAGCACTTTCCTGGCAGATTGAGTCACTTTGAATTCTTTCTTTACTGGGGAACCAGCATGTTTCCACTCCATTTATGTCTGCTTTGTTTCGGGCGTGTAGTGGTACGCCCACGACTCATCACCTGTGACGATTCCTTCCAGAAAGCTATGTCCTTGTGCGGTGTACCGCGTTAAGTGGTCCAAGCTTGCCATCATTCGCTGGCCCTTGTGGTCGTCTGTCAGGTTCTTAGGCACCCAGCGAGCACTAACTTTGCGGAATTTCAAATTTTCATGAACAATATCGTACACCGCACCATAGGAAATGTTGAACTTCTGCGATAAGGCTCGCAGTTGCACACGCCAGTCGTTCAGAATTGCTGCCTCAATGCCTCTGACATTCTGCGCGATTGCTGCGAATCACTAAGGTTCACGCGTCCCTCTTGGATGAATGTACACTACCTGGAGACATTCCTACGGTCCATACAATCATCCCCATACACGCCACGCATGTCCCTGTGAATTTCACTGGGTTTATGCCCTTTGGCCCACAGAAATCGAACAACACTTCTCTGTTCCTCACAGGTGGACGACTGTAGCATGCGCGCCGTCTTTGTTGCATAGTTCAAGCTTCTCTCGCAAGAGGTGCACCTGAGAAAAAAATACTATCTGTAGTGAAAACTTCAAACTATATCTCTGTGAAATTTCAACATTCTAGCTGCAATACCAAGGCAGAAAAAAAATATTGTGCGTTACTTTCCGATCCGCCCTCGTATATTGAAATAATTACTTTTTAGTAAAGAGCTTAATTTTATTCGTTAAATAGTCCTAACAAATGTCACTCTTGATTTCCAAATTCTCTAGACTATTTAACTCATGCCCCAAATGGGAGTCAATGACCAATCACGTTTCAATGATTTCTGTTTTACAACCAATCAGAGTCGTGTTTCACCAAATATTTATCAGTGTTATAATTACCATATTAAAGAAAGCTCCTCCTTACAATATTGCGTTCCTATGGCAATAAATAATATGATCTGGTTGCAGTGATAAACAAAAGAAGCAGTATAAGCGTACCTATCGTTTCTCATTTGTTTTCAAACATCGCCGTTTACATTAAATATATAAATATTTTAAAATAACTATAGTTAAATAATGATTTGTGAGTAAACAGCTTAATTTTATTCGTTAAATAGTCCTAACAAATGCCACTCTTGATTTCCAAATTCTCTAGATAAATTCACTCCTCACTTCGTGAGTCGTGAATTTATCGATAATTTGGAAATCACTCGTGGCATTACTTATGATAAATTAACCCCTCACTTCGTGAGTCGTGAATTTATCGATAATTTGGAAATCACTCGTGGTATCACTTATGATAATTAAAAGTATTTGGATGTAAATATCAATAAAACTAAATATATGGTCGCACGTACAAATATATTATATAATGGAAATGGACAGCTAATGACAAATTAGGGAAATTTTGAGGAAGTGGTAGAATCCAAATATCTAGGGACAATAATTACAAATAGGAATGAGATGCACAAAGAAATTAAACATAGGCTCAAATCTGGAAATGCGTGCTAGTATGCATTACAGAGAGTCTTGACTTCCCAACTCCTTTCAAAAAACGTTAAACTGAAAATATATAAAACTGCTATATGCATGCGAATCATGGACTCTTTCTTTACGGGAGGAAAGGAGATTACGAGTATTTGAGAATAAAGTTCTCACTAAAATTGTTGGATCAAAGAGAGATAAACAGACAGGTGAATGGAGAAGACTACATAACAGTGAACTACATGGCCTTTATAGGAAGCTAGACATAATAAGAACAGTTAAGTCTCGTAGACTGCGATGGGCAGGACATGGGGAATGAAAGACGTGCATGGAAGCTTCTTGTAGGTAAACCAGAGGGAAAACGCCCAATTGGCAGACCAAGAATGAGATGGGAGAATAACATTAAATATGATTTGAGGGACGGAGATCATACGGAGAATGATTGGAAAACATTAGCTCAGGGTCGGAATGAATGGAGAGCTTATGTCTTCGCGGCCATGAACCTACGGGTTCGATAGTGCCAGTGAGTAAGTAATTAAAAATGCTACAGTACTCTCAATAAAAGAAAAGTCTCCGCGCGCGAAGATAACAGTCTAGTGCGAAAAGGATGGTGTTGAGTTTACATGCAGGTGGATTCCTAGAATACATTGGCTAGTGACGACTATGGGTAAAACCTCTCCTTCCAATGGCGGGAGGTTGACTATGCTTCAGCCATACAGTAGAGGTCACTATGAACAGAAATCAGATATTAACAAGTGCAGAATGCTGAAAAAATATACTTCGGTGAAATATAAACGTCGCAATGTTCTGTTTTCTGCTGTTCCGCGCCGTAGCCGAGTAGTTAAGGCAAGAAGCCTTGGCGCAGAGCTACGGGACTTGCGCTGGTTCGGGTCTCCATGGGGGAAGAAATTTTCTCATGGAATTTCGGCCAGTATGGGACCGGTGTCCACCCAGCATCGAGAGGCATTTAGGTAGCTATGATAAGTAGCGACTCCAGGTTGAGTATACCAGCTATAACAGCTGGGAGATCCGACATGCTGACCACATGTCACCCCTACACTGGCTAGATGATCGTCTAACTCTGTGATTAACACATGTGGATGTGAAGCTAACAGCCGGCAGGTAGACCAAATGTTTTTTAGGCTTGTCGCGCTTGGAGTTTTTTTGGAGTTTAATTTTCTGGTAATACGGTCTCTTCCTCACATTTAATGTTTTAACATATTCTTCACACTCGCTGATCGCTTCACTTCAACACATCTACTAGTCATCGCATGTAGGTTACTCTTACTCATCACAAGTGGAACACCAGAGACCAATGGACTGACTCGCTTCTCTTTTCATATGCGATGGTCAGGAGCATATGGATGTCTAAGTCTGCACCATCTCGAATAGAAAGTACGAGAGGTCGATTCTTCCAGAATCGATGCATCTGGAAACTGTTTCCTTCAGAAAGTAGGGAGGTTAACTAAGCTTCAGCCATACAGTAGAGGTCACTCTGAACATCGGTGAGATGCAAATAAAAGCAGGATTCATACTTACAAAGTATAATTCGGTGGAATATAAAAGTTTTAATTTTCGGCTAATAGAGTCTCTTCTTCACATTTAATTTTATAAAATGTTCTTCACACTCGCTGATCGCTTCATAAAACACATCCATATGTCATCGCATATAGGTTACTCTTTCTCATCATAACTGGAACACGAGAGACCAATCAACTGACTCACTTCTATTTTCATATGCGCTGGTCAGAACCTTCTGGATGCATATCTGAACATACCTCGAATAAAAACTACGAGAGGGCGATTCTTCTAGAATCGATGTATCTGGAAACTGATTTCTCCAGAAATCTGGCCTGGGGAGATAGTTTTCAAGCTGGAAATATCCGAATACAATTCTTATTGCCTTATAGGGAGTCCTGCCTCTGTCCTTGTAATTCAAAGGCGGAAATTTTAGCAACGGAGCAACAATGCGTGTCACTATATTTAAAAAAAAGACGGGTACGACCAAATTAGAATTTGAAGCGTTGATAAACAATGATGTAATAAACATAATGGGACAAAACACATTTCAATTAAACACAGTTTGAATGTTAGAATGAAGATTAATTTAAACTTTGGGATTGTGGACTTCAACAAACCACTATATTGAGGATGGCACTGCAATTTGCTTTCGCTTTTGTATATATTTGCTACGGACAAGTACATTCATTTGATTTTGACAACAGAGTTTATATTTGAATTTCACGCTTGTTGAACAAAACATTCAGAATTCAATCGGAAAGCATCAGAGATGCAATTAAATATGCTTGGTGCAACATAATTAAGTACCTGTTTATAATGTCGGCGTCTCCGTTAGACGCTTGGGTAGCGCGCGGCTGCCTCCAATGGAATTTCAGGTTCGAATCCTGGCGATTCCAGAGGGGTATTGGTGGTGGGCCATACCGGAATTTGTTGGAATATTCGTCATGGTTCTGCAATTTCCTGAATGCCACTCACCAACACTCTCCATTCTGTCTTCCCTCCCTTTCATGTCATTTCATTTCTCATTCATTATTTCATTTCATATCAACCTTAATGTTATCTCGTTGTAGGAAAAATAGTTTGTTTTGCGCCTACAGGTGTTCAAATTATGTGATTGCGAGGATCTAGTTGGGCAGGATTTTGACTCATGACTCTGAGCCTGAACAATAAAAAAATGGCAGAAATGACCATATGGAGGATTTGTAGTCCCTCCTTGTACTTTATTAGAATGAGTAAAATAAGTTACTTTTATCTTCCCATCACACCAAATAGATTTAAATATTAAATTTCGAAGTCAGATTTTGAAAATAAGTGTTGTTTTATGCACATTATTTTCTTTATTGTTAAGCATCGTCAATAAATCCAATGCCTGTTACAATATACATATATAGCGTTCTGTCCAAGAGCAGATCTTTCACTGCAAACTCAGCATTCTCCACTCTTTCCTCAACTCAGCTTTGCTTTTTGTATCCGCATATAAACCATTTATTTTAATAATGTCTATCATCTGATGTCATTTTCTGCCTCTACCTTTCTTTCCGATGACCATTCCTTCTGGGGCAGTGGCCAGTGGCCAATCCAATTTATTTTCCTCTTCATGAGTTCCAACTTTGATGTTCCTTCACCCACTCTGTCTAGCACATCTTCATTTTTTATTTTGTCTGTCCATTTTATGCATTCCATTTTTCTCCATATCTACAATATAATTCTTCTTCTTCTTCTTCTTCACGGTTTAGACTTATTTACTAGCCTGTTCCGGCTCCAAATTGCTGCTCTTTCCATCTTTTCCTTGGTCTTCCCAAGTTTCTTCTTCCTCGTGGTGTTGTATGCTGCTTTTGGTATTCTATTCTCAGTCATCCTTACCAAGTGTTGTTTCCAGTTTGTTCTGTATTTCTCTATTGTTGAGTTCAATTCTTCTATTTTTAGTTGTCTTATTTCTGTGTTATGTTCTTTGTCTGTTCTTTGATATCCTGCTATTGTTCTGAGGAATCTCATTTCAGCAGCTTGTATCCTGACAGATTGTTGTGTTGTCACTGTCCATGTTTCGGACCATAAGTAATAACAGGCACTGCCATTGTCTTGTATAATTTCATTATAGAGTCTTTCCTGGCTTTATTTTTCAAAGTTCTTTTTAGTGTACCTGTTATATAATTAAACTTATTTAGTTTGTTATTTATATCTGTTTCTGCTGTGTATGATATTTCGCAACCTAGGAAGTTATATCTTACCACTTGTTCTATCGGTTTATTTTCTAATATTACCTTTGTCCTAACTGGATGAGCGCCCTTGAAGGCCATTGTTTTTATTTTTGTGAGGATATTTCCATGTTGTATTTTTTTGATACTTCATTTAGTTTATATAGCATTCTTTGTAGTTCGTCTTCTGTTTATGCTATTAGAATCTGGTCATCTGCAAAGGCTACTGTTTTTATTAGTATATTTGCTAAGTTAATTCCCTCAATCGTCACTTGCTTCCATGATCTTATCATGTCGTCGAAATAAATTTGTAATTCAGTAAAACCTAGCTATGAAGAAACATGACGGTTTCTTAAATATTTTTCCGTCTTGGCAGTTTTCCTTCTTATAAAGGGTTCCCAAATTACAAGCAAATTATTTAGAGTACAGTGGTTAAGGCACTGGGAAGGTCGAGGGTTCGAGTCCCGGTGGGGGTCAGGATTTTTACACCGACCCAAACCTTCTGGCGGCACTATGGTCCTGGGGTCGACTCAGCCTCTAACGGAAATGAGTACCAGACGCTTGTTCTGGGGGTAAGACGGCCGTCACGCAGGGCTGACAACCCGGCTGACATCAAGTGCCGATTGCCCAGAAACGTGGGAGCCTTAACCTCCTACTACCCCAAGGGCCTCCTGAGGACTGTAGTGGAATTCCTTTACCTTTACCTTACTACAGTATCTGCACAAATACAGTGAATAAAAATTAAAAAAAGAGATTTCTCACGTGTTTAGTTAATTTCGCTTCCTCCATAGCTGTAGTAAGGCAGGCTGCCTAGTTTTAGTCACAGCACGGGCAGGTATGTGGTTCTCTACATCTTGCAGGAGGTCCATCAAAGCAGGATCGTCGCTCGAAGCAGCAAATTCTTGGACATCATTCACATTCAACAATGCCTTTTCTTGTAGCTAAGTATATTCAGCTGTCCTGGGACATCTTCTTCCTCTTCTTTTTCTTCTTCGGAAATTTGAGTCCCTTCACATTTCGAGGACTCCCCTCTGGTTTCATTTAAGGAATCGACGGCTTCTTCTCCTTCTACTACAAGGTTTAGGCTATGCAGCCTGTTCCGGCGATTAATAGTGGAGTCCATCTTCTACGTGGTCGGCCAACATCTCTTGTTCCTCTGGGCGTATAACCGGCAACGCCCCCTTTACCGCGCATTCTTTCGTTGTTCATTCTCATTAAGTGTTCTGTCCATTTCTTATTATTTTCGCTGATTTTATCTTCAATTTTATATATTTTTAATCTGGTCTCGCAGAGTTAGAATTACCGTGAATTCTATCCGCTTGTGTGCCTCCTTTAACATAGAGTAAAAACAGCATTTCCGCAGTCTGTATCCTGCTTTTATCCCTTGATTTCATTATCCATACAACAACAAAGGAACAGCCATTGTTTTATATAATTTAAGTTTCGTATCTTTCCTTGTTTTCCGACCTAAGGTTCTTTTTATGGTTCCACAAATAGCCTGAAATTTATTTACTTTATTTTCTATATCTTTATTTTCTCTACAAGTTATATCACATCCTAATCGACGGCTCGTTCTATATTTTGTGTTGTTGCCAAATCATTGTCGAAATTGATAACATCTTCAATCTCAATTACAGCTTCCACGTCTTTAATTAGGTCGGCAATGATTGTAAGCAGGCAAGGAAAAGCAAGGGATTTTCTGCTGTCTCACATAAGCAAGGGTATCCCCGCAATACAATGGAAACACAAGAAGGTAAAACCAGTATAGTGCAGTAGTGTCATATGCACAATTTACACGTGTGGTCATTAATACTGTAATTAGAACGTGCTTAAGAATAATTTTCCGTCTTACGGAGGTAAAAATTAACTGTTGGTAATTTAAAAACCATTCCGTTTTCGCGTTATGAAGGTTTCCGGCTTATACAGGACGCTTTTACATATAAAATCGCACCGTTCTGGAGATTTGTTTTCCATCTTTACAGGTTTCCTTCTTATAAAGGTTCCGGCTAAGACAGGTTTTACTGAATTTCTT
This sequence comes from Diploptera punctata, assembly GCA_030220185.1. Classification (NCBI taxonomy): domain Eukaryota; kingdom Metazoa; phylum Arthropoda; class Insecta; order Blattodea; family Blaberidae; genus Diploptera; species Diploptera punctata. The sequence goes on along the minus strand of JASPKZ010002302.1, from coordinate 545,506 downwards.
TCTTCTTCTTCCTTCCAAGTATTAGGCCAAGGCCTGTTAGATTAGACTAGATTTATTTAGCCTGGTGGAGTTAAGGCCATGTGGCCTTCTCTTCCACTCACCAGGACAAACATATATTACATCGGAATATAACAATCTTAATTAACTCTAATATTAAACACTAAGTAAAAATTTGATCAAAAGATAATATCTAATATATTACGATCTATAATACAACCAGTTAATATTAGTTAAAATTAAGACTAAAACTAATAATAAAATGTATATAAGCAACGCATATTAAATTGTCCCTGTCTAGTGTATACAAAAAACAGGAAAATAATGAGATATAGAAAACTAATTTTACGATTATACAATATTTAAAACAAAACAAATAAAAATATTTGTTATTCTTAATATTATTTTCATAAATAATTAAATATATTAATATTGCTAAAAGAATACTATCAGTGAGGTGTATAAGTTAGTTTGTTATTAAATAATTCTTTAGTTTATTTTTTAAGGATGTTATAGTTTGACAGTCTCTGACATAGGGCGGAAGGGAATTCCATGTTTTGGTAAGTGACACCGTAAATGATAATGAATAATATACAGTGTGATGAGGCGGGATATAAAGGACAATGTGCTGATGGGATCGAGTGTCAAGATTATGTGTGTCGGATAGTCTGATGAAGCGGCGTGATAAATAATTAGGCGATGATGTGTGAAGTATTTTATAGAGAAGGGATAGGGAATGGACCGATCCTATATAAATTTTTCCCTCCAGCGTTTCATAGGACGGCCCAGTGATCTTCGTCCTCTTGGTATATAATTATAAACAGCTTTGGGGATCCGAGTTGAACTCATTCTTTCAAGATTGTGTTACCAATTTAGTTGGTACTGTTTAATATATTCCAAAATTGGCGTAGTCTTCAATTCTTTTAAGATATCGGTGTTCCTTTTCCGATCCCATCTGGTGTAACCCGCTGTTCTGCGCATGAATGTCATTTCACAAGCCGTTATTCTGCTTTTATGTTGTTTTTTTAGTGTCCATGCTTCACTACCATAGGTCAACACTGGTCTAGCCAAAGTGTTATATAAACGTAATCTGGTGTTTTTTGTACAAGGGATGGTTTCATAACTTGATTAATAATTTCTAAACTTTTATTATAACTAGTAACTTTTTCAGGGATATCCTTTTCATCCCAGATAGAGAGATAATATCCAAGATATTTAAATTGATTAGTTCTCTCTAAAATGTTATTCTGGAGACAGATTTTACTTTGTATGGGGTCCTTCCCATGAAATGCCATAATTTTAGTTTTTGTTAATTGATATTTCCATATTAAATTTGGCACCTATTTTTTTGTAAATTATAAATTGATCGTTGCAAATCATTTTCGGAAATTGCCAGAAGAGCTGAATCGTCTGCAAAAAGAAGAGCATCGAGTTTGAGGTTCCTATTGATGGGTATATATCCTCGTTGTGTTTTCCTCCATTCATTTATTAATTTATTCATGTATATAATGAAAAGCACCGGTGAAAGTCCACATCCCTGTCTTACTCCAGTGTTGATCTTTTCCCAAGAAGATAATTTCCCATCTTTTTACTGAATTTGACCACAGCAAGTCTGACCCAGACAGTTACCAGGTTCACAGGGTTAAAATATTTGCCTTAACATGTTCTATAGAGTAACTCAGGAACACAACAATGGTGTATGAGCTTTCAGTGCACCTTCAGTGTGGTTTATATATTTGTTCATTCGGTATCTTAATTAATTGAATGAGTCATTTCGAAAAGTTGTCATCTACAGCTGATCAAATTTTACAGGAGAGGGAAAAAAACTGATTCAACTTGTTCAGGATAAAACATCGAATCTGAAATTGCTACTAAATAAAGTCAGAAAGTGGTAAAGCAATAGTGTAGTTGGTCCGTTCTCACGCGGAAACGATGAAAGTAAGTATCTAAACATGGAATAATGAAAGAAGTGCATTTCAGAAAAATTGGAGATGATCCCTTTTCGAAATGAGTGTTTCAATTAAAATACTACCAGATGTTAATCATCATTAATTAACTAATGATTGTATGTAAGTGAATTTCTGTGTTAAGCACTATTAACTCTCTATCTTCGGGTTTTTACAGCTGCTGCCGTCTTCCCGTGTCAAAAATCCAAAGCCTACGATTTTGGGCATCTTCAATGCTTACCCTCTTGCTTGCATTACTATCTTCATGTTTTCCTTCCATGTTAATTTTGGTCTCCCTCTTTTCTTCTTTCTGGTCGGTTACCATTGATATAGTTGCTTTGGCCATTGCTCATGTTCCGTTCTTAAAATATATCCCGCAATTTCAAACCTTACTAGCGCACTATAGCTGCGTCAAGAGCAGTGATTGGTTGTGTCAGACATTTACTCCCTCTACAAACACATCCTTATTGCCAGTAGAGGGCTAATTCTTCCTTTACCCCTCGTATAACCTAAACTTCAGAGCCGGAGATATGGCGGCTGGGGTATAGTCCATATTTAATTCCATATTCTGAGAATCTTCAGCCCATACGTATGTGAATATATTACCATTTTTATTACATATAAACCTACCCCTAAAATATTATTATTATTATATAAAAAAGTAGTAGGACTTTATTAGACTAAAAGTGAGGAGTGAATTTATCTAGAGAATTTGGAAATCAAGAGTGGCATTTGTTAGGACTATTTAACGAATAAAATTAAGCTGTTTACTCACAAATCATTATTTAAATATAGTTATTTTAAAATATTTATATATTTAATGTAAACGGCGATGTTTGAAAACAAATGAGAAACGATTGGTACGCTTCATTTGCTTCTTTTATTCGTCACTTCAACCAGATCATATTATTTATTGCCAAAGGAATGCAATATTGTAAGAATGCACTCTAGTGGAGAAAAAATGAAACACATCACATTGTATATTAATTCATTTATAATGCCCTATGATGTAAATATGACAATTATATATTTCTGGGAAAAAATTCATTTAAGAAAGTACAAACAGTGGTTTCTTTTCTTGGTGGTATAATCAATTGCTACAAATGTTTTTATATTAAGTCCCGCATGCGGTATGTGTTGACATTCATGCACTATATATACAATCTGGTAGCCGTATTTCTTGATGAGTCAGTCACTGCAAAATAATGATATGACCTATTCGGAATGTTAAAAAGGAGGTGCTTTCTTTATTATGATAAACTTTAGTTGGTAAATGCTAGGCGAAACACGACTGTGATTGGTTGTAAATAAAAAATCATTGTAACGTGATTGGTCATTGACTTCCATTTGGGGCATGAGTTAAATAGTCATCATCATCGTCATCATCATCATAGTACATTCACGAATTTAGGCCATTTGTTGACCTGTTTCGGCCTCAAGAGAAACAGGCTTTCTTTATTATGATAAACTTTAGTTGGTAAATTCTAGGCGAAACACGACTGTGATTGGTTGTAAATAAAAAATCATTGTAACGTGATTGGTCATTGACTCCCATTTGGGGCATGAGTTAAATAGTCAACATATATTAATATACTGCCACATCTCCGTTGTCGGTGTTGCACCCTGTACGGTATACTATTTTAAAGGAACCTAATGTCCGGCGCACTTGATTTCATGTGATAAGGAGTTTTATAATTTAACAGTGGAAATACAATACCTTTGACGAAAATTTGTTCAATGTTTCACGTCCAGCTTTGAAGGGTCTGTGCGTTTAGAAGACGGTCGTTATATAAAAATGGTGTTGAATGTTACAAACATAACTTTACGTTCAAGAGGGCGTTCAATTTCCGCATCAAAGAGTATTCAATACTGTGTTACGAAGCTCTGAGCGAGCACTCATACACACTCGTGAATCAGCAGCATGGATATTACAAGAGCCAGTACAGACACACAAGGTCCTCCAGGGTTCGTATCCATTGCAAAATCTATTCAAGCCCTTTAATAACCACAGTTGTGGCTGATAACTCCACCAGAATTTATCATACAGAACATAGAGTTGGTTTAATTGGACTAGTTTTAATGTACGAGTTAAACTAACAGCAATCATTGTTAGTTATACCAGGAGACCTTGTTCTCTTAATTTGTAAATACATAAGTAGTTTTCTTAAAAACACTGAGTAACAAAAAACAATTTTTTGTTTGTCTCAGAAAGAAAAAAAATGTGTGATTCTGATAGCATTTTTTCTCCTGAATTCAAATATATCGGTTTTCTCCATCACGCAAGGTTTCTGAGAGACAGACATTTATAATTTCAAACACTTTAATATTTTCTACACAGTCCACCGCTGTGGTCTCGGGGTAGCGTGCTGTCTTGGCATGCAGCGGCCCCGGGTTCGGTCCCCGGTCGGGACAGTTTTTCTGGGTGAGGTTTTAATTGGGGTTTTTCTTGAACTATAAGACAAATGTCAGGAAAACTTTAAGGACCAAACGGTCCCCGAAATCATATGGTCATCGTAATCATCATCATTCGTAATCATCTTAGGTTAAACTTAGGATTAGGGACTCTGATGGTGCACCATTATCATCATCATCACCCATCATATCATGGGGGCAACGTAACCCCACCTTCTAGGCGCCCCAACCTCAGAAGTGGGTTACAAGTATGTCATGCCAGGAGAGAAAGCAGGAATGTCGAAAGACAAACCTGAGACATTTGAAAAAAAAATAAAAATATATTTTCTACATTTGTAATTTCACAATATTCGAACATTCGGACTCATCTAGAAAGTAAGAAATGACGATTTTCTGCTATATTTCTCCTATGGAGCATCCCTCTTGATGGTCCAACAATAATCGGCCAGCATATTAGGATTCCATTTGCCTTAATATCTCTTTTCCATAGCTGAAATCATTTGGTTAGCTCATTTTTTTATTTTACAATGGACAAATGAGAAAAACGTTTATTAAAAAAATAATTATTTAAATCCATTAATTGAATTTGAAATAAAATTGTGGGTGATGGTGAAATTCCGAATACATATTTGAAAACACGATAAAAAACTGTATTAAGTACAACTATTGGTACTCATGAGACAAAAGTCATGTTGACCAGTGTAATACGAATTTATATAAAATAAAAATGATTGAAAATGTCTAAAGAAACGGTAACAAATGACAAGAAAAGCCATCAGTGGCTAATCCCAAATTGCTAGCTATTTATGTAATTAAAATGGCCAGATCTAGCCACAACGTACTTAAATTGGCAAGCCTGCTAGTGATGGTCGTATTACACTGGTCAACATGATTTTTGTCTCATGAGTAACAATAGTTGTACTTAATGTAGTTTTTTATCGTGTTTTCAAATATGTATTCGGAATTTCTCCATCACCCACAGTTTTATTTCAATTTCAATTAATTGATTTAAATAATTATTATTTTAACAAACGTTTTTCGTCATTTGTCCATTTTAAAATAAAACCAAATGATCTAACCAAATGATTTCAGCTGTGGAAAAGTGATATCAAGGCAAATTGAACCCTAATATGTTGGCCGATTATTGTTGGACCATCAAGAGGGATGCTGCACAGGCGAAATATAGCAGAAAATCGCCATTTCTTACTTTCTATGTGAGTCCGAATGTTCGAATATTGCGTAGTTACGAATGTAGAAAATATTAAATTATAAATTCTTGTCTCTCTGAAATCTTGCGTGATGGAGAAAAACCGATATCATAGTTGAATTCAGGAGAAAAAATACTATCAGAATCACATATTTTTCTTTCTGAGACAAAAAAAAGTTTATTTTTTGTTGCTCGGTGTTATAAGTACGCTGAATGTTTGGTAGCCCCTTCGTTGCATGTTTCTATAACGTCACAATAATCGAATGTGGCAACACAAGGTTCTGAGAGGCCTCTTAAAGTGTGGAAATAGCTGTATTGCATATTTCCATACACCTGAAGAAGAGAAATGTTATGGTATAAATACTTCATACAGAAACAATTTTACTTAATCGAAGAAGAAAGTTGAAACTCGAGACGTAAACATTTGAAGAACGTTCTTCTACTAAATAAGTTTTCTTGATCCAAATTCCTTTGAGATTTCAAAACAAAACTTTCAATATCATGAAAAAATCGGAATTTAAGATGTCTCTAAATCAGAATCTTATTGACTATTTAACTCATGCCCAAATGGGAGTCAATGACCAATCATATTTCAATGATTTTTTGATTTACAACCAATCACAGTCGTGTTTCGCCTAAAATTTACCAACTAAAGTTTATCTTAATAAAGGAAGTACCTCCTTTTTAACATTCTGAATAGGTCATAGCATTATTTTGTAGTGACTGACCCTCTAAGAAATACGGCTACCAGATTGTATATATAGTGCATGGATGTCAGCAGAAAGCGCATGCGATAGATAATATAAAAATATTTGTAACAATTGATATTGTACCACAGAAAAAAACACACACACACTTTGCACTTTCTTAAACGAATTATTTGTCAGGAAATGACGTTGCAGAAAAATATAATTGACATATTTACATCATAGGACATCAGAAGTTAATTAATACCTATAACGTTGGTTATAAATTTCTCCACTAGGGTGAATTCTTACAACATTGCGATCCTTTGGCAATAAATAATATTATGATCTGATTGCAGTAATGAACAAAGGAAGGATATGAAGCGTACCAATCGTTTCTCATTTGTTTTCAAACATCGCCGTTTACAATAAATATATAAATATTTTATAATAACTATAGTTAAATAATGATTTGTGAGTAAACAGCTTAATTTTATTCGTTAAATAGTCCTAACAAATGCCACTCTTCATTTCCAAATTCTCTTGATAAATTCACTCCTCACTTCGCGAGTCGTGAATTTATCTATAATTTGGAAATCACTCGTGGCATTACTTATGAAAATAATTTAGGTTGAGTCTGCCGTTGTGGTCCCGAAGTAGCGTGCTGACTTGTCACGCAGTAGGCTCGAGTTCGATCCTCGGTCGGGATGAGTTTCCTGCGTGATAATTTTTCGGGCTTTTTCCTTACCTTTAAAACAAATGTGAGGAAACTTTAAGCCCCAGAGGATCCCCGAACACTATCTGGCCATCATTATCATCCTCGCCTCAATAGATTAAGTTTAGGATTAAGGCTATCCTAGTGCATCATTACTATCTATATCATCAGGGCAGCGTAACCTCACGTTCCAGGCGCCCCAACCTCAGAAGTTGATTAAAATTACGCTTTGCCAGGAGAGATTACAAGATATGTCGTAATCACAATCTGGTGGCATTGATTAAAAAAAGTGTGTATTGGCCATACTACAGCACGGTAGAGGACTTTTCTATTGAAAAAAAAAAACACACTACTGAATCGTGCAGGAAGTAGAAGAATAGGCAGACTCGTATTGATATGATAAGATGTAATAGAAGAAGATCTTAAGAATTTAGTGTAAGAGGATGGAGAAGAAAGGCATTGGACAGGGATGCATGGAGGAAGACTGTGTCTGTGGTCAGAGCTCAAAATTTGCTGTAATAGTAGGCTATGTTCTATAATGGATATAGAGAAAACAATCATCTAGTGAATTCGAGAAACATTGTTATGGCTGGGATATGTGATGTGAAGTAGGGATTATAGATGGTCATACAACATATTCAACTAGCAACGTCCTGGCAGAGCAAAGAGATGAAGACCAAGATAAGTGGAAGGAAAATATTCTGAGAGGGATGAGAACCAGAGGACTGAATTTTGAGGTTGCATTGAAGCATTGAATATATATATATATATATGTCCACCGCTGTGGTCTCGAGGTAGCGTGCTGCCTTGTCACTTAGCGGGCCCGGGTTCGATCCCCGGTCGGGGCAGTTTTTCTGGGTGAGGTTTTTATCGGGGTTTTTCCTCACCTGTAAGACAAATATCAGGAAAACTTTAAGGCCCAAACGGTCCCCGAAATCATAAGGCCATCATCATCATCATCATCCTTATCATTATCATCATCATCCTTCACAGGTGTGGAAAGCAATGGGAAGCTACCATACCTACAACTCCCTAGTAAAGCTGCAAACATAGCATGAAAATGCTATGATTGCAGTGAAAGACCTGCCTTCGGGCAGAATTACTATGGATGGATACATATATTGAAAGCTGGGAGCGGTAAACTGCCAGTACCCTAGAAACCCATTATATATATGTCTATCTGTATTTCTCATCATCGTCATCCACAATCATGGATTAAGGGTCAGTTTCACCAACAGAGGTAACTGTATTACGCCAGTTTTCCCCATGTATAATGCATAGCTTAAACTGGCGTAATACGTTATTAGGATTAAAATTTATTGTATTTTCACTTTATCTTATTCTATATTTTTATTTAGTTAATTTTAATTATGAATTGTATTTTATAATTTTTTTTAACCTGTTCACCTCTGGTGGTGAAACTGGCCCTACGCCCATGTCGCTTGCTCTGGTCTTATAGATTCTCATTCAGAAAGTTGAATCCATCTCTTTTTCGGTGTACCAATATTCCTGTCTCCTTTTGGTTTGTAATTGAGTATAATTTTTGGAATCCAATCTTCTTCCATTCTTTGAACATGTTCTTTCCAGTTTTTTCTAGATTATTTTATTTTATCTAAAAGTTTAAAATATTTAGCTCATTTCTAATATCTTCACTTCTTCTTTTATCTCAAAGTTTGCAGCCAGCCACACTTCTCAGAAATCTCATTTCAGCTGCTTCTATGATCTTCTCTTCTCTTTTAATTAAAACCCAAAATTTACTACAATATAATATAGTAGTAAGAGGACTGCCACTGCTTTATAAAATTTTAGTTTTGTTTCCATTCTTGTGTTTTTAAATATACTTTTAATTGTGCCGCATATATAATTAAATTTATTACGTTTGTTAAACAGATCTTTATTTTTAAAATAGGAGATTTCATAACCCAGATATTTAAAATGGTTCACTTGTTCAATGGGTTTCCCCTCCAGAATTATTTTAGCTCTCACGGTATCTCATCCCTTAAAAGCCAAGATTTTCCATCTGCTTATTGATATTTTCAAATCGTAAATCTGTATAATGTTATTTAATTGAAAGAGTGATTTCTGTAGACCTTCTTCTGAGCTAGATATTAGAACTTGGTCGTCTGCAAAAAGTAAGGTATCTAAGATCTTATTTCTTATTTTGAAATGTGAGTCCAAATTTATCTGCCAATTATATATGATATCGTCAATATAAATATTAAAAAGGGAGGATGAAAGCAGACATCCCTGTCTTACACCTCTACCCATTGTTGCTGTTGTATTCTTTTTATTTTTTACTCTAGTTTCTATTATTATTTTATTTTCTACTTATAGACTTTTTATTGCAGTTCTTAGGTGCTGAGGTATGCCTTTCTGTTTCATTTTATTCCACAATTTATTTCTGTTAACTCTGTATTTCTAACGTTACAAATTCGAAAATCTGGATATTTAGATGTTTTATCCTGCTGGAGTTCGGATTCCTAAAAAGTTAGTTAGACATATACGAATGTGTCTAAATGGCTCAAAGAGTAGGGTGCGTGTAGGCAAACAGTTGTCAGACACTTTTGAAATCCACAATGGCTTGAAGCAAGGAGATGCACTATCTCCTCTACTATTTAATTTTGTACTAGAGCAGGCCATTAAATCTTTAGAGAATAAGGAAGGCTTACAGCTGAATGGTATTAATAAGCTGTTAGTTTATGCTGATGATGTAGTACTACTGGCCAATAGCAAGGAGATACTGAAGGCCAACACGCACACACTATTGAGTAACACTAAGAAATTAGGACTGGAAGTAAATATCAATAAAACTAAATATATGGTCACACGTAGAAATTCAGTATATAATGGAAATGGACAGCTAATGACAAATGAGGAAAATTTTGAGGAAGTAGCTGAATTCAAATACCAAGGAACAATAATCACAAACAGGAATGAGATGCACAAAGAAATTAAACGTAGGCTCAATTCTGGAAATGCATGTTATTATGCATTACAGAGACTTTTGATGTCCCAACTCCTTTCAAAAAACGTTAAGCTGAAAATATATAAAACTATTATTCTACCAGTTATATTATATGGGTGCGAAACATGGACTCTTACTTTAAGGGAGGAAAGGAGATTACGAGTATTTGAGAATAAAGTTCTTAGGAAAATTTTTGGACCAAAGAGAAATGAAGAGACAGGTGAATAGAGAAGACTACATAACAATGAACTACATGGTCTTTATAGGAAGCCAGATATAATAAGAACAGTTAAGTCTCGTAGACTGCGATGGGCTGGACATGTTGCGCGTATGGGGAATGAAAGACGTGCATGGAAACTTCTTGTAGGAAAGCCAGAAGGAAAACGCCCAGTTGGTAGACCAAGAATGAGGTGGGAGAACAACATTAACTATGATTTGAGGGAAGTAGATTATACAGGGAATGATTGGAAAGCATTAGCTCAGGATAGGGATGTATGGAGAGCTTATGTCCGCGCGGCCATGAACCTACGGGTTCGATAGTGCCAGTGAGTACGTAAGTAAGTAAATATATTATGTAGTCAATTACTTTTTAACAACTGAACGGATTTAGATTAAACTAGGTGGATATACAGAGTAATTCAGAAATATAGCTATACGTTTGATCGCATTTTATGACGAAATTATTATTAAAGGAAATATAATATTATCATTGGAAAGGGAATCCTTCATATTACAACAATAGAACAAAACAAATCACTTACAACAACACTAAGCAAGTCACTTTATTGCTTCAAACTGTTCGCCGTTTGCATCCAAGCATAATTGGCAACGCTTTGGGAAGTCATTCATTGCGTTATGATACATGTTTAGAGGAATAGCTCTAATTTCTTCCTCAATCACTAATTTCAGCATATTGTGTTGAAGTTTCCGGGCATAAACCTTCTCCTTCAAATAACCCCACAACCAATAGTCACATGCTGTTAGGTCAGGGGAACGGGCTGGCCATTTAATGGGGCCTCTTCTTGCCATCCACCTGTTTTCCAAATGATCATCTAAAATTTCCCTCACATCAATTGCATAGTGAGGAGGTGCACCATCCTGCTGGAATAAACATTGTTCATGTTCAGCACTTTGCATTACCGGCAGGACAATTTGTCTAAGGATATCACTATACCGATCATCATTAAACTCACGTCTTACCCATCTTGCGGCCTCACGATCATTAGCATACGTTATTGCCCATGAAGCAATTGTAATTTGCTGTTGCATATTGAACGCCATTTTGAATAATGACGTAAGTTCTACACTGTTTTGTTTTATTCCATTGTTGTAATTTGAATAATTGTCTTTCCAACGGTAATTTCATATTTCCAGTAATGTTTTCATCACACAACGCGATCAAATGTTTTATTCCATTGTTGTAATTTGAATAATTGTCTTTCCAACGGTAATTTCATATTTCCAGTAATGTTTTCATCACACAACGCGATCAAATGTTTTATTCCATTGTTGTAATTTGAATAATTGTCTTTCCAACGGTAATTTCATATTTCCAGTAATGTTTTCATCACACAACGCGATCAAATGTTTTATTCCATTGTTGTAATTTGAATAATTGTCTTTCCAACGGTAATTTCATATTTCCTGTAATGTTTTCATCACACAACGCGATCAAATGTATAGTCAATGTCCTAGATTTTATATAGTTTGTTTTTTACTGTGCCTACTTCTTGTGAGCTATTGGGAGTCGTTCTTACAAGAACGATTTATACTAAGTAGTTGTTGATTGCTGAGCTTGTAAATCATTTTTTAAAATGTTTTATTCTGTGTTTTATATAACCGACTATACAAACAGAAAGTATTCATAATGGTTACTGCATGATTTGTTTAATTTTATAATTGTTTTTATTCCAACGTAAACGTTATTACAGCTGCCGTTAACAGAATTAACGGATTCATAAAACCTTCATCTGATCGTTACTTCCGCTACAGTCATTCCTTGCAGTACTGCCTCTAAAACTTAGAGGCCATTAGCACTCTATTAGCCTTAACGGTTCCAATAATTTAGGGCCATTCTCCTCTTTTATACATTCCAAAATAGTCTATGAATTAACCTCTGCCGCCCCCAATACTTGGCATTTGTTGGCTGCACAGATTTTGGAATTGCATTTGCCCATTAAGTAACTAATATATATTTAAATAAAACTGAGTTTTATTTGATTTTCATATTTATTAAGATATAATTCAGTGACAGCTGTTTCGGCACACTGTACCTTCTTCAGAAATGTTAAATTATGAACTGTGTTCCAACTGATCTAAGCAACAATACAACATTAATTTATTTAAATTTTTGCAATTAACAAAAGTGATTCATTCGAATCAAGTTGAGAATTTAACAGTTTATTACTACTTTTCATAATGGTAAAGGTAAAGTGATCCCACAACAGGAGGCCTTTGGGGTAGTAGGAGGTTAAGGCTCCCACTTTTTCTAGACAATCGGCACTTGATGCCAGCCGGGTTGTCATCCCTGCGTGACGGCCGCCTTTACCCCAGAACAAGCGTCTGGTACTCATTTCCGTTAGAGGCTGAGTCGACCCCAGGGCCATAGTGCCGCCAGAGGGCACAGTCAAGAGATCAAAACTCTTAAATATATTGGAAGACAGAAATATACCAAATTTACTTCGGCAGAACATACAAAATATTTACAAAGACAACACCATAAAGATTAAATTAAATAACAGATTTTCTGAAGAAGGAATTATAAATCGTGGTGTGAGATAAGGCTGCCCCCTATCCCCAACACTCTTTGCAATTTATATCAATGAAGTAATATGTTGCTGGAACAAAACATATAAATTTGGAATAAGAATATCAGAAAATAGAAAATTAAACACCCTATTGTTTGCAGATGACCAAATAATAATAGCAAATTCCGAGATAATCTACAGAAAGGTCTGTATGAACTTAACAAAATTACAGAAGAATATGGATTAAAGATATCTACAGAAAAAACAAAAATTATGGCATTTCAAGGTGTAGATCCTGTCAGAAGTAAAATTGTACTGGACAATAAAATTTTGGAGCAGGTGAATAATTTTACATATCTAGGATGCAATATCTCATATGAAGAAGAAAAGGATGTAAATGCAAAAATATCTAAATTTTTAAGAATTTTAGGGTTAATAAATTCTATCTTCAAGCCACAGTTAGTCCAAAAGCATTCAAGACTGAAAGTGTACAAAACACTGGCTCTTCCAACTCTTTTGTATGGTAGCGAAGTATGGACGTTGAAACAGAAGGATATACAGAGACTTAGATCTGCTGAAATGAGATATCTTCGGAGGACTGCAGGATACACACTACTAGATCACAAAAAAAATGAAGACATCTTAGAAGAATTACACATGGAATCTTTAGAAAACAAAATTTCTGATTATAAGTCAAGATGGATGCAACATGTTCATCGAATGGAAGATCACAGAATACCCAAACAAATGCTAAGATATCAACCTGCAGGAAGAAGAAGACCAGGACGTCCACTCAAAAGACTTCTGGATGGTGTTTCTCTTGAGGCCGAAACAGGTCAACAAATGGCCTAAATTCGTGAATGTACTATGATGATGATGATTACTACTTTTCAATTAATTTATTTCTACAGCCTCCAAAAGGTCCAACTTCTTACCCTTATCACAAACATGAAAAATTTCAAAATTTGGATCGAAAAAATGATTAAATTGGAATAGGTGGTTAGCATATTTTGAATATTCTAATTTTCTGTTATATGCTTTCATGTGTTCCTTTACCCGAGAGATAAAAAGGTCTACCAGTTTTTTGTTCTATATAGACATTGATATAGACATGGATTTTCATCAAGTAAACACCAACTCAATTGATTATTGATATATATTTGTCCTGTTACCTTGTATGCAGTTTAATATAGAGTAAATTCATGTGAGACAGAGAGTGGGAGAGAGGGAGAGAGAGAAAGAATGAGAGAAAAGGGAGGTGGAAAGAGTATAAGCTCTCCACACATCCCCATCCTGTGCAAACGTTTTCCAAACATCCCCTAAATAATCTACGTTTCCTCGAATCATGGTTAGTATTATTTTTCCATCCCATTCTTGGTCTGCCTGCCGGGCGCTTCCTCTCTGGTTTCCTACAAGGAATCTCCATAACCTTATTTAATTCCGAAATTTGCCACATGTTCTGCCCATAGCAGGGTACGAGAATTGACTGCTTTTATTACATCTGGTCTCCCATAAAGATCATGTAGCTCTCTGCTATGTGGTCTTCTCAATTCGCCTGTCTGTTCATCTCTGGTTCAAAAATTGTCCTAAGAGCTTTATTCTTAAACACTGGTAAACTTTTCTCCTCCTTTAAAGTAAGAGTTCATGTTTCGCTTCCATATAATATAACTGGGAGATTAACATTTTATATAATAATAATAATAATAATAATAATAATAATAATATAATAATAATAATGGGGGCACGCCGTAGCGTAGTGGTTAAGGCACTGGGCTACAAGCCGGAGGGTCGAGGGTTCAAGTCCCGTTGGGGTCAGGATTTTTAAACTGACCCAAACTCTCTGGCGGCACTATGTCCCTGGGGTCGACTCAGCCTCTAACGGAAATGAGTACCAGACGCTTGTTCTGGGGTAAAGGCGGCCGTCACGCAGGGCTGACAACCCGGCTGACATCAAGTGCCGATTGTCTAGAAAAAGTGGGAGCCTTAACCTCCTACTACCCCAAAGGCCTCCTGAGGCCTGTTGTGGGATCACTTTACCTTTATAATAATAATAATAATAATAATAACTACATATACGGTATAAGCAATTAAATTGGTATGGGCACATACGACGAAAGCAAGAAGAAAGATAACCCAGGAAAACATTGCAATGGTGTCCACCTGGATGAAGGAGGAGAGGAAGACCTCGAAACTCGTGGATGCTGGAAATAAGAACTGGAATGAGAGCAAGGGGACTGGAGGACATGGATTGGATGGAGAGAGACGAGTGGAGAAGAAAAATAAACATTTAGGCACAGAAAGATGTGTAAACAATAAAATTCTGTACATAAATAAATAAATAATAATAACAATTATAATGTTTTATTTTAGCTGGCAGAGTTAAGACCATAAGGCCTTCTCTTCCATTCAACCAGCGAATAGTAAAATTATACAAAAATTACGTACATATTACAATTTTAAAATATTATTAAAATATAGACTAAACAAAAGACAATGGCGATGTGATCTAATACTAACAAAAATATGGAATATTATACAATTAACAAAATACATATATATTTTTTTTTTCAAATGCCCCAGGTTTGTCTTTCAACATTCCTGGTTTCTCTCCGTGCTTGGCGTACTTGTAACCCACTTCTTAGGTTAGGGCGCCTGGAAGACGAGGTTACGTTGCCCCGATGATACGATGGGTGATGATGATGATAATGGTGCGCCAGGAGAGTCCCTAATCCTAAGCTTAACCTAAGATGAATATGAATGATGATGATTTCGATGGCCATATGATTTCGGGGACCGTTTGGGCCTTAAAGTTTTCCTGACATTTGTCTTACAGGTGAGGAAAAACCCCGATAAAAACCTCACCCAGAAAAACTGTCCCGACCGGGGATCGAACCCGGGCCCGCTGCGTGACAAGGCAGCACGCTACCTCGAGACCACAGCGGTGGACCAATTAACAAAATATAAAATAAAATAAAGTTAGTAAAGCTTCCTAGATGATTATTTACAAAATGCTGAATATAGTTGTTATGCAATTACTGTTTTCGTTGTGTCGAACTTAAGATAACAGTTAATCATCAGTCGACAAAGGTCTTTAATATATGTTAAATTATTGTTATTCTTTCCCTTCCCCTTACGTTTAAAATTAGGATAGATATACCAGTTATACTATATGCATGCGAAACATGGATTCTTACTTTAAAGGAGGAATGGAGGTTTCGAGTATTTGAGAATAAAGTTCTTAGGAACTGGATGATCTTTATAGGAAGCCAGATATAATATCTGTTAAGTCTCGTAGACTGCGGTGGGCAGGGCGTGTGGCACGAATGGGGAATGACAGACGTGCATGGAAGCTTCTTGTAGGTAAACCAGTGAAAAAACGCCCAGTTGGTAGACCAAGAATAAGAATAAGATTAAGCAAGATTTGAGGGATGTAGATTATACAGGGGATGACTGTAAAATATTAGCTCAGGATAGGGATGTATGGAGAGCTTATGTCCGCGGTCATGAACCTACGGGTTCGATAGTGCCAGTGAGTTAGTTATTTTAGTTAGTTAATAAGTCTTCCCGGTGAACCGATTGTCTCTGATTATGATATTCGCGACAACGAACTTGTACGAAATTGATGGAATTTAGAAAGGCCATCCTGAGTGGGGATAATTTTTGCACGAACGAGCCATTTTAACGGGCGACTGAACGAGATCGAACGGCGACATAATGCCCTTAGAGTTTACACAAGTTCCACGAGATATTTGAACAGAGTTCTTCACGGTCTATTGATTCTCAGGTACGAATGAATGAGCTGATGTTTTATTTTCGCTACACTTTTGTTTCTAAATACGTTCCCATTTCTTATATCCTCTTCTTAACTTCCACTTTTATTTGTTTTATTTCCTAAATAATAATAATCAACATCATCATCCAGTATCATGGCAGCTGCCGCCGTCTTCTGGAAACCAAACGCCATTCCTCTCTGTCCATCCATTGATATTCCTCCATTCCTCTGATATTCATAGCTGCTTGTACCCCTTCTATCCAAGTTTTCTTCGGTCTTCCTCTCTTCCTACTTTCCTTTGAGATCCATTCCATAACAATTTTTGGCAATCTTTGCTCTGGCATTCTTTTGACATGGCCATACCACTGTAATATTTTCCTTTCTATAATGTCTATGATGTCCGGCTCCTCTTGTACACTCATGATTTCCCTTATTTCTTTATTTCGTATTCTATGCATTCTAGATTTTCCAGCTGATCTTCTTAAAACATCCATTTCTGCACTTAAAATTCTTTTCATTTCCCTGGTAGGAACTTGCCAGACTTCAGCACCATATGTTAAAATGCTCTGAATTATGGTTTGATATATTTGTAATTTTCTATTTTTTTGTAATATTTTTGCTCCACCAAACAGAGTTTAAAGCATTTATTGCTTGTTTTGTTTGTGCGATTCAATTTTTAATTTCCACTGTGTTATCGCCTGAATGGTCTAATTTTGTCCCTAAATAAATGCATTCAATACTAGGTTTTAGTTCTTCTCCAATGCTGAAATTTATATTTTCCATATCTTCTCCTATACACAGGTATTTATTTATCTCAATGTTTATATAAAGTCCCCATTTTTCATATTCTTCTTTTAGTTTTATAGCCATATATTCTATGTCATCGTGGTCTTGTGCTATTAATACCTGGTCATCCGCAATATTTAGTGAATATACATGTGTATTTTGAATGGGTATGCCCATTTTTGACATTTCTTCCTCCAGTCTCTTAGTACTCTTTCGAGATAAATTTTAAACAGAGTTGGAGTTAAATTGCAACCTTGCCTTAAACCTTTTGTAATAGTAAATCCCTTATAATAATAATAATAATAATAATAATAATAATAATAATAATAATAATAATAATAATAATAATAATAATAATAATAATTTATTTATATACAGAATTTTAATGTTTACACATCTCTCTGTGCCTAAAGTTTTATTTATCTTCTCCACTCGTCTCTCTCCATCCAATCCATGTTCTCCAGTCCCCTTGCTCTCATTCCAGTTTTTATTTCCTGCATCCACGAGTTTCGAGGTCTTCCTCTCCTCCTTCTTCCAGGTAGACACCATTCCAATGTTTTCCTGGGTCTTTCTTCTTGCATTCGTCGTACGTGCCCATACCAATTTTATTGCTTATACAGTATATAATCTATAATAATAATAATAATAATAATAATAATAATAATAATAATAATAATAATAATAATAATAATAATAACATTATACAGGAGATCATTGGAAAGTATTAGGCCAGGTTGTGGATGCATGGAGATAATATAGCCGCGCTGCTGTTTACGTAGGCCCAGTGTCAATGAACGAGTTAGTAAGTTAGTTAATGATGCAGTCTTTAATGAAACAGAGAGAAATATCAAATAGAATAACATGAAGAAACCACACAATGTTTTGCTCGCTCCTCTATGTTACAGTTTGCATAAGGATCTGGTTCTAAAATAAGTAAAATTAAAAATAAAATTAACTGCAGATTTAAAATGAAGTTGGAATGAAATTTTCAAAACTTTAGGTTTCCTGAACCTAGAGCCCAAGGCAACGAGCATACAGTGACAATTGCAATGCGATCTTGTGCAAGGAAACGTTGTGTGTCTTGGAGACAGGTTAGTAATGATGATGATGATAAAGTTTTGAATTTCGGGCCTCAAGCGTTTCCAAGATCTTCCAACAGATAGCGCTTGAGGCAGCCATCTCTTCATTAATATGTTGTTTCGCTTCTTCTCCCCACCTGCTCGTGGTTTCAATTGAGAATTTGATACTCACGAAAATGGTTCTGTAACTGCTATACATTGTCAATTCTGGGTATTTAAACCATTATATTATTTGTAACTCAAATAACATGAATTGAGAACAAGATTCACAATAATACGTGATCAAACGATTTATTTTATTTTATTAATTAAATAAAAATAAAACGTAGTTTTATTTGATTTTCATATTTATTATATAATTCAGTGACAGCTGTTTCGGTACACTGTACCTTCTTCAGACATGTTAACAAATTATGAATTGTGTTCCAACTGATCTAAAGTCACAGAATTATATAATAAATATGAAAATCAAATAAAACTAAGTTTTATTTTTATTTAATTAATAAATATGGATTTTCATCAAGTAAACACCAACTCAATTGATTATTTTATTTTATTTTATTTATTGAGCTTGGTGGAGTTAAGGCCGAAAAATTCTCATATGAGACTTGAAAGCGTAATAATAGTCCCTTCGATAGGTTGCTGGCCAAAGGAAGGCAAGACCAGTGATGGGGCTGCCATCCTATATCCTCTGGTCAGGCTTTTCTGGAGAAGAAAAAGAAAATAAAGAAATTAAAGGAAAGAAGAAATGGGAGAAAGGAAAGACTCCCTAGCCCTCGGATGCCCTAATAGAGGTCCATGAGTTCAAATCGGATCCCCAAAGCTGTTTATATTCATATACCAAGGGGACGAAGATCTCAGGGCCGTCCTATGAAACGCTGGAGGGAAATTTTTCTATAGGATCGTAACAGGCCTAATATTTGGAATGAAGAAGAAGAAGAAGAATTTAAGGTCATCTGGCCTTCTCTTCCAATCACCAGGACAAACTTATATTACATCAGAATATATCAATCACAATTAACTCTAATATTAAATACCGAATGAAGATTTGATCAATAAGATAATATCTATTATATTATCTATGGTTTTTCCTCACCTGTAAGGCAAATGTCAGGATACATAGGGCCCAACGGTCCCCGAAAATCATCCGGCCATCATCATCATCCTTATCATTATCATCACCATCCTTAACCGGTGTTGAAAGCAACGGGAAGCTACCACGCCTACAATTCCCTAGTAAAGCTGCAAAAGCATAGCATGAAAATGCTATGATTGCAGTGAAAGACCTGCCCTCGGGCAGAATTGTTATGGTTGGATGGACGGATACAACTATGTTGATGATAATTAAGATTAAGACTAAAACCAATAATAAAATGTATTCAAGCAAGATAAATTAAATTGTTGGTAGACTGTCCCTGTCTAATGTATATAAAACACAAAGAAAAATAATGAGATATAAGACTCTAATTTTACGTTTATACAATATTTAAAACAAAGAAATGAAAACATTTCTTAATGTTAATATTATATTCATAAATAATTAAATGTATTAATCGTTAAAATAATACTATTAGTGAGGTATTTAAGTCAGTCTTGTATTAAAAAATTCTTTAGTTTGTTTTTGAAGGATGTTATAGTTTGACAGTCTCTGTCATAGGGCGGAAGGGAATTCCATGTTTTGGCAAGTGAGACTGTAATATGAATAATACACAGTGTGATGAGGAGGGATATAAAGGACAATGTGCTGATGCATTATACAGAGTGCGCCATTCAAACCTCCCACATTTTAATTAATCATAACTACCAAAGTGTGCGGAATTGTGAAATGAGGCCGGTATTAAACGAAACAAACTCAAAGAATATTCATTGCCACAAATTGATTTTTGTGGACTTCTCTAAAATCCTGCTCTAATTTCTTCAATCTTTACTTCTGAAACACGTGTACAAGCACCTCCTGATTATTTTTTAACGCTTCCAGTCGCCAGAAACTTCTCAAGCCATGCCTTAATGGTCTTCCCATCAGGTGCATTTCCTCCATATAAAAGTAAAGTAAAGTGATCCCACGACAGGCCTCAGGAGGCCCTTGGGGTAGTGGGAGGTTAAGGCTCCCACTTTTTTCTAGACAATTGGCACTTGATGTCAGCCGGGTAGTCAGCCCTGCGTGACGGCCGCCTTTGCCCCCAGAACAAGCGTCTGGTACTCATTTCCGTTAGAGGCTGAGTCGACCCCAGGGCCATAGTGCCACCAGAAAGTTTGGGTCAGTTTAAAAATCCTGACCCCACCGGGACTTGAACCCGCGACCTTCTGGCTTGTAGCGCAGTGCCTTAACCACTACGCTATAGTAATTTCTTTGCACTGTAATTATTAACTTCGCCTCTGCATACCAGAAAACAATTTGTGCTTGTTGCTGAGGAGTCGCCATTTTGTTTTATGCCATTATTATCCAACATGCGACAGATTAATTAACAGCAACAATGAAAACAAAAATTCTTTGAGTTTCTCTTTCTTTTAACGCCAACCTCATTTCACAATTTCGCATAATTTGAGAGTTATGGTTAGAGACCGGATGTTAGGGAAAATGCCTACAGTTATTTATTATAGATATTGTAAAAGTGACTTCACATAAGTTCATACCGACAAGCCTAGAGTTATTTTCCATGAAGTTAATTTTGCCTATAAATGCCTATTTCATCTAACAATGCCTACAAATGCCTATTTGTCATTTTTCTCCAAATTAACTTACTATTTCAATTAAATTACCGGTAAATGAAGTGGTCAAACTTCATGACACATATCATTGCATAGAAACCTTTAATTGACTGACAATATTATTTTTATGTTGATAACATTGAATTCAGTCTGTAAGTCCTCGTTCACAGACAGATGCTTCAAAGTTAAATTGGTGCGACAAGTGTATGTGGGTTATTTTTGTTTTTTCTTTAGAAAAGTTATTTCACGATGCCTAAAGAATGGACAATACTAAAACAGTAAAAGACAAACTGACCAATTTCATGAAAGAATTTGGTGCGGAAATATTCTCAAGTGACGGTTCAACATTGTTTTGCAAAGTGTGTAAAATTTTAGGGACTTTGCGCGAAGAAGTGCCATGTTTCTCAGCACGTGCACACTACAAAACATAAGTATGCTCTTTGTAAAAAGGCAAAAGAAGTACCAAAATCATCTCTGATATCTTCGTATACTATTGATAGGATGTGTTTATATTCTTTACGTAAGAAAAATTTCTGTTTTACTCCATTTTTGTAAGAGCCTGTTTTGATTTTTAGTGCCTATATTAATGATTTTAGTGCCTTTTTGCCTACCTATTTTGAACTTTTTAAGTGCCTAACATCCTGACTTTAGTTATGAGTAATTAAAATTTGGGAGGTTTGAATGGGACACAGTGTATAATAGAAATATACGTATGACAAATGAGGGAAATTTTGAACAAGTGGTTGAAACAATAATTGAAGTCATAAAGTGTTACTAACTTCTTCCGCTATTTTGTTACATATAGATCACTACTCCGTAGTCGCTTGAATAACAACCTAAAAAATAACAAAATAAAACAGGTCTGGAAGAGAGCAGGGATAGTTTTACATGCACCATACTGTAATATTCTCCAGATATATCACTAATCCACTGAAAATTCAACTTTAGAATTTTTCTGAGTTAGATATCTTTTCGGGGCAACTATTGAATTACAAATACGAATGCCGTGTAGAAAGTAATTTAAAAAAACTTAGGCTCAATTCTAGAAATGCTTGCTATTATGCATTACAGCGACTCCTGTCATCCCAATTTCCCTAAAAAAAACTGAAAATAGGCTCTATATAAAACTGTTATCCTCCCAGTTATTTTAAATGCATGCAAATCATGCACAAGAAATAAGAGGCTGCCGGACATTGGCATTTACTCTAACGTCGACTTCATTATTACCCAGTGTAAGGTATATATATATATATATATATATATATATATATATATATATATATATATATTATTGGTGTTTCTCGTATAATTTATCATATTTATATTATTATATTATAATTATAATTAACAGTATTATATTATTATTATTATTATTATCGTAACTATTATTATTGTTATTATCGTATAAAATGTTGTTTATACATGAAATATACATTGCTACATACAATGTATCTTAAACTGTTTATTAATCCAATAATTATTAAAGTGCATGATACAAATAGCAGTACTGCCGTGTTAAGATATATAATACAACAAATAGGCCTACACGAACAGCAACAGTGAGGAAATTAAGTTCAAAATGATATCATTTTTTTTAGTTTTATATAACATAAATGAGTTGAAATGAATACATTATTTTTTATAAGTATATATATATATATATATATATATATATATATATAATACGATTAATTAGTTAAATATATATAATATAATAAAAATAATTAATATAGTGTGTATCTATATTTGTCAAATATTTATTTATATTTGTGCTGGTTGAGTGGAAGAGAAGGTCTTATGGCCTTAACTCTGCCAGAATAAATAAAGCATTATTATTATTATTATTATTATTATTATTATTATTATTATTATTATTATTATTATTATTATTATTATTGGAGCAAAAATATTACAAAAAATAGAAAATTACAAATATATCAAACCATAATGCAGAGGATTTTAACATATGGTGCTGAAGTCTGGCAAATTCCTACCAGGGAAATGAAAAGAATTTTAAGTACAGAAATGGATGTTTTAAGAAGATCAGCTGGAAAATCTAGAATGGATACAAATCGAAATAAAGAAATAAGGGAAATTATGGATGTACAAGAGGAGCCGGACTTTATAGACATCATAGAAAAGAAAAGATTGCAGTGGTATGGTCATGTCAAACGAATGCCAGAGCAAAGATTGCCAAAAATTGTTATGGAATGGATCCCAATGGAAAGGAGGAAGAGAGGAAGACCGAAGAAAACTTGGATAGAAGGGGTACAAGCAGCTATGAATATCAGAGGAATGGAGGAAGATCAATGGATGGATAGAGAGGAATGGCGTTTGGTTACCGGAAGACGGCAGCAGCTGCCATGATACCGGATGATGATGATTATTATTATTATTATTATTATTATTATTATTATTATTATTATTATTAAAAATCATGAACTCTTACTTTAATGGAGGAGAAAATAAACCCTATTACGTGTTTTTGAGAATCAAGTTCTTATGACATTTTTGTAGCAAAGAGAGATGAACAGACAGGTGAATGGAGAAGCTATAACATTTAAAATGTAATTAAGACTAATGTTGATGAAGGTGACTTTAACTTGATATGGATAAACCTGTTGTTGTTCCTACAGAGGTCAGAGTGCGACTTATAACAACGGGAACCGGATATTCCTTTGTGCTGTCCGGCTGTACCAGGAAATAGAACAAAGAGTCTCTAATATCACAAGTTCCTGCGAACTTGTTAATACGGATACACTTAATGGCCGTAGAAAATGCAATTTAAACGAGAATTTCAACAAAATATACATCTACTTATAATACATATCCTCATTATCCTCTTCTTCTTCTTCATATTATTATTATTATTATTTATTATTATTATTATTATTATTATTATTATTATTATTATTATTATTATTATTATTATTATATGGATACATGGGTAATTAAAAGATGCCAAGCTAACAAGTGACTTGGACTATTTATCCCATGCCACAAATGCTAGTCACGTTCAATGAATGTTGCTTTACAACCAATGACTGTCGTGTTTCACCTCGCTCTTTATCGAGTTCTCTTTATCACCTTCTGCTTTAGTGATAAAGAAAGCTCTTCCTTTTTATGTTCTGAACAGGTCAAAGCATTATTTTTCTCCAACAAATATATTGAGTATGGCAAATAACGAAAATATTCCTTGATTTTACTGAGTTGTTTACTAAAAAAATAAATGAATAACCCGTAATGTTGATTATGATATATAGTTTGATGTGTTTCATTATTGCTCCACTTGGGTGCACTCTTACAATATTGCGATCTTATTTGGCAATAAATAATATGATCAAGCAGCAGTGAATGAACATAACCTCACATTTCTGATTTGTTTTCAAACATCGCCGTTTACATTAAATATATAAATATTTTAAACTAACTATAGTTAAGCAATGATTTGTGAGTAAACAGCTTAATTTTATTCGTTAAATAGTCCTAACAAATGACACTCTTGATTTCCAAATTCTCTAGATAATTTCACTCCTCACTTCGTGAGTAGTGAATTTACCGATAATTTGAAAATCACTCGTGGCATTACTTATGAAGAGAAATAGATTGCTTCTGAAAGTCATACCAAAAGCATAATAATAATAATAATAATAATAATAATAATAATAATAATAATAATAATAATAATAATAATAATAATAATAATAATAATAATAATAATAATAATAATAATAATAATAATAATAATAATAATAATTTTATTCCGGCTTTTACAATGAATATACATTTTCCCGGTACCCATGTTCACAGTTAACTACACAATAATAATAATAATAATAATAATAATAATAATAATAATAATAATAATTTTATTTATGTACAGATTTTCAATGTGTACACATTTTTCTGTGCCTAAAGTTTTAATTTCATTCTCCACTCGTCTGTATCCATCCACTCCATGTCCTCCAGTCTTCTTTGTTCTCATTCCAGTTCCTATTTCATTCATCCACGAGTTTCGAGGTCTTCCTTTCCTTATTCTTCCAGGTTGACACACCATTACAATGTTTTTTTTCTCTGGATAACCTTTGTTCTTGCATTCTTCGTACATGCCCATACCAATTTAATTGCTTGTATCTTACATAATCGACTATTGAATATCAATTATTAATTTTTTCTCGCATGACAGTAATTATTTTTTTCTAATTTTGAACATCTTCCTGCTCTCCTCAAGAAATCCATTTCCATCGACCAAAGTTTTTGTTCTAAGTTTCTGTTGAATTTCCATAGTTATAATAATAATAATAATAATAATAATAATAATAATAATAATAATAATAATAATAATAATAATAATAATAATAATAATAATAACAATTATAATAATATAATGATAATGATAATGATAATAATAATGATAATAATAATGATAATAATAATGATAATAATAATAATAAAAATAATAATATTACTAGAACTAAAACCTAGTACTGAATGCACTTATTTAGGAACAAAATTAGACCATTCAGGCGGTAACACAGTGGAAATTAAAAATAGAATCGCACCAACAAACAAGCAATAAATGCTTTAAACTCTGTTTGGTGGAGCAAAAATATTACAAAAATAGGAAATTACAAATATATCAAACCATAATTCAGAGCATTTTAACATATGCTGTTAAAGTATGGCAAATTCCTATCAGGGAAATGAAAAGAATTTAAGTACAGAAGTGGATGTTTTAAGAAGATCAGCTGGAAAATCTAAAATGGATAGAATACGAAATTAAGAAATAAGGGAAATTATATGTGTACAAGAGGAGCCGGACATCATAGACATTATAGAAAAGAAAAGTTTGTAATGGTATGGTCATGTCAAAAGAATGCCAGAGGAAAGATTGCCAAAAATTGTTATGGAATGGATCCCAATGGAAAGGAGGAAGAGAGGAAGACCGAAGAAAACGTGGATAGAAGGGGTACAAGCAACTATGAATATCAGAGGAATGGAGGAAGTTCAATGGATGGACAGAGAGGAATGGTGTTTGGTTTCCGGAAGACGGCGGCAGCTACCATGATACCGGATGAATACTTACTTACTTACTTACTTACTCACTGGCACTATCGAACCCGTAGGTTCATGGCCGCGCGGACATAAGCTCTCCATACATCCCTATCCTGAGCTAATGCTTTCAATCAATCCCTGTATAATCTACTTCCCTCAAATCATAGTTAATGTTGTTCTCCCACCTCATTCTTGGTCTACTAACTGGGCGTTTTCCTTCTGGCTTTTCTAGAAGAAGTTTCCATGCACGTCTTTCATTCCCCATACGTGCAACATGTCCTGCCCATCGCAGTCTACGAGACTTAACTCTTCTTATTATATCTGGCTTCCTATAAAGACCATGTAGTTCATTGTTACATAGTCTTCTCCATTCACCTGTCTGTTCATCTCTCTTTGGTCCAAAAATTTTCCTAAGAACTTTATTCTCAAATACTCGTAATCTCCTTTCCTCCCTTAAAGTAAGAGTCCATGTTTCTCACCCATATAATATAACTGGTAGAATAATAGTTATATATATTTTCAGCTTAACGGTTTTTGAAAGGATGAATAATAATAATAATAATAATAATAATAATAATAATAATAATAGTAATAATAATAATAATAATAGTAATAATAACAGTATAAATGCGATAAACAAGGAACACCAATTAATATATGAAGATAATGATCAAGCCAAAATTAGAGCATATATAAAATTAAATTTCTTATAAATGATTATAACGTCCGGCATATCCTGATTCCCTGTGGTTTGGAATTCCAGTTGCGAGAAGTGGATATGAAATGTCCTAACTAACTCACTGGCACTATGTTAACAAATTATGAATTGTGTTCTTATAGTACATATCAACTGATCTAAGCAACAATACAACAATATTTATTTAAATTTTTTAATTTAACAAAGAGGATTCATTCAAATCAAGTTGAGAATTTAACTGTTTATTACTGCATTTCTATTTATTTATTTCTACAGCCTCCAAAATATCTAACTTCTTACCCTTATCACAAACATGTAAAATTTAAAAATTTGGATCGAAACAATGATTAAATTGGAATAGGTGGTTAGCATATTTTGAATTTTCTAAATTTCTGTTATATGCTATCATGTGTTTCTTTATCCGAGAGATAAAAGTCTATCAGTTTGTCCTATATAGACATTGTCACATGTGCCACACTTCAATTTATATACACCTGATAATTTTTACTTTTTTATTTTGGTTTTATTGTTTTTTATTATATTTGGTATAGTTTTGTTGGTAATTCGTTTTTTTAGGAATACTGATGTATCAGGTACTTACTTTAATGTTATGGCATTATATATCATATCCTTATATCAATGGCAACCGAACAGAAAGAAGAAAAGAGGGAGACCAAAGTTAACATGGAAGGAAAACATGAAGACAGTAATGCAAGCAAGAGGGCTAAGCATTGAATATGCGCAAGATCGTAGGCTTTGGAGGTTTGGCGCGAGAAGACGGCAGCAGCTGTATAAATCCGAAGATAGATAGATATATCATATCCTCAACTATATTTTACAATTAATTTTAGAAGTATTAAGAAGAAGGAGGAGAGCAAGACCTCAAAACTCGTGGATTCAGGAAATAAGAACTGGAATGAGAGCAAGAGGACTGGAGGACATGGATTGGATGGAGAGAGATGAGTGGAGAAGAAAAATAAAACTTTAGGCACAGAAAGATGTGTAAACATTAAAATTCTGTATATAAATAAATTAACTTAATTGTGAAGAGATACTAAAGGCTAATGCGCACACACATTTGAGTAACACAAAGAAATTGGGACTGGAAGTAAATATCAATAAAACTAAATTCCATAACAATTTTAGGCAATATCTGTTCCGGCATTCTTTTGACATGGCCATACCATTGGAAGGAACTAACACAGTTAACTATCTGGGATACTAAGTTACATACGAAGAAGAAAAATATTTTAGTCAGAAATTATAAATTTTAATAAAGTATGATTTGAGGGAAGTAGATTATACAGGGAATGATTGGAAAGCATTGGCTCAGGATAGGGATGTATGGAGAGCTTATGTCCGCGCGGCCATGAACCTATGGGTTTGATAGTGCCAGTGAGTAAGTAAGTAAGTACTAAAGTAACAGTGATTACACATAGAAATACATTATATAATGGAAATGGACAGCTAATGACAAATGAGGGAAATATTGAGGACGTGGCTGAATTCAAATACCTAGGAACAATAATCACAAGTAGGAATGAGATGCACAATGAAATTAAACATAGGCTGAATTCTGGAAATGCGTGGTATTATGCATTGCAGAGACTTTTGATGTCCCAACTCCTTTCAAAAAAGTTAACTGAAAATGTATAAAACAGTTATTCTCCCAATCATATTATATGGCTGCGAAACATGAAAAAATGAAGCACAACAAACGTTTCTTGTTTGTTTTCAAACAAAGCCGTGTTTATTAAATATATAAATATTTCATAATAACTATATTTAAGTAATGATTTGTGAGTAAACAGCTTAATTTTATTCGTTAAATAGTCCTAATGAATCCCACTCTTGATTTCCAAATTCTCTTGATAAATTCACTCCTCACTTCGTGATCGAGAATTTATCAATAATTTGGAAACCACTCGCTGCATTACTTATGATAAATAATAATATTAATAAATATATAAGAAATGTTCTAATTATTATGTTAATTTAGAAATAAAAATCTAATAAATTTATAATTATTATGCTTTTTTTATTATTTGGCATTGCATATATTGACATTTGTCATGCATATTTCGAGCTTGTTATGTTGCATATAATCCGGTCTCTAGTGATCAGATTTGAACCCGGGATTTTGAATTCGATCAGCGTAACGCGAACCGGATCGAGAGGTCAAACTGTGATGCTTGGTAATAGCGATTATGAAATCTGCCTTGAGTGTGACTAGTCTTGAACCCGGGACATTCAATTCGATAAGCGTAGCGCTTGGAGGGAGCAAAGTGTGATTGTTGATAATAGGGATTATGACATCTACCTTGAGTGTGCGATTGTGAAGTGTTGATGTGTTCTATTTGTGGACACCTACATCACTCTACAGTATAAATAAACTGGACTAATAGCGTCTCACTTGAATCAACATTAATCAATCGATTCATTCAAGTGTTGATTTCCCATTCAATCAACAGCTGAACAAAACTACACTCAAACAAAAAACCAGTATTTTATCATTTTAAAGTAACTTCTCCTTCATTAATTACTGCGATTTACGCGAATAACTCGTGTAATCAGCAAACAAACGATTGATTGCTAAATCAGCTAAAAAACAAGTGGTCAATTCATCCACTGCGCACATTTTAAAGATAATATCTTTCCTCAAAATCTTACCTCGTTTTATTGCCAGAATTAAATTACAGCCTCCCTCAGGGGTCCTCATCTGGGGGATATGTGGATGGTGACCACATGTGCCCAAGCTGAGCAAAACATTTCTTCCACTTACTTGTGTTTTGCACTCTTTTAACTTTACCATCTAACCTCTCATGGTTTACTGTTGTATTTTCGACCCCGACGCTATTAGGGCATCCGAGGGCTAGGGAGTCTTTCCTTTCTTCCATTTCTTCTTTCCTTTATTTTCTTTTCTTCTCCAGAAAAGCCTGACCAGAGGCTATAAGATGACAGCCCCATCACTGGTCTTGCCTTCCTTTGGCCAGCAACCAATCGAAGGGACTAATATTATGCTTTCAAGTCTTATATGAGAATTTCCCGGAAGAATCAAACTAATGACGAAAAAAGCATGACATCACTGGGCCGTCCTATGAAACGCTGGAGGGAAAATTTGCTATAGGATCGTAACAGGGCTTGGCCTAATACTTGGAAGGAAGGAAGAAGAAGAAATTACAGCCTTTGAAATTGTTGATTGCGCACAGATAACATTGGTCAACATGATTTTTGTCTCATGAGTACCAATAGTTGTACTTAATGCAGTTTTTTTATCGTGTTTTCAAATATGTATTCGGAATTTCTCCATCACCCACAGTTTTTTTATTTCAATTTCAATTAATGGATTTAAATACTAGTTTTTTAATAAACGTTCTTTTCGTCCATTTGTCAATTGAGCGATGAGCACGGGGAACACTTTCATCAGAAGATTTCAGCTATGGAATAGAGATGTCAAGGCAAATGGAATCCTAATATGCTGGCCGATTATTGTTGGACCATCAAGAGGGATGCTCTACAGGCGAATATAGCAGAAAATCGTCATTTCTTACTTTATAGATGAGTCCGAATGTTCGAATATTGTGTAGTTACGAATGTAGAAAATATTAAAGTGTATGAAATTATAAATGCCTGTCTCTTGGAAAGATTGCGTGATGGAGAAAAATCGATATCATATTTGAATTTAGGAGAGAAATATACTATCAGAATCACACATTTTTCTTTCTGAGACAAAATAAAGTTTATTTTTTGTTGCTCAGTGTAATTTTCAAGTCCCAAAACAAAGCCACCACTCATGATAAGAGATCGGCTATTTGGTTCATAAGTATGCAGCTATTTGAGAAACTGAGAAATCCATTCTATTTCTTTGTGTGTCGTGCAATGGAAAATAATATCGCGTAAATTAGTGCGATAAACGCTGTACATAAAACAAATAAAACAAAACAAATACAATTAATTGAAATAAGGACGAGGTTGTTGTTATGACTCGATGTGCAGATATTTTGTGTTTATTTAAGATAATATTCTTATAGTGTTATAATTTTTAAATTTGAATTTATGTGTACTGATAGGTGGCATAGAACCCCAGATATAATATTCAAATTAGGTACCGAACAAGCACGCCAAGCGTGAATTCAAGAAGATGACAAAACATCCCCAGAAACAAAATGAATGTAGACTTTCCATGTAAATAGTCTCGAAAATAAAATACACCACACAAATACGCATACTCTCGCGTAGAAAGGAAATGTAAATAAATATCCTCAACCCGTGTCCAACTGAGATGAGATGAGCCCTTATATACAGAGTGTTACCGAAATGAGTGCAGATGTTTCGTGTGGTGGTAGGGAACATCCATACAAGTATTTTAACACAATGAACCTTGGGTCGGAAATGTATTGTTGTGGGTCTACAGAATAAAACAACATTTAAAATTGTTGAACACATTGTTGTTCATTTATTAATTCTAAGAAAAATGGAAGGTATTACATGTTATTTTACAGTAATTGTTCGAAATGACAATTGACCTGGATA
Source organism: Diploptera punctata (assembly GCA_030220185.1). Lineage (NCBI taxonomy): Eukaryota > Metazoa > Arthropoda > Insecta > Blattodea > Blaberidae > Diploptera > Diploptera punctata. The sequence goes on along the minus strand of JASPKZ010002302.1, from coordinate 514,200 downwards.
CACAGCTCCGCGCGTCTCACGTCGGACTGATGAACTCTAAGAAGCATATCTGGTTGCTCACTGATTTCCGCAGCAGCTGCCACGATCCTTGCTACAAGCTCTGGAGCTGTGCATCCAGGTCAATGGTAGCCATTTCCAACAATTGCCGTAAAATAACATGTAATGACTTCCATTTTTCTTAGAATTAATAAATAAACAACAATGTTTTCAACGTATTGACGTAGACTGTCACGGCCGGAGTTGCTATGATGATCTTGAAGAAGATTTCCGGGCTGTAGTCCGTGGTCGTGAGGCTTGTAGTTCCCCGACGTTTCACCAGACACTGCGTCTGGCATCCTCAAGACAACCCTTGACGATGCCAGACGCAGTATCTGGCGAAACGTCGGGGAACTAAGACAACCCTTGTGGATGCCAGACGCAGTCTCTGGCGAAACGTCGGGGAACCAAGACAATCCTTGTGGATGCCAGACGCAGTCTCTGGCGAAACGTCGGGGAACTAAGACAACCCTTGAGGATGCCAGACGCAGTCTCTGGCGAAACGTCGAGGAACTAAGACAACCCTTGAGGATGCCAGACGCAGTCTCCGGCGAAACGTCGGGGGAACTAAGACAACCCTTGAGGATGCCAGACGCAGTCTCTGGCGAAACGTCGGGGGAACTAAGACAACCCTTGAGGATGCCAGACGCAGTCTCTGGCGAAACGTCGGGGAACCAAGACAACCGTTGAGGATGCCAGACGCAGTCTCTGGCGAAACGTCGGGGAACCAAGACAACCCTTGTGGATGCCAGACGCAGTCTCTGGCGAAACGTCGGGGAACCAATACAACCGTTGAGGATGCCAGACGCAGTCTCTGGTGAAACGTCGGGGAACTAAGACAACCCTTGAGGATGCCAGACGCAGTCTCTGGCGAAACGTCGGGGAACTAAGACAACTCTTGAGGATGCCAGACGCAGTCTCCGGCGAAACGTCGGGGGAACTAAGACAACCCTTGAGGATGCCAGACGCAGTCTCTGGTGAAAAGTCGGGGGAAGTAAGACAACCCTTGTGGATGCCAGACGCAGTCTCTGGTGAAACGTCGGGGAACTAAGACAACCCTTGTGGATGCCAGACGCAGTCTCCGGCGAAACGTCGGGGAACTAAGACAACCCTTGTGGATGCCAGACGCAGTCTCTGGCGAAACGTCGGGGAACTAAGACAACCCTTGAGGATGCCAGACGCAGTCTCCGGCGAAACGTCGGGGGAACTAAGACAACCCTTGAGGATGCCAGACGCAGTCTCTGGTGAAAAGTCGGGGGAAGTAAGACAACCCTTGTGGATGCCAGACGCAGTCTCTGGTGAAACGTCGGGGAACTAAGACAATCCTTGTGGATGCCAGACGCAGTCTCCGGCGAAACGTCGGGGAACTAAGACAACCCTTGAGGATGCCAGACGCAGTCTCTGGCGAAACGTCGGGGAACTAAGACAACCCTTGAGGATGCCAGACGCAGTCTCCGGCGAAACGTCGGGGGAACTAAGACAACCCTTGAGGATGCCAGACGCAGTCTCTGGTGAAAAGTCGGGGGAAGTAAGACAACCCTTGTGGATGCCAGACGCAGTCTCTGGCGAAACGTCGGGGAACTAAGACAACCCTTGTGGATGCCAGACGCAGTCTCTGGCGAAACGTCAGGGAACTAAGACAACCCTTGTGGATGCCAGACGCAGTCTCTGGCGAAACGTCGGGAAATAAGACAACCCCTGAGGATGCCAGACGCAGTCTCTGGCGAAACGTCGGGGAACTAAGACAACCCTTGAGGATACCAGTCGCAGTCTCTGGCGAAACGTCGGGGAACTAAGACAACCCTTCAGGATGCCAGACGCAGTCTCTGGCGAAACGTCGGGGTACTAAGACAACCCTTGAGGAAGGCAGACGCAGTCTCTGGCGAAACGTCGGGGCACTACAAGCCTCACAACCATGGCCTACAGCCCGAAAATCTTCTTCAAGATCATCATAATGATTTTAACAATTGTAAATGCTGTTTATTCTGCTGACCCACAACAATGCATTTGTAACCCAAGGTTTATTGTGTTAAAATACTTGTTTGGATGTTCCCTACCGCCACACGAAAAATCTGTATAGAGGTCTGTGAATGACAAGGTGCCGGCCGACCACGCCTGACGCACCATCACAGGAGCAGATGAACGAAATGAAACGAAATGGATGAGATGAGTATGGAGAAATGGTGGTAGGGGAAACGGGAGGAACCCTGAGAAAACCCAGCTCAAGCTCCGTTCCGTGCACCACGAATCAGACGTGAAGTGACCGAGATTCGATCTCGGGACCCCAGCGGTGAGAGGCGCTTACTCCACGGAGCCGCCTGTAGAAACGAAGTGTATAGAACAAAATAAACATGTGAGTTTAGTAGTACGAATATGTGAGAGATAGTAAGTGTTTTGTTCGATTTTTGGCCGAGAAATCACACATGAAATGGAAGACGCAGAGTTGGGGAACGTGGTTTGAGATTCACGAAATGGGTCAAGGCGCTTTCTATTGATATTGTAGTCTATCCTCGCCCGTCCCACTCGAGACGCCAAAAGTGCAGAAAAGGACAGACGCACGCGATGTTTCTATGCTCTTTCATATTGAATTCAAATGTCTTTCTTGCCAAATATCTTTGGAATCTTTTCTTTTACTTCAATATTTACAACTTTTATCTTTCTTCTTTTAAAAAAAAGAAGAAGTAAAGAACGAAAATGTATCCTGCTTGCATTAATAAAGACAATTCATTGTTATTTTGTATCCACCATTTCATTATACCATGCCCAGAAATTCAATATAATGCAGTGATCTTTATAAAACTTTATAAATAAAATAAGAAATGCGCACAACGTGCAAAGAAGATTATTTTTAGTCAGTTTCAGCAACGATTCTAATTTCATCCTACAGTTTAACACATGATATTTCTCTCACTGTTCGCCACATCTTGAACACACGCAGTCTGGGCCGGGCTTGTGGAATCTCTGGTTGCTGCACAGCTTGTGGTGAAATCCATGCATGATAAAATGCACTTCAATTCGAACTTACACTTTTTGTTTTTTTTATTCGAGGAAAAAAGTTTCCATTAGATCATTTAATATTTTTCTTCGAGTTCTGCAGAATGGTAATATAATAGCAAAGCTTACTAATATCATGCATTTCCAGATTTTAGCCAATTTTCAATTTCTTTATGCACTTAATTCTAGATTTCAAGTGCAACAGAAATAATGAGAAATAATTAACTCAAGTTCACTATCGAACCCATAGGTTTATGAGAGCGAACATAAGGTATCCATACATCCATATCCTGAGATAATATTTTCCAATCATCCCCTGTATAATCTACTTCCTTCAAATCATAGTTAATGTTAATATCCCACGTCATTCTTGACCTACCTATTGGGCGGTTTCCCTCTAGTTTTTCTACAAAGAGTTTCTATACCCCTCCTTTATTCCCCATTCGTGCCAAAATTTCTTGTACATGGCAGCCAACTGGAGTTAGCTGTTCTTAATTTATCCTGTTTCCCATAAAGATAATGTAACTCACTGTTATGTAGTCTTCTCTATTCGCCTATTTGTGTCACGAATTCACTGGAGTATCCCCGACCGGAGAACCGAATGGGGGACTATTTTATCATAAGTAATGCCACAAGTTAAATTCCAAATTATCAATAAATTCACGACTCACAAAGTGAGGAGTGAATTTATCTAGAAAATTTGGAAATCAAGAGTGTATTTCTTAGGACTGTTTAACGAATAAAATTAAGCTATTTACTCCCAAATCATTATTTAAATATCCATCCATTCATAATAATTCTGCTCGAGAGCAGGCCTTTCAATGAAATCATAGCACATGCTTTGCAGCTTTACTAGGGAATTGTAGCTTCCCGTTGCTTTCCACACCGGTGAAGGATGATGATGATGATGATGATAATGATAAGGATGATGATGATGGCCATATGATGTCGGGGACCGTTTGGGCCTTAAGGTTTTCCTGACATTTGTCTTACAGGTGAGGAAAACCCCCGATAAAAACCTTACCCATAAAAACTGCCCCGATCGGGAGTCGAATCCGGGCCCTCTGCGTGACAAGGCAGCACGCTATCTCGAGACCACAGCAGTGGCTATTTAAATATAGTTATTTTAAAATATGTATATATGTAATGTAAACGAAGATCTTTGAAAACAAATGAGAAACGTTATGTTTCACTTGTTTATCACTGCAACCAGATCATATTATTTGTACCTAAAGGATCCCAATATTATAAGAATACGCCCTAGTGGAGAAAAAATGAAAAACATCTAACTGTATATTAATTAATTTCTGATGTACTGTGATGTAAATATGTCAATTATATTTTTCTGGAACGTTATTACCTGGGAAAGAATACGTTTAAGATAGTTCAAAGAGTGTTTTTTTTGTGGTGGTATAATCAATTTGCTACAAATGTTTTTATATTATCTTCTGTAAACACGATAAATTTACATTCGTGCACTATATATACAATCTGGTAACCACATGCAGTTACTGCAAAATAATGCTATAACGTATTCAGAATGTTAAAAAGGAGGAGCTTGATTTTACAGTGATAACATTTAACTGACAAAATCGAGGTGAAAAACGACTGTGATTGGTTGTAAATAAAAAATCATTGAAATGTGATTGGCCATTGACGCCCATTTGGGACATGAGTTAAATAGTCTCCAAAAAATTTTATTCCAGTGGAACCCATGTTTGCGTTTCTTGACGGCTGTACTTTTATGCTGAAAGATCGTCCCAATTTTTGACCAAGGTACTTTGTTTTTTGTCTGGCTTTTCGCCTTCGAACAGTGCGGAAGAGGTAACTCTTTTGGCAACAATACACTCCGTTAGTATAGCTCCCTGGGTCTTTTGTTGAGTATAATTAAAAACAGTACTATGTGCTACAACAATCGATTTCCATTTTATTACCAAAATATGGGACATGTGCCTATGCCAGTGCGTTAAAAATGGGCTATGTGATATTCATTATGCAAGTAGTTCAAATTTTAGCCACAAGAATTCGTCTGACCTATCAAAAACTGTGATAACGACAGTGTTTTTTCTCTGTTTCTCAGAAGTTAGATTTTGGCACATAGCCCGGTTTTTATTTTCAGTCTACATTTCAGCATACAACAAATACCTAGGAACAATAATCACAAATAGGAATGAGATGCATAAAGAAATTAAACATAGGCTCAATTCTGGAAATGCGTGCTATTATGCATTGCAGAGACTTTTGATGTCCCGAATCCTTTCAAAAAACATTAAACTGAAAATATTATAAAACTGTTATTCTACATTTTACCTATATTTTAAGAAATCTAGCAGGATATACTCTGCTGGATAAGAAAAGAAATGAAGATATAAGAAAGGAACTAAATATTTTCAAACTTACAGACGGAATAATTACATATAGGAACGACTGGAAAGAAGATATTGATAGAATGCCAGAAAGAAGATTTCCATAATTATTGCTAAATTATAAACCGCACGGAAGGAGAAATGTTGGTCGCCTACACAGAAGATGGTCTGAACAATTTTAACAATTCTAGCTTTCATGAAACCGGAACGAGCCAACAGGCTTAATCCCTGGATGATGATGATGATGATGATGACTATTATTCTACCAGTTATATTATATGGATGCGAAACATGGACTCTTACTTTAAGGGAGGAAATGAGATTACAAGTATTTGAGAATGAAGTACTTAGGAAAAAGTTTGGACCAAAGAGAGATGAACAGACAGGTGAATGGAGAAGACTACTTAACAATGAACTACATGGTCTTTATACGAAGCCAGATATAATAAGAACAGTTAAGTCTCGTAGACTGCGATGGGCAGTACATGTGGCACGTATGGGAAATGAAAGAGGTGTATGGAAGCTTCTTGTAGGAAAACTAGAGAGAAAAGACCCAGTTGCTAGACCAAGAATGAGGTTGGAGAATAATTACTATGATTTGAGTGAAGCAGATTATACAGGGAATGATTGGAAAGCATTAGCTCAGGATGGTGATGTATGGTGAGATTATATCCGCGTGGCCATGGACCTACGGGTTTGATAGTGCCAGTAAGTAAGTATTTCAGCATACAAGCTACTCCACCACGACAAGATAAAGATAGTTTCATTATAGCTCTGCAAATTGATATAATGCGGAAGAAGAAAGATCACTCATTTCTCTATTATAACACACAAGATGAAGTTAATGATCAAAAGCAGAAGAATGGAAGTTAATGGCAATATAAGAAAAATACCCATTACGTTATAGTATTTGGTAATATATTTTCTCGTCTGTGACTTTCTGCCTCAATATGTTTGTAGAGTTGATGGGATCGTTAAGTTGTTTATGGGTTGTCTCTTCTTAATTGTGCGACAAGGACTACAAAGAAGTGATTTCTGGCTTTTTACAATCCCTGCTTTATCGCATACTAAAACCGTATGTCCTGTAATAACTACAAAACAGACCAATTTAATCCGTTTTCTTTATGTGCCTCTGTTACCTACATGCCAGCGTCTTTCATTCCACTGTCTGCGTATGTTATTTCCAAATTACTTCACGCCATTCTTACTGACTTTGTGTTTCTGTGTTGAATTTTGTTCATCATCGTCTTCAAGGTATGGGCCTGTTGGCCCGTTCCGCTCCCCGGTGCACTACATGCCGCAGGTGCAGGTCGTCTTTCCAACGACGTTTCGTTCTTCCTAAATTTCTTCGGCCTAAATATATGGTCACACGTAGAATTCATTATATAATGGAAATGGACAGCTAATGACAAATGAGGGAAATTTTGAGGAGGTGGCTGAATTCAAGTACCCAGGAACAATAATCACAAATAGGAATGAGATGCACAAAGAAATTAAACATAGGCTCAATTCTGGAAATGCGTGCTATTATGCATTGCAGAGACTCTTGATTCCCAACTCCTTTCAAAAAACGTTAAACTGAAAATATATAAAACTATTATTCTATCAGTTATATTATATGGGTGCGAAACATGGACTCTTACTTTAAGGGAGGAAAGGAGATTACAAGTATTTGAGAATAAAGTACTTAGGAAAATTTTTGGACCAAAGAGAGATGAACAGACAGGTGAATGGAGAAGACTACATAACAAACATGGTCTTTATAGGAAGCCGGATATAATAAGAGTTAAATCTCGTAGACTGCGACGGGCAGGACATGTTGCACGAATGGGGAATGAAAGACTTGCATGGAAGCTTATTGTAGGAAAGCCAGAGGGAAAACGCCCAGTGGGTAGACCAAGAATGAGGTGCGAGAATAACATTAACTATGATTTGAGGGAAGTAGATTATACAGGGAATGATTGGAAAGCATTAGCTCAGGATAGGGATATATGGAGAGCTTATGTCCGCGCGTCCGTGAACCTACGGGTTCGATATTGCCTGTGCGTAATTAAGTAAGATGCCTATAATGAAGCAGCTGTTTTGATAAACGATTATTTGGCATTCTTTGTACATGTTAAAACCAATTACGTTTATTTCTGTGTATTCTCTCGTTTATATTATACATTTGTAATTCATCTCTGATATCTTGACTTCTTTGATCTCCTAGAGATACACCTACAACTGATCTGAGAAATCTCATTTCTATTGTCTCAATTTTATTTTTATCAGAGATCGTTAAAGGCCAAGTCTCAGACCCGTGTGTTAACGTTGAAACGGCTACTGTTTTGTAAAATTTCAATTGAGTTTCCCTTGTGGTCTTATTTCTCAAATATCTTCTTATTGTACCACATATCTGTTGAAATTTCCCTAATTTCTTCTCCAAGTCCTAATTTTGCTGGTACGATATCATGCATCCCACATAATTGAATTTTTTTGAATGAAGTAAATATTGATAGGCCCGATTATTTAAATATGTCTGAATGGCACAATGTATCGCCTCACTGTGATGGTTGTCTTTTTATATAGAAGCGAGTGTCGCGAGATAATGCTTGACAATGATTAACATGCGGAATTATTATAGTGGCGGTAGGCGGCATCTTTGTATTTAATTATATATAACAGCTGCGGGGATACAAAGGGAACCGCTGGACAACCGTCATACTGGAGGCGATAATACATTAAAATGCGAGGTTGGGAAGTGGTTTTACAGATGCGCGGAAATTATAAAAATATAGAGCGAAAATGAGGTTTTTAATTTCCGAGATTCTGTAAAACACTTCACAAACGTGCGTTGTACATACTTTTTTCTGCACGATGGTGTTTCCAAAATAGTAAATAATAGTAAAATAATAACATATTTGTTGGAAATATTTGCGTACATTATAAACAACTGAATAACATTAACATTCTGGCTGATGTTTATACGGTAAATCCCAAAAATAATTTAGTTGAGATTACAGCAGGCCGTGACACCAATCAGGAATTTATTGTTTTATATTGTTTTAAATTGTTTTTAGAATTTTACAATGTATCTAATAATAACAGTTACGCACCATTTCGTTTTCACTGCGGTTCGCCACATTTAAATGGCACGAGAAAAAAGTGTTTTGCCAATTTAGGGGTTAAAGTAAGAGTTCATGTTTCACATCCATATAACTAACTCACTGGCACTATCGAAGCTGTAGGTTCATGGCCGCATGGACATAAATACTCCATACATCCCTATCCTGAGCTAATAGTTTCCAATCATCCCCTGTATAATCTACTTCCCTCAAATGATGGTTAATGTTATTCTCCCACCACATTCTTGGTCTACCAACTAACCGTTTCCCCTCTGATTTTCCTATAAGAAGCTTCCACGTCCCTCTTTCATTTCCCGTCGTGCCACATGTCCTGGCCATCACAGTTTACGAGAATTAACTGCTCTTATTATATCTGGCTTCCTATAAAGACCATGTAGTTCACTGTTATGTAGTCTTCTCCATTCACCTGTCTGTTCATCTCTCTTTGGAACATAAATTTTCCTCACAGTTTTATTCATAAATACTCGTAATCTTCTTTCCTCCCTTAAGGTAAGAATCCATGTTTCGCATCCATATAATATAACTGGTAGAATAACAGTCTTGAATATCTTTAGTTTAACGTTTTTTGAAAGGAGTTGGGAAGACAAAGTCCTATAATGCATAATAGCATGCATTTTCAGAACTGAGCCTAGGTTTAATTTATTTTTTGGTCGTTGTGACTAATTTCTTATACTTACCAATATTGTTGTTACTGGAAGTAAGTCAAGGTTCCCACATCTAACCTGGTTGTTATACAAACAAAAGAAATCGCAATGCTGATATGGACTCAAAAAGCACACGTTCGGTAAGTAAAATAAAACATTTCTTCAATGTTTTGTACACTAACTCGTACCTTTCTTTAGACTTTTCCGGAATTAATGCAGAACATCGCACTCTCCAGGCATCTTCAATTTCTCTACCATCTGCCATGACTCCTTCCATAATAAAATTATCAAACAGATTCTAATCACGGTACTACATATAAAAATGTCTCCACAGCCAACAATCCTTGCTTATAATAAAACAAATGAAAAGCTACATAGCAACGATCACCAAATGTTTCTTTCTCATAGAAGTCTTTTACATCGAACCAATATTTTAATTCATTTATTACTATATTTAATAAAAATTAATCACATCGACCAAAAAATAGTATGCAATACACATGAGGTAAGCACGTAACAGATCTCGAAAATTGAAAAAACTCGGCGCAAGCGCCTCGTTTTTTCAAACTTTTTCTCGATCAGTAACAAGTGCCTACCTCACTTGTATCGCAATATACGATTGTGCATCTCATTCCTATTTATAATTATTATTCCTAGATATTTGATTTCAACCACTTCTTTAAAAATTCCCTAATTTGTGATCAGCTGTGCATTTCCATGATGTAATGTCTTAGGGAAGAGAAATAAAATTCTAAACAGAATTTTTCTTACGTCCAGCTGTATGCGTTTTTTAAACGTCTTGCTCTTAAAAGTGTTTACTTTATTTAAACGCGTTCTGCTCCACATGTTCAGAGTTGTGGAAATATTGTTTGTATTACGTCTAGTCCAGTCCATCCTCACAAACTCTAGAAATTGTTCAGGTTTTTCGTCAACTTCAATTAATATATTTATTTACATTGTATTGAAACAAGGGTGCAGTCTATCACCAATTTTATTTAATATTCATGTAGAATTTATATTAATGAAATGGAAACAAAGCTGCAAAGGTATGGGAATCCCAATAGGCAACAGATTTTTGCTGACATTACAATTTGCCGATGATCAATTGGTTTTAGCGCAAGACAAATTTGATATGGAATTCATGATAAAAAGGTTGAAAAACACATATGAATCATGGGGTCTCACAGTAAATTTACAAAAAAAAAACAGAATATCTGGCAATAAATAGCAATGAAAGATTACATTTAATATTGGAGGAAGGAATCCAAATAAAGCAAGTGAAACAAACTAAATATTTGGGAATAATTATGGATAACATTGAAGGTATAGGCAAAGAGAACATAAAACATAGAATTGAATTGAGTAGCAAAATAATATCATCGTTAAATTCCATATGGTGGGATAAGCATATTTGGAAAGACACAAAAAATATATCGGTAAAACATTGGTGGAATCTGTTGCAATGTATGGAAGTGAGGTATGGACAATCAATAAGTACTACAAGAATAGACTAATAGCTCTAGAAATGGATTATTTACGCACAAGTGCCAGAAAGTCAAAATTAGAACATGTCACAAATAAGGAAATTAGAAATATAATGGAAGCAGAAGAAAGCATAATTGAAAGAATTGAGGAGAAGGAATTAAAGTGGTTAGGACATGTTTTAAGAATGGAAGATGAGCGATAGCCGAAGCAACTATATCAATGGTATCCGACTAGAAGGAGGAAGAGAGGGAGACCGAAGTTAATAATAATAATAATAATAATAATAATAATAATAATAATAATACTTTATTTATTCTGGCAGAGTTAAGGCTATAAGGCCCTCTCTTCCACTCAAACAGCACAAATACAAATAAATATTCGACAAATATAGATATACACTATACTAATTATAAACAGTTAAAGATACAATAAATGTAGCAATGTAAATGTCATGTACAAACAACATTTTATAGGGTAATAACAATATTCATACGATAATAATAATAATAATAGTAATAATAATAATAATAATAATAATAATAATAATAATAATAATAATAATAATAATATGATACAATATACGGAAAAAACACCAATTAATATATATATCTTACACTGGATAATAATGAAGTCGAGTTTAGAGCAAATGGAAGGAAAACATGAAGACATTAATGCAAGCAAGAGGGCTAAGCATTGAAGATGCCCAAGATAGTAGGCTTTGGAGGTTTGGCACGGGAAGACGACAGCAGCTGTAAAAACCCGAAGATAGTTAGATTTACATTGTATTCATGCAAGCGGTTTATTATTTTTCTGATTACTAACTGACGGAATAACTGCATTTAAATCAATGTAGTGTATTTATCTAGTGTGTTTATTTGATCCCCGATGGTATCTTTACCTTGTTGTGGTTGACTGGCTTGCGTGCTTAAATGACACGAAAAGCTGTCCCGCCTGTTGTATTGCAGCCAAATGGATCACCTATTCCAAACAGGTTAAATGCGATAATCCAGTCAAGAAAAGGACCTTGGTCTATCCCTCACAGTAAAAGAACTCTCAAGAAATGCGGACATGGGTTCCACTGGGATAAAATTATCCAGTGTGGTCACTCCTATAAATATATTATAGGCCTATGTAAATGGAGAGTTAATGAAAAACGAGGGAAATTTTGAAGAAGTGGTGAAATCAAATACCTAGGAACAATATTGACAAAGTGGAATGAGGTGTAGAAAGAAATCAAACATAGGCTCGACTATGGAAATGAAAGATTACAGGGACTCTTGTCATCTCAAGGTCTCTCAAAGAAACGTTAAACTGGAAGTACATGAAACGAATATATGCGAACTTTTAAGGAAGAGAAAAATGCACAATTATTTGAGAATAAAATTCTTAGGAAAGTGTGTGGATCAATGAGAGATGAAAAATATAGGCGAGTGGAGAATACTTCGTGATGTGTATTGGAAACTAGATACAATTCAACAGAGTCTTGTAAATGTGGGAAAAATATGTGGCACGAATGGGAAATTAAAGAGGGGCATAGATAGGCTATATCCGAAACATGGACAGTGACAACACAACAATCTGCCAGAATACAAGCTGCTGAAATGATATTCCTCAGACCAATAGCAGGATATCAAAGAACAGACAAAAAACATAATAGAGAAATACAGAACAAACTGGAAAGAACACTTGGCAAGGATGACTGAGAATAGAATACCAAAAGCAGCATACAGCTATCACCACGAGGAGGAAGAAGAAGTTTGGGAAGACCTAAGAAAAGATGGAAAGAGCAGCAATTTGGAGCCGGAACAGGCTAGTAAATGAGCCTAAACCGCGAAGAAGAAGAAGAAGAAAGAGGGGCATAGAAACTTGTAGGAAAACGAGAGCAAAACCGTCCAGTAGGTAGACCAAGATTAACGTGAGAGAGTAACATTGATCATAATTTGAGGGGCGTGAATCGTACAGGGGATGATTGGAAAACATTACCACATGATAGGGATTTTTAGAGAGTTTATGTTTCCGCGATTCGTTAGTAACTTTGGTTTTTCTTTATTTTTAATCTCAGGAATAATCCACCGCCACTCGGATACTTTTAGCTGCTGATTCTCTAGAACAAGTCTTTGAATATGTACAACAGGCAATGACAAATCATTAGAAAGTGAGGTAGTTAGACTCAATCGATAGCGTTTCAGACTGTTCTTGGGAAATCTCGAATTAAAATCTTGCTACCCACCAACGTGGCTCAGTTTATTGCCTGGTTTTTCTCATTCGTCAACACAGAGTACCAGAGAAGAAAGTGGACAAGTTTCGCGTACATGCCACAAGCGGCGCTAGTGTAGAACAACTAACGTTATCTAATTTTTTCGATTTTTTTCTCGTACTAATATGAAATTCAGCACCGTCTGGTGGTAAAATTATAATTATATAACGCCATCTGGTGAATAATCATGGAATTAAACTATTATGGGAATATATAACATTAATTAATCTTAAATTAAGGAATTATTTGTATCCAGCCTCTCAGACCTAAAGATTTTTTTTAATTTTAACAGAAGGGTAGAATGGAAATAAATAAAACATGTTGGTTTATTTTCGTTTATTAAAATTTAAAAACTTGCATTATGAGCTCTTTTAATAAATATTTACAATTGACCTACCCCCTTATTCTCACATACATATTTTATACAATATTTATTAAAGAACCTTAGCCATGTCGTACATCTAAAGTCCATTATTAAGTCACATTTTTAAAATGTTTATTAGAAATGGCTGTGCACTAACATCACTCTTCCTAACCTAACAAATCTTAGAACTTTATCACTTCTAGTAGGTTTATCTTTGAAAATAGATTCACATTAAAAACGTAAACAAGCTTGAATTTACTTACAAATTAGAGTAAAATAATATCTAAGTAATAATTTTAACTTCCGATAGTGTATAATTTTTACAGTACCGTCTACATAGAATGAAAGGTTAGCAGTTAAAAATTTTAATTTACAAAATGGCTAATTTCCCATAATCCCGAGTGAACACTCCATGTGCCTTGCATTTGTTTTATTTAGTTACATATTCTGTTACTACGAAACAGCGCTACCATTGTAGTTTGCTCATTGTAGTTCATCGTAAACGACCGAAATTTTTTAAATGTCACTGTACTCAGTTTTCCCTCTATTCGAAGTTTCTCTATGATTCGTTAAGGGAAATTCTTAGGTTTTTGCTTCTAATCAGACAGTCCATGAGAAGACACGCTTCTCTCACTGTTCAAAGGCACAGTGCCAGCACGCGAAGGTAGAGAATCTGGGTTCAAATTCGAGTTAAGGCAGAAACTTTACTCTTTAGTTGTATTACTAACGTATTGCATGCGGATGGTTCCCCTAAGTATACTAATTTCAACATTACGTTGTAAATTTATGTAAAAACGTATCCTCTCGCTTCCGACTCCTATCTTCCAATGATAATTTGAGTACACCATCTAAATGTTTGTGAGGCGGGGGGAACTGATAATTCGTTTTTGCTCTAAGATTAGGGAGAATAATACACCGTGTCCCATTCAAACCTCCCATTTTAATTCATCAAAACTCTCAAAGTATGCGGAATTATGAAATGAGGTTGGTATTAAAAGAAGGAGAAACTGAAAGAATTTTTGTTTTCATTGTTTCATTAATTCATCTGTCACATCTTGGACAATGATATAAAACAAAATTGTGCCTCCTCAGCAATGAGCACACACTCTTTCTGGTATGCAGAGACGAAGTCAATAATTACAGTGCAAAGAAATTACCGGAGAGAATATGGAGGAAATGCACCTGATGGGAAGACCATTAAGGCATTGCTTGAAAAGTTTCTGGCGACTGGAAGCGTTAAAAAACGAATCAGGAGGTGCTCATACACGTGTTTCAGAAGGAATCGAAAGAGAAAAAGTGGTTGTACATATAGAGGTGTTTTAGTGTGTGGCAATGACAATTCTTTGAGTTTCTGTTTCGTTTAATACCAGCCTTGTTTCATAATTCCGCATACTTTGTTAGTTATGATTAGGGAGCGGATTTTTTATGTAATAAAAGATAAGATTGCAATGCAGATAGTATATATTATTCAACTGTTTGAGTGTGAAACAAGATAAAAACAATCAAAAGTCTTACTTCTCATTATACTATTCAACTGTTTGTGTGTGGAACCAAAACAAAAGACAGTCAGGATTCTTACTTCTCATTATACTATTCAACTGTTTGTGTGTGGAACCAAAACAAAAGACAGTCAGGAGTCTTACTTCTCATTATACTATTCAACTGTTTATATGTGGAACCGAAACAAAAGACAGTCAGGAGTCGTACTTCTCAGTAGAAGGTTCAAGTGTTGTGTAGATGGAACCAAAAACAAACGACAGTCAGGAGTCTTACTTTCTCAGTATACTATTCAAATGTTTTAATGTGGAAACCGAAACAAAAGAAAAGTCAGGAGTCTGACTTATCAGCTCTACTATTCAACTGTTTATATGTGGAACCAAAACAAAAGACAGTCCGGAGTCTTACTTCTCATTATACTATTCAACTGTTTTGTGTGTGGAACCAAAACAAAAGACAGTCAGGAGTCTTACTTCTCATTATACTATCCAACTGTTTATATGTGGAACCGAAACAAAAGACAGTCAGGAGTCTTACTTCTCATTATACTGTTCAAGTGTTTGTGTATGGAACCAAAACAAAAGACAGTCAGGAGTCTTACTTCTCATTATACTATTCAACTGTTTATATGTGGAACCGAAACAAAAGACAGTCAGGAGTCTTACTTCTCATTATACTGTTCAAGTGTTTGTGTATGGAACCAAAACAAAAGACAGTCAGGAGTCTTACTTCTCATTATACTATTCAACTGTTTATATGTGGAACCGAAACAAATGACAGTCAGGAGTTTTACTTCTCATTATACTGTTCAAGTGTTTGTGTATGGAACCAAAACAAAAGACAGTCAGGAGTCTTACTTCTCATTATACTATTCAACTGGTTATATATATGGAACCGAAACAAAAGACAGTCAGGAGTCTTACTTCTCATTATACTATTCAACTGTTTATATGTGGAACCGAAACAAAAGACAGTCAGGAGTCTTACTTCTCATTATACTATTCAACTGTTTATGTGTGGAACCAAAACAAAAGACAGTCAGGAGTTTACTTCTCATTATACTATCAACTGTTTGATATTGGAACCAAACAAAGACAGTCAGGAGTCTTACTTCTCATTATACTGTTCAAGTGTTAGTATGTTGGAACCGAAACAAAGACAGTCAGGAGTTTTACTTCTCATTATACTGTTCAAGCTGTTTATATGTGGAACCGAAACAAAAGACAGTCAGGAAGTCTTACTTCTCATTATACTATTCAACTGTTTATATGTGGAACCGAAACAAAAGACAGTCAGGAGTCTTACTTCTCATTATACTATTCAACTGTTTATATGTGGAACCGAAACAAAAGACAGTCAGGAGTTCTTACTTCTCATTATACTGTTCAAGTGTTTGTGTATGGAACCAAAGCAAAAGACAGTCAGGAGTCTTACTTCTCATTATACTGTTCAACTGTTTGTGTATGGAACCAAAACAAAAGACAGTCAGGAGTCTCACTTCTCATTATACTTTCAACTGTTTGTATTGGAACCGAAACAAAAGACAGTCAGGGTCTTACTTCTCATTATACTATTCAATGTTGTATATGTATGGAACCGAAACAAAAGACAGTCAGGGTCTTACTTCTCATTATACTATTCAATGTTATATGTGGAACCGAAACAAAAGACAGTCAGGAGTCTTACTTATCATTATACTATTCAACTGTTTGTATGTGGAACCAAAGCAAAAGACAGTCAGGAGTCTTACTTATCATTATATGTCAACTGTTTGTATGGGAACCAAAGCAAAAGACAGTCAGGAGTCTTACTTCTCATTATACTGTTCAACTGTTTGTGTATGGAACCAAAACAAAAGACAGTCAGGAGTCTCACTTCTCATTATACTATTCAACTGTTTATATGTGGAACCGAAACAAAAGACAGTCAGGAGTCTTACTTCTCATTATACTGTTCAAGTGTTTGTGTATGGAACCAAACAAAAGACAGTCAGGAGTCTTACTTCTCATTATACTATTCAACTGTTTATATGTGGAACCAAAGCAAAAGACAGTCAGGAGTCTTACTTATCATTATACTATTCAACTGTTTGTATGTGGAACCAAAGCAAAATGACAGTCAGGAGTCTTACTTCTCATTATACTATTCAACTGTTTGTATGTGGAACCAAAGCAAAAGACAGTCAGGAGTCTTACTTCTCATTATACTATTCAACTGTTTGTATGTGGAACCAAAGCAAAAGACAGTCAGGAGTCTTACTTCTCATTATACTATTCAACTGTTTGTATGTGGAACCAAAGCAAAAGACAGTCAGGAGTCTTACTTCTCATTATACTGTTCAAGTGTTTGTGTATGGAACCAAAACAAAAGACAGTCAGGAGTCTCACTTCTCATTATACTATTCAACTGTTTATATGTGGAACCGAAACAAAAGACAGTCAGGAGTCTTACTTCTCATTATACTGTTCAAGTGTTTGTGTATGGAACCAAACAAAAGACAGTCAGGAGTCTTACTTCTCATTATACTATTCAACTGTTTATATGTGGAACCGAAACAAAAGACAGTCAGGAGTCTTACTTCTCATTATACTATTCAACTGTTTGTATGTGGAACCAAAGCAAAAGACAGTCAGGAGTCTTACTTATCATTATACTATTCAACTGTTTGTATGTGGAACCAAAGCAAAAGACAGTCAGGAGTCTTACTTCTCATTATACTATTCAACTGTTTGTATGTGGAACCAAAGCAAAAGACAGTCAGGAGTCTTACTTCTCATTATACTGTTCAACTGTTTGTGTATGGAACCAAAACAAACGACTGTCATAAGCCTAACATCTCACTATACTATGTTGCAATCTTAACTTTTAAAACATAAAAATCGGCACCCTAATTATGATTAATTAAAATGTGGGAGGTTTGAATGGGACACTCTGTATAATATTTGTATCTCCACACCAAAGTTAATATTCCATCCTGGAAAGTGTTAATACAATTATGCTAATTTTGGGTTATATGTTTATTTTTCAGGTAAGTGATGAGCGGAATACATACAAAAGCAGAAAGAAAAGTGGTGTCTTTCGTAAGTTAAAAATTCTGGTTGCTAAAATGCATTCAGTTATTAATATTTAATTTGATCTTGATAGTAAATTTTATTGGTTGTTCTTATACCTTTGTTTACCCAAACAAAACTTACATTCTATCCTAAATTGGGCGTTTCACTCAGATTCAACCCAGGACGTTTATATGTGCTTGAATAGGAACTGGGTTGCCATTTTAATAGTATTTCTTTAGAGAAATCCTTATATAAAAGTGATGATTGCAACACAGCAGGTACGTAGTTGTAAGTTGTAGCCGTCCAAGCCACTCCCTCGTAACGAAAAAAAAAACAGTTACCATTTGTCACTGAGCTCTTGCGGATCTGTACTATCTTGTGGGAAAGTGTCGACTCTCATATTTACAATAAAACAACTTTACAAGCCGTAAAAGAAAAACTATGTTTTTTTTTTACATGTATAGTACATAGATTTGGAAAAAGTACTGCTAACCTTGCCGCTCCACCCCTCTTTAACAAACAAATATCGTTATTTTGAGTTTGACAACATCCACCCTCTGTAGGTCGGGGGACACTGGCATAGCCCATAAGGTCTGTAGTAACTTCCTGGATTGAATTAGAGTGTAGTATACGTTTTATTTCATGCTATGTCTCATTTCAATCGATGAATCCATCCGTCCTATGGCTCTATTGCTTGAATGGGGCTCCCTATAGCCTCCCCTCCGAGAAGTGTATTGGCCTCTCTAAGTAATGTGTCCTATCATCATACTCTAGGTAGTCCCACTGTTCTCTTTCCTCTAAATTTGGTTCATTTGAATAGTTTAAGATTTTATCAAATAGCTGGAAAATACGTCATTACAGTACTGTATACAATGATGATCAAAAAAAAAGAACTCCACTGTAACCAACATAAGAACAATCCATAAAAAACTGAATTAGTAATTTTAAAACTAAGCAATGAAAAATAATTATTATTTTATAGTAAACAAGTGGCATACTTAACATCTTTATATATGAAGGCCTTAGGACAAAAACGTGATACGCCACATATTATTATTTCTGAGAAAAGGATTATAATGTTTCAAAATATTATAAATACAAATTGTTGTTAATACATTGTGTGTCTATATGTTTTAACTCATCACTGCCGCACTTACAAATGGTTTCATGGACATTTCAATACATTTATTTGCTATCATTGTAATAAATGACATTTCTTAACAGAATGTGGCTTATCGTGTTACTGTCCTAAAAGCTCTTCATGTACATACTCGTATATATACTAGAAGTCCCGGCCACGCGTTGCTGTGGCTAAGGTATACGTTAAAAATTTAAATTAAGTTGCTGTCTTTCAGCCAGATTACTTAAAACTAATACTTACACACGAAATTAATAATATTGAAAATAAAATAAATACTGAACACACTTAGATTATGAAATGATCAATATTTGTAATTCAATTGAAATTCGCGGTTGCAACAAAAAGCACAGCCATCTGGATCTCTCTTTGTTAAATAATAAACCAATTACCTTACCAAATTACCTTACACCGCCATCTGTTAGAATTGTATGGAACTCACAGATATTACACCGCCATCTGTTACAATCGTATGAAACTCATAGATAATTATAACTTTGTTAAATAATAAATAAATAAATAATTTGCAATAAAAAAATAATGCGACTATAAATTTAGTTATGAACTACCCTAAGTCTCAAGTTGGATCAAACTTCACACAGTGTGCAAAATTGTATTAAAATCGGTTCAGTAATTTAGGATTCCATCGCGGACAAACAACGTGACAGGAAATTGTTATATATTAAAATAATTCTTTTGTACGTGTGTTTGTCACTGAACTCCTCCTAAACGGCTGGACTGGATTTTGGTTATTTTTATGTGTGTCTGATTGGGTCCCTCGACGATGTAGTTTCACAATTAGACCCTCTAAAATCATTAGGTGAGGGAATTCATCTGAAGTGAAAAGTTAAAAATTGCTGTAGCGGTCACAATTTTCAGTGTTAAACAAAGACATTCAGTGTATCCTATTAAAATAAACTGAGCTAGGTAATGTCGAAAACTGAGCGAAATCCGACAATTAGAAGTAGAGGTTTACCTGTTGACCGAAATTAGAAACTGACTAGCAACCGCCATGTTTGATTCATCTCAGCGTATATCATACAATTTAATTAACCTTTAATATTTCATTCATTTAGGCGTAGAAACGTACACCGGGTATTAGCTAGTATATTATATAGACATATTTACTCTCAAATTATTTTATTATATTTTTTAAGTTGGTAAGCTTACAACTAACTAACTAAGTAACTTTTTTTGTATTTACATGAAACATATGTTTGTCCTGGTGAGTGGAAGAGAAGGTCACTTGGCCTTAACTCCACCACGCTAAATAAATCTATTCTATTCTATTCATTGGGTCGGTGTGTTGATTGCATGACATCTATGGGCAAATAAGGTAACTAAAAATTAACTTGGTCCAGTAACTGTATAAAGTAGAGGCTATGTCTCCAGCTATGGACTATATAGACAGATATAGACAGATATGCCATTATAGACAGATAACACTGAGCAACAATTTTTTTCCCAGAAAGAATAATATGTGATTCTGATAGTATCTGTTCTCCTGATTTCAAATATGATATCGGTTTTTCTCCATCACGCAAGGTTTCCAAGAGACAGGCATTTATAATTTCAAACACTTTAATATTTTATACATTCGTAACTACACAATATTCGAACATTCGGACTTACCTAAAAAGTAAGAAATTACGTTTCTCTGCTATATTTCGCGTGTGGAGCATCCATCTTGATGGTCCAACAATAATCGGCCAGCATATTAGGATTCCATTTGCCTTGATATCTCTTTTCCATAGCTGAAATCTCCTGACTTAGCTCATTTGGTTTTATATTACAATGGACAAAAGGACGAAAAAGTTTATTTAAAAAATAATCATTTAAATCCATTAATTGAAATTGAAACAAAGAAAATTGTGGGCAATGGAGAAATTCCGAATAAATATTTGAAAACACGTTAAAAACTGCATTAAGTACAACTATTGGTACCATGAGACAAAAATCATGGTCAACTATTGGTACTCAAGAGACAAAAATCATGTTGACCATGATTTTTGTCTCATGAGTACCAATAGTTGTACTTAATGCAGTTTTTTCCGTGTTTTCAGGTTGTACAGTGTAATTAGTAGGTCAAGGCATTTAATGACCTATACATTGGTAAAAAATGCAAAACAAAATATGCATTTATGACCTAAAAAATGCAAAAAATGACCAATAAAATAAAAAATGACAAAAAGTTAAGAATTACCAATAAAAATACTATTTATTAGATTAAGTCCTGACTTGATTACTGAATAACATAAAATTTAACTTAACATCAAAATATTAAAAGAAAGGTATTTAAAAATACATATTTCAGTACCTTTTATTGCAGAAAATCCATTTCAATTACACAGTGCACTTTTACAGCAATTTTGAATTGCAGTTAACAATCAGAATAAGGGTAGAAGCTAGCATAAGTTTTAAGAAATTGAATAAAATTCCTAGAAGTGGGCAAGTTCATTATGCACATACCTTGAAAAATAGGAATAGTAGTTAGCAAAACAACTACTTAATTCCAAGAAATTGCATTGACAAGGAAAGATACTGAATTATAATAAAAATCTTAAATCAAATACAAATAATGTCACAGCCTTCCGGAAAAGTGTAAAAAATGCTCAAAATGACCTAAAAATTTGCCAAAAAATGACCTATCCCTAAAAAAATTAAGAAAATGCAAAAAAAAACTCTAACAAATTGCTTTTATTTAATCCGTTTTTTAATGCCGTACATTTTCGTATATGCAAGCAATGTTTCAACTTTCATAAGAAAAAGATGCAAAATCATTAATTGCCTTGCCCTAGTAATTAGGAATTAAGGAATTTGACACTATGAAATTATATTCCCATAAACAGTAAGATGTGTGCTACTCATGATATGAATGGAGTAGGCTGTGGTGAAAGCAGCGGTAGTAATAATGAAAGGAGTAGGACCCAACGCCGAGCCGGGAAGCGTCTCTTGGGAGCGTATTCAGCATCGGGCAGTGAAGCATGCTTATGATAATGGCGGCTGAGTTAAATTCAATGTGGTTAATGCAATCCTACACCTAATTATTAATATCAGATTCAACTGCGATATCATTCAATATTTAGACCTTATATCCTTATCAGAACAAGAGTGTCTCAAGTCACTAGATTCTAAATAAAAAAGATAAAGTGTTCCCAACAACAGAGAAAACATAGTCCAAGGCATTTATTGGAACTCAGCATAAATGGACAAAAATTGTAATTGGAGCAAAAATCATTGAACAAGTAACTTGTATAATTAATAATAATAATAATAATAATAATAATAATAATAATAATAATAGCTTTATTTTAAGTTGTGACGAATTTATTTATCGGTGAGTGGAAAATCGTTCTGAGATAACAATTGAAAGAAGATTATTAGTGATTTGTATATGTGAACAGTAGTTTGTTGATAACACTGAGCAAAAAAAAAAACTTTTTTTTGTCTCAGAAAGAAAACAAAATGTGATACTGATAGTATTTTTTCTCCTGAATTCAAATATGATATCGGTTTTTCTCCATCACGCAAGGTTTCCGAGAGACAGTTTTTTTTAATAATTTCAATCAGTTTAATATTTTCTGCATTATTAACTACACAATATTCGAACATTCGTACTCACATAGAAAGTAAAAAATGACGATTTTCTGCTATATTTCGCCTGTGGAGTATCCCTCTTGATGGTCCAACAATAATCGGCCAGCATATTAGGATCCCATTTGCCTTGATATCGCTTTTCCATAGCTGAAACCATTTGAGCTGGCTCATTTGGTTTTATTTTACAATGGACAAATGGACGAAAAAACGTTTATTAAAAAATAATTATTTAAATCCATTAATTGAAATTGAAATAAAAAAACTCTGGGTGATGGAGAAATTAAGAATACATATTTGAAAACACGATAAAAAAATTGCATTAAGTACAACTATTGGTACTCATGAGACAAAAATCATGTTAACCAATGTAATAGAAGAATTCAATAAAGTGTTTAGTCAAATTTTAATAAATTCATTGTGCTCATTTACGCCTAAATAACCTAGAAGGAAAATCGAGGTTAACCCGGCACATTATTATTATTATTACTATTATTATATCTGTTAGAGACACTTGATACCAGAGCCATGAATCCATCGGAAGTTTAGGGTAGTTTAAAAATCCTGACCCCCATCTGGACTCCATACCTTCCGGTTTGTAGTGCATTGCAATAACCAACTACGCTACGCTCAAGATAGGGATATGTTGAGAGGATATGTCCGAGCGGCCATGAACCTACCGGTTCGATAGTGCCAGCGAGTTACTTATTATTTTCTTTCAAGACACTGAGTATTTAAGACTATAGGTAGATCATGTAATGCAGATGCTATGTACTTAAGACTGTAGGTAGATCATGTAATGTAGATGCTATGTACTTAAGACTCTAGGTAGATCATGTAATGTAGATGCTATGTACTTAAGAGTATAGGTAAATCATGTAATGTAGATGCTATGTACTTAAGATTATAGGTAAATCATGCAATGTAGATGCTATGTACTTAAGACTATAGGTAAATCATGTAATGTAGATGCTATGTACTTAAGATTATAGGTTAATCGTGTAATGTAGATGCTATATACTTAAGACTATAGGTAAATCATGTAATGTAGATGCTATGTACTTAAGATTATAGGTAAATCGTGTAATGTAGATGCTATGTACTTAAGACTATAGGTAAATCATGTAATGTAGATGCTATGTACTTAAGACTATAGGTAAATCATGTAATGTAGATGCTATGTACTTAAGACTATAGATAAATCATGTAATGTAGATGCTATGTACTTAAGACTATAGGTAAATCATGTAATGTAGATGCTATGTACTTAAGATTATAGGTAAATCATGTAATGTAGATGCTATGTACTTAAGACTATAGGTAAATCATGTAATGTAGATGCTATGTACTTAAGATTATAGGTTAATCGTGTAATGTAGATGCTATATACTTAAGACTATAGGTAAATCATGTAATGTAGATGCTATGTACTTAAGATTATAGGTAAATCGTGTAATGTAGATGCTATGTACTTAAGACTATAGGTAAATCATGTAATGTAAATGCTATGTACTTAAGACTATAGGTAAATCATGTAATGTAGATGCTATGTACTTAAGACTATAGGTAAATCATGTAATGTAGATGCTATGTACTTAAGACTATTGGTAAATCATGTAATGTTGATGCTATGTACTTACGATTATAGGTAAATCGTGTAATGTAGATGATATGTACTTAAGTCTATAGGTAAATCATGTAATATAGATGCTATGTACTTAAGACTATAGGTAAATCATGTAATGTAGATGCTATGTACTTAAGGCTATAGGTAAATCATGTAATGTTGATGCTATGTACTTACGATTATAGGTAAATCGTGTAATGTAGATGATATGTACTTAAGACTATAGGTAAATCATGTAATGTAGATGCTATGTACTTAAGACTATAGATAAATCCTGTAATGTAGATGCTATGTACTTAAGATTATAGGTAAATCGTGTAATGTAGATGCTATGTACTTAAGACTATAGGTAAATCATGTAATATAGATGCCATGTACTTAAGACTGTAGGTAAATCATATAAAGTAGATGCTATGTACTTAACCTATAGGTAAATCATGTAATGTAGATGCCATGTACTTAAGACTGTAGGTAAATCATGTATTGTAGATGCTATGTACTTAAGACTATAGGTAAATCATGTAATATAGATGCTATGTACTTAAGCTATAGGTAAATCATGTAATATAGATTTTATGTACTTAAGCTATAGGTAAATCATGTAATGTAGATGCTATGTACTTTTATTATAATTGCTTAAGGCGAATTTTTTTACTGTCTAAATAAAACGATATTTCCCTGTGTAATTTGTGAAAAAAGATAATTATACTCTCGTTTTAATTAGTATAAAAATAAACATTCTGTTTGCTGTAGAAAGGAAGGTAAATAAACTTACGAAATAACTCTACCCTCTCTCCCTTTGTTATGCCATTAAGGAAAAAGCACTTTACTTATTGCTGGTAATTCTCTAACCAAGCCCCTCTATCTACTGTAATTGTTTCAACGACAATAATGTCATGCATTTATATATAATGAGACACCATGCTCCTCTTCATTATTTTTAGTGCCTATAATAATTTTTGAAAAATTCTATTCAAGTAAGGAAGGGCGTTCTCTGTTACAGATTTTTATAAAAACGTACTTTAATATCTTAGGAAAATGTCCTCAGATGCTGAAAATAAACATACTGTAGCTTGATAAAATTAATTGAACACATAACATTAGATTAATTACATTTTATGATTTAAAAAAATCTTGTATCTTCTTCCCCTATTCGTTCTAATTAGGCTTATTTGCTTTATTAAAGTAATTGGACGAATATTACATTTTGAAAGATGAAATTATATTTCCTTCCCCTTCTTCTCTTTCGTTCTTTTCTTCTCCTCCTTTGTATCTTTTTCTTTTTATACTCCTTCTTCTCCTCATTTCTATACTCTTTCTCCTTTTCTCCTTTTTCTTGTTCTTCTCCTACATTTTATCATCTTTCTCCTTTTCTCTTTTTTCATATTCTTCCCCTTTGTATACACCTTCTCTTATTTTTCCTATTCTTCTTCTCTCTTGTATAGACTTTTCCTTTTCTCCTTTTCGTATTCTTCTCCTTTTTTGTATCTTCTCTCCTTTTATCCTTTTTCTTGTTCTTCTCCTCCTTTGTATCCCCTTTCTCCTGTTCTTCTCCTCCTTTTTATCATCTTTCTCCTTTTCTGTTTTTTCATATTCTTCTCCTTTGTATACTGTTTCTCCTTCTTTCCTTTTTCATGTTCTTCTCCTCTTTTGTATAGTATTTTCCTTTTCTCCTTTTTTCATATTCTTCTCCTTTGTATACTGTTTCTTCTTTTTTCCTTTATCTAGCTCTTTTCCTCCTTTTTATCATATTTTTCCTTTTCTCTTTTTCATATTCTTCTCCTTTGTCTACTCTTTCTCCTTTTCCTTATTCTCCTCCTCTTTTTTATCCTCTTTTCCTTTTCTCGTTTTTCTTTATTCTACTTCTCCTTTGCCTCATTTTTCTTCTTCTTCGTTTCCTCCTTACTCCTCTTCTGTTTCTTCACGGATCATTTAGTTTAGTCTAACCCTCTCTTGTAAGAATCGATCACTCTCTATTAACGTATGCTTTATTCCTCCATCTCTTATCTCCCAGGAATCTCAAATCTGGCTCGACATCATCCAAACTTGTCAATATATATATCGCCCCAAATTGCGCCCAAATTCCAGTTTTGAATCCTATATTGTTTTTGAGATACAAAAATCTTTAAACTGGCCTAAACCATCTGATGGAAGTTTTAATAATTAATGTAAATTAGAGTTAGTTATTTTCTTGAATATTGATGAAATATATGCCAGTGATGGCACCTTGGCACTGTGATCGATTCACCCTCTAACTTTAATGAGTGCCAGATGTATGTTTTGGAGTAAAGGCGGCCGTCCTAAAAGGGTGACAACCCAGGTGATATCTCTTGTCAGTTGTCTAGAAAAGTGTAGACTTAACCTCATTTTACTCCAAGGGCCAGTTACTGTCGTGTGTACAGGCACGACATGCTCATGAACCATTCCATAAATGTTGAACCGAAAGTGCGTTTTTCGGCTCATTACTGCAGCGTCGTTATCCTCCCTAGACTGTGAGATTCATGAACTATGCCAATATTCCTTTCTCTATGCATCTACCCCCACTCTCCCTCTTTACCTCTCCTGGTGCGCTGTTCCTACGGCGCATCTCCCTTCTACCTCGGAACCTTCAAATACGTTATGCACAGCGAGAACGTGATCATTCATTCATTCATCTATCCATTCCGGGATGGGATCGGACTTTTAAGTGGACAAGGTCGTCTGGAGCCGCGAGTGGCGGAGTTTATGTTGGTCCTGAAGACCGGGGAAGAAGCCACCCTGGCTTGGACTCTAGCATGAATGTGGTATGTGGTATGATGTGGTTCTTTGTCATGTAAGAGTATTATTTATTTATTCACTTTCTTTTTCTTTTTGAATGATCAAATGTTTATCTTGGTTATGTTCTTACTTCAGACTTCTTGTTTACATTAAATATCATTTTTATAGTTAATGTTCAAAGTGATTTATGTGCATGTAGCTGTTTATATTCCTATACGGAAACTCACTCAGTTAGGAGATCATTCCAGCTCCCTTTATTTTTCTGTCTAGCTTTCCTGATTGATAATTATAGTGAAAACACTTATTTTAAGTCACTCTGTTGTTTTGAGAACTATTATTGAGTTATGCTAAAACGTTTAGGTAAGAAAGATGAATCAATTCTTGCCTCCTATGGGCCCGGGGCAAGTAGCTTTGTGATTAATAACCTTGGAGGTAATCAGATCTACGCTAATAGAAGCAACAGAAACAAAAGACGATCCCGAACGGCACGAAAGGTAGCGAGTAGCGAGGTAGAACGCCCCCGGTACAATGTAAAAAAAATAAGACAGAACTTTCTCAGCAGAACAAATCATTTTTTTCTTCAAAGTTGATGATGGACATTTCCACATAGACCTCAGCTGTTTGCTCTCAGGATCAACATGATGTGGCCAAGCTTCTTCAGTAGTTTTATTTATAAACAGATGTTTAATGTTTACATCTTTTTGTGCCTAAAGTTTTATTTTCCTTCTCCACTCGTCTATATCCATCATCCACTCCATGCCCTCCATGCCTCTTCTTCTCATTCCAGTTCTTATTTTTTGCATCCACGAGTTTCGAGGTCTTCCTTTCCTTCGTCTTCCAGGAGGACACCATTCCAATGTTTTTGTAGGTAACAGCTCTTCTTGCATTCGTCGTACATGCCTATATCAATTTAATTTCTTATATCTTATATATTGTACTATCAGTAGTAACATGAATTGCGATCAAGAAGTAGAGCAAAGGATAACAATGACAAAAGAAGTTTTTAATAAGAAGAGAAGCATTTTCTGCGAACCTTTGGCAAAATAATTTTAAAGGAAGAGGCTAGTGAAGTGCATTGTGTGGAGTGTAGCATTGTATGGTGCAGAGACTTGGACATTACGACGGAATGATAAAAAGCTACTGGAATCTTTTGATATGTGGATATGAAGAGGGCTGGAACATATAAAATGGTCAGAAAAAATAAAAAATAAAGATGTGCTAGACAGAGTGAGTGAGGGAAGAACAATGCTGGAACTTGTAAAGAATAGGAAAATAAATTGGATTGGCCACTAGCTGAGAGGAAACTGCCTGCTGACGGATGCCCTGGTAGGAATGATCAACGGAAAGAAAGTTAGAGGCAGAAAAAGACATCAGATGATATACAATATTAAAATAAATGGTTTGTGTCACTTTTACTCCCAGATACTCAAATTCTTCACATCCTTTGATCTTCTAATATTTAGTCTTCGGTTTCTGCTCCACATCCCATATAAAATTATTTTTTTTACATTTATTTTCAAACCCCAGTTATCTTATTCGACCAATAATTTTACGAACATAAACCCCATGTCTTCATCAGTAGTGACTACTTTAAAATAAACCTCTGGGACACATTCATTGTAGTCAAAGGTTATACTAAACTTGTATTGATTGCTCAAACAGGAACCGTGAAGGAATACCTTGAAATATGAACCACTTGCAGGACTACATGTCGCTTTAAGCTAACATATAATATGAAACCAAAATTTATTTAGATACACTCTCATACGTAATGACAGATTAAAATAAGTTTTATTTGGAATGCTTTCTGAGAAAAATGTTACCTACTCTCCAAAGTAGAGACCATCAGATTGTGTGATCTTGTGCCATCTTCCATCGATATTTATTATCCCGTGAAGGTAACAGTCACTGTTTTTTGATGCGAAGAACTAGTTCAGAATCACTTTACAAGTTCGATGTTTGCAACGTTTTCCAAATTTCATGAACCAAATGGTCCATGGATCGAAACAGATGATATTATGAAGGCACAAGATCAGAGCTATATGCTGGATGTGGTAAAAGTTTGATTTCTCCCATTTCTTGAATTTTTTTCCTGGCTGTTCTAGAAGATGGGGTTTGGTCCGGTTTCACCCCATGACACTCAAGGTATAATTAATTATTTCCAGTTGTTGAACGCAAAGAACCTCATCAACCGAACACCTGTTTAAAATGAACTCCCAGGGAATGTATCTACAGTGGAGCAACAGCCATTGTTGAGCCTAACCCTCTCCTTTGTTACGAGTTACTAAACTAGGATTTAAGGAGAGATCAGGGCTTGCTTGGTTTAGGCTAGGGGCATGGAAATTGCAAAAAATTAGCGACGAGCACGATATGCGAATATGTCCAATGTGCGGGAAATTTGAAGATGAGATACATATATTAGGACAATGTAATGATTTAGAATATTCGAGACGTCAGTTATTACCGGAAAGATTTCTAAATTCAAATCGGGAAAGATTGGCATGCTACGAGTTATTGGTAAATCCTGAAAATTGGATAAACTTGGGTAAATTTATGGACAAAACGCGGAAAATAAGAACAACACTCATTCATGAATAAATACATGTTATCAAAATACAATACCATTAATTATTAACAATTGTACATAACTTAATTAGTGTATAATGCTATTGTGTTATTATGTAATTGTAATATTATTGTGTTTTCTTTATGTAATTGTAATGTTACATTTTTCTTTTTTGTTTTTCTTTATACTATTACCAATGAGACATCTAGTAGGCAACTAAGGTATTACTGGGTTGCAAATGGTCGGTAAATTTTGTTTAGAGGCCTCTTTATTTAAGATTAACGATATTTCACGACTCTCAAAGTCTTCAGACTCGGGCTTAAAGTATGTGCAGAAGGACTTGCTCCTTGGATATTTCCATCCTAAAAAATATCCATCGAACCAGCCGTATTTGAACCAAGGACCCTCGGGATCAGAGGCAAGGATCGTAAGCACTAGACCACCGCGGCCAAAACTCCAAGGGAATCGCCCGTTGAAAATTCCACCAGACACAACATTGCATTTATAGTAGGCCTGTATTACGAGGTTGGGAAGTGGTTTTACAGAATCGAGGAACATTTTAAAAACCGAGCGAGAGCGAGGTTCTTAATTTCCGAGATTCTGTAAAACACTTCACAAACGTGCGTTGTACATTATTTTTTGCGCGATGGTGTTTTTAAAATGATAAATAATAGTAAAATAATATCTTTGTTGGAAATATTTGCGTTCATTATTAACAATTATTTACTAACGTTAACAGTGTAGGCAAAGTTTATTATTTGAAAAACAGGAGGTTGTGAGACCAATTTAGTGATAAAATGGCGGCAAGTACGTATCTGTTGTTTTATATTGTTTCAAATAAAGTTCATTTAAAATGCAGTGATTTGCTTCGCATAATGTATATTAACACTACATTTTGCATATTTTTTGTATATATATATACATATATATATATATATATATTGTATGTACTGTAGCATACATAGAAGACTGGTTTTACTTCCCATACGAATGTTTGTAACATGTAATATTACAGTATAGTTATTTTATTACCGTATAGTTATTTAGGATGTTGAACTTTCAAGGTATAGATCCTGTCAGAAGTAAAATTGTACTGGACAATAAAATTTTGGAGCAGGTGAATAATTTTACATATCTAGGATGGAATATCTCATATGAAGAAGAAAAGGATGTACATGCTAAAATATCTACATTTTTAAGAATTTTAGGCTTCATAAATTCTATCTTCAAGCCATAGTTAGTCCAAAAACATTCAAGACTAAAAGTGTATAAAACACTGGCTCTTCCAACTCTTTTGTATGGTATCGAAGTATGGACGTCGAAACAGAAGGATATACAGAGACTTAGATCTGCTGAAATGAGATACCTTCGGAGGACTGCAGGATATACACTACTAGATCACAAAAAATATGAAGACATCTTAGAAGAATTACACATGGAATCTTTAGAAAACAAAATTTCTGATTATAAGTCAAGATGGATGCAACATGTTCATCGAATGGAAGATCACAGAATACCCAAACAAATGCTAAGATATCAACCTGCAGGAAGAAGAAGACCAGGACGTCCACTCAAAAGACTTTTAGATGGTGTTTCTCTTGAGGCCGAAACTGGTCAACAAATGGCCTGAATTCGTGAATGTACTATAATGATGAACTTTCAATCATGGTCGCCATTGCTGTAAGTACAACAAAACGCATTATCGCGCAAAAAATACATTGCTTATGCGACAAACAAGAACGACTGTAATAAAAATAATAATTATTGTTTAACAACCCTCGTATAAATATCACAATTAAAATGACAAAAAACAATAGAAATGTAGAATGCGACTAAATATTGATACAACTATAACAAAGAAAATAAAAGTAGAAAATTAAAATATACGTAATAAAACAAAAACACTTTGAAATGGGAATTTCTTTTCAGAAAACTCCAGGTGTTTACTTTGAATATTGACTGCAGTCCATCCTGTTCCACTAAAGAGAAAAAAAATGACCTATTGAAGTTAACTACGAGACCGTATTAATCCCTTTAAATTATTTCAGAAAAATAAAGTATTTAATTACTTTATATCTGAAAATGATCAAACGTAGAAATAACCTTTGAAGTTATTTATTGTAAGACCATGACAAAGTAAGAGGATAAGTTCTTTGTACTTCTATTACAGAATTCCAATTTAAATTAAATAAGAAAAATAACTAACTTACTTGCACTATCGAACCCGCGAGGTGGTAAGCTCTCCATACATCCCTGTCCTGAGCTAATGTTTTCCAATCATCATCTATATAATTTGATTTCTCAAATTATGGTTAGTGTTATAGAGAAAAGTTGTTTAGACATGTAGAAAGAATGAATGCAACAAGATTACCAAAATCAGCATTTAACTACAAGTCAAGAGGTTCAAGGAATGTAGGAAGGCCAATGAAGAGATGGACAGAACAACTGTGAGGCGGAACAGGCAATTTGCCTAGCCTGTGAAGTGTAGAAGAAGAATAAGTTTTTCTCCCATCTCGTTATTGGCCTGCCTACTGAGAACTTTACCTCTGGTTTTCTTACAAGATGTTTCCAAGCCCCTCTTGTATTCCTCATTCGTGCTACATGCACTATGTACTGCCCATCGCAGTCTGCAAGACATAACTGTTTTTATTACATCTGGTTTCTCATAAAGATCATCTAGCTCACTCTTATGTAGTCTTCTCCATTCGTCTCTCTCTTCATCTCTCTTTGGCTGAAAAAGTTTCCTAAGTACTTTATTCTCAAATACTCGTAATCTCCTTTCCTCCCTTAAAATAAGAGTCCTTGTTTCGCATCCATATAAGTTGGAGAGTTACAGTTTTGTATATTTTCATTTTAACTTTTTTGAGAAAAATTTGGACAAGAGTTACTGTAATGCATAATAGCTTGCATTTCCAGAATTGAGCCTATGTTTAATTTCTTCAAATATCCTCAACTCGTGTCCAACTTAGGCTCGGATCGAGGGATGAGATGAGATGGTACCCCCTGTATAGAGGTCTGTGAATGACAAGGTTGCCGGCCGACCACACCTGATGCACCGATACTCGGGCAGATGATCGAAAAGAAACGAAATGGATAAGATGAGTACGCAGATATGGTGGAATGAAATTGTGGCACCGGTAAGCGGGAGAAAACCGCGAGAAAAATATGTCCAAGCTCCGTTTCGTCCACCACGAAACCCACATGGAATGACCGAGACTCGATCTCGGGATCCCAGCGCTGAGAAGCGAGCGTCTAACCACTTGCACCACGGAGCCGCCGTTTAATTTATTTGTGCATCTCATTCCTATTCGTAATTATTGTTTCTTGATTTTTGAACATAGGCTCAATTCTCGAAATGCGTGCTATTATGCATTGCAGAGACTCTTGACGTCCCAACTCCTTTCAAAAAACGTTAAACTGAATATATATAAAACTAATATTGTACCAGTTATATTATATGAGTGCGAAACATGGACTCTTACTTTAAGGGAGGAAAGGAGATTACAAGTATTTGAGAATAAAGTACTAAGGAAAATTTTTGGACCAAAGAGAGATGAACAGACAGATGAATGGAGAAGACCCCATACAATGAACTACATGGTCTTTATAGGAAGCCAGATATAATAAGAACAGCTAAGTCTCGTAGACTGCGATGGGCAGGACATGTTGCACGTATTGGGAATGAAAGACTTGCATGGAAGCTTCTTGTAGGAATGCCAGAGGGAAAACGCCCAGTTGGTAGACCAAGAATGAGGTGGGAGAATAACATTAACTATGATTTGAGGGAAGTAGATTATACAGAGAATGATTGGAAAGCATTAGCTCAGGATAGAGATGTATGGAGAGTTTATGTCCGCGCGGCCATGAACCTACGGGTTCGAGAGTGCCAGTGAGTAAGTGAGTAAGATATTTGAATTAGATACTTCTTCAAAATTCCCCGTCATTTGTCATTAACTGTCGATTTGTAATATAATGTATTACTATGTGAGTTTTATTTCGTTTACTTCCAGTCCTAATTTCTTAGCATTACTTAATAGAGTGTCCTTGTTGTGTCTTATAATCTCCTCGCTATCGCCAAGTTATGCTTCGTCATCAACATAGCTTTGTACACCCGTAACAAATTGAATTGGTTTTGCTGAAACACCTACTTCACTTTGCCACTGCTAGAAGATCCTCTATCCTGGAGTAAGGGCACTTTAGCATGAAACTATACCTTATCCGCTCTTAGAGTGATCCTAACATAAACAAACACCAATTGTATCCTTCTGCCATTCGCGCCACAATTACTGTCACTTTTGACAGGGAGATGACGACACAGCAACAGAAGACTCGACACTTTCAGCCATTTTGTTTCATGATAATCAATTGAAACATTACTCAAATGCATCAAACATCTAATATATAAAAATGAATGTTTATTTGTTTGTTTGTTTGTATGTTTGTTTGTTCGTATTTTATGCGCGGCCACGCCGTTCGTCCTATTTTGATGGGGCTTTCTGAAAAATGTGCAGGAGATTCCTGAGATGAACATGGGCTATAAGAGAGTTGTGATATTCAACCCCTTCACCCCTAAAAATCACCCTTTGCTGTGAAAAACGTGAAATAAAGTCCCTATTTCGAACTTTAAATGGCTTACGCTGCCTAAACCATGAAAAATACACAAAATTAATGTACACAGAATTGAATATCTCAAAAAACTGTACAAAAAAGTCCGCGACAACATATGTTTATCTTTCACCGATAACTCACAATAACCATTGATGCCAAGAAGATAGGGATTTTTAAACTGTGGATTACAAGCATTACATTTACCACTAGGATATTGAAGGCCTCCCCGAATGAATGATTGCTCAATGTCAGGATGACATCTTATTGAATCCCCAAGATGATCTTGGAGTGGTAAATAGATAAGGAAAAAAAGACTGGGAAGACCTAAATGAGTTTGGATGGACGGTGTGAGAATTGTCCACTTCTAGTAACTGTAGCCGCCTTAGTGAATCCAAAGGCGCGTGACAGGAGGGAACTAGTGGGGAAGGGAACTAGTGACCATGTCAAAAACATTATATTATTAATAATAATAATCATAGTAATAATAATAAAATAAATTGTTATTAAAACCAATTTTATTCTATAGTTAATACTTAAAAACTTATTAGGCAACAAAACTAATCACTTAGGACAGGGCTAGTAGATAACTAGGACAGGGCTAGTAGATAACTAGGACAGGGCTAGTAGATAAGAAAATTCAACGTGTAGTAAATATTATTTTGTCTAAACTGAGTGTAGTTACTGACAGTACCTGTAACTCGCCCTCCCCTCTTACCGCACCATACACCATCCATTCATCCATAGTAATTCTGCTCGAGGGCAGGTCTTTCACTGCAATCATAGCATTTTCATGCTATACTCTGCAGCTTTACTAGGGAATTGTAGGTGTGGTAGCTTCCCGTTGCTTTCCACACCGATGAGGGATGATGATAATGATAAGGATGATGATGGCCGGATGATTTTCGGGGACCGTTGGGCCCTAAGCTTCCTGACATTTGTCTTAAAGGTGAGGAAAAATCCCGAAAATACCGCACCCAGAATGCTTCTCCCGACCGGGAATCGAACCCTGGGCCCGCTGAATGACAAGACAGCACGTTACCTGCAGAACACAGCGGTGGACCCATACACCATAGACCCCTCAGATACGGCTATAGAAGCCAGAACTGCACTTATGAGTGAAATGAGACTTTAGAGATGAGAATGTTCAAGATGGCTACAACTGCAGATGGCGAATTTCTTGAGTTTGACGGAATGCCTCTTCATTGTGGATAAATTGCGATTTTTTTCCCCGTTTCACCATCTTTGTAGTACGTAGAACAATCAATTCTCTATGTGTTGTTCCTTTCTTAGTGCCCAGTATTTTTTCATCCTTCCTGATCTTCTTTTCCTCTCTTCTTCCGAGATAATAATTTATATATAATGATCTAAACTATGACTTGTCGCAGAGACTGCAGCGTGTTCATAATGCTTGCGTCCGATTCATTTTCAATATCCGCCGTTATGACCATATTTCCGAACACTTTAATAACCTCTCTTGGCTCCGTCTTACTGACAGACGTAAATTCCACTCTCTTTCACTACTTTCCAAGCTTCTGTATTCCTACATCCCTACTTACCTGGCGTCCAGATTTGAGAAGTTATCCTCTTACCACAATATTGACACTAGATCACAAGATGGCAGTCTGCTAACAATTCCTCTTCATAGCACTTCCTCCTATTCTGCTTCCTTCACAGTAGCCTCTGCCCGCTCCTGGAATCTCCTTCCTCAAGATATCAGGGGTTGCCGCACACTTGGCACCTTTAAGTCACGCTTATACAGTTACCTGTTGTCTAATAATTAATTTTTCTCTATTTATTTAATTTTATACTATGGCATTAATCTTTTCCTCGTTTTTTATATATCTTGTACATATTATATATTTAATTCGATACAAAATACATTATAAATATTAATTGTATTGTATTCATAACTTGTAATCGTACATATATATATATATATATGTATATATATATAGTAATTTAGATTTAAGACTTTTTTTGTTTGTATTTTTTAAACCTGGTTGAGTGGTAGACAAGGCCTTTAAGGCCTTAACTCTGCCAGGTAAAATAAAGCTATTATTATTATTATTATTATTATTATTATTATTATTATTATTAATAAGTTTGGATTTTTGTTTAGATTCATCTTGGAACCTAATGTTTTCTTTTGAATAATTAATTAGCTGTTCAATTGATTAGTGAATTTTCTGCAATATTTTATTCTTTTAGGCCTTTTTAGTTTATTTAAACCAATTGGGTTTTGTTTTGCTTTTACGGAAAAAAATCAAAGATTTTTTTTTGGTTAATCTCTTAGATTTCATTCTGAGAAGACAACCGTAAAAATGTATTCTCCTTTTTCAGATAGTATTAAAAATATGTTATTAATAGATATATTTTATTAATCACTCCTCTATGAACGTTTAAATATTGGAGGTTTTTCAGATAACACTATGTTGTTTTTTATTCCAGCAATTGTACTTCATAGGAAGTGTCAGGTGTTAACGTTTTGTTGATAAAATAAACTGGGGCAATGAAGTAATATGTTGCTGGAAAAAAAATATAAATTTGGAATAAGAATATCAGAAAATAGAAAATTAAACACCCTATTGTTTGCAGATGACCAAATAATAATAGCAAATTCCGAAGATAATCTACAGAAAGGTCTGTATGAACTTAACAAAATTACAGAAGAATATGGTTTGAAGATATCTACAGAAAAAAAACGAAAATTATGGTATTTCAAGGTGTAGATCCTGTCAGAAGTAAAATTGTACTTGACAACAAAATTTTGGAGCAGGTGAATAATTTTACATATCTAGGATGCAATATCTCATATGAAGAAGAAAAGGATGTAAATGCAAAAATATCTAAATTTTTAAGAATTTTAGGGTTAATAAATTCTATCTTCAAGCCACAGTTAGTCCAAAAGCATTCAAGACTAAAAGTGTATAAAACACTGGCACTTCCAACTCTTTTGTATGGTAGCTAAGCATGGACGTTGAAACAGAAGGATATACAGAGACTTAGATCTGCTGAAATGAGATACCTTCGGAGGACTGCAGGATACACACTACTAGATCACAAAAAAAAGAAGACATCTTAGAAGAATTACACATGGAACCTTTAGAAAACAAAATTTCTGATTATAAGTCAAGATGGATGCAACATGTTCATCGAATGGAAGATCACAGAATACCCAAACAAATGTTAAGATATCAACCTGCAGGAAGAAGAAGACCAGGACGTCCACTCAAAAGACTTCTGGATGGTGTTTCTCTTGAGGCCGAAACAGGTCAACAAATGGCCTAAATTCGTGAACGTACTATGATGATGATGATCTCTTAGATTTCATTCTGAGAAGACAACCGTAAAAATGTATTCTCCTTTTTCAGATAGTATTAAAAATATGTTATTAATAGATCTATTTTATTAATTACTCCTCTATGAACGTTTAAATATTGGAGGTTTTTCGGATAACACTATGTTCTTTTTCATTCCAGCAATTGTACTTCATAGGAAGTGTCAGGTTTTAAGATTTTGTTGATGGAATAAACTGCGAAATATCAAACCGTTTTCAGGACAAATATAAAAATCATCAGATTATAGATCAGCAGATTTTCTTGGAACCTACGTCACTTTGTTTTGATGAAAATACTTTCTTGGAAGTGTTAAAACATGAATCTGAACGGAATTCTGAAAGTCAGGGTATGTAAGATGTCAATATAATTTGACAGAAAAATCTTCCAAGCGAAATCACTGTAAAACATAGAGAAAACAATAAGGAAATCTTAAGGGATGCTGGTATTGACCTTTAAGGGCAAGGGAATCGATAAATTAATATGAAATATTCCCCATCTCCATGCGGCGTGGTTGCAGTGAGAAGCCCCGCCCATACTGATCAATACAGAGGTCAGCGCAGGCAACTAGTGGCCCGCAATCCATACCATTCACTAATAAAATTTAATATACAGTACTAATAAACTCCATGGTAAAAATTCGTTGAGATAAAAAAAATAATGATGTCGCTGATGGCCATATTGAATGCAAAATAGTTAAATTTCTTGAAATTAACTCACAAATATTTTAACAATTCCTAAATTTCCTCTATTTTTCTCATAGAATCTCACTGATTTTACTCAAATAATTTGATGCTAATAAAGTCTTTCTTTGCAATTTATTTTATTACTGTTATTTATACTCGCTGACGGTTTCACTTAGAACATCTTATTGTCTTCCGCTCTTCAGGTAACTTCCGTGATTGATAACCAGACACAACTGACTAATAAACCCTTTGTTACGTTTCAATAAAGTTTTGCACACAAGTTTGTTATTATAGTCTCTAGAGGATGGACCTCAATGGTTAAATTTTAGTAACTATTTAATTTATGCCCCAAATGGGAGTCACTGACCAATCACATTTCAATGATTTTTCATTTGCATCCAAAATACGATCACATTTCTCCATTATTCCACGAATTGTCATGGCTACATCTAAAAGAGAGAAGAAAATCGCACTGTCTAATTCTCCTATTTAAGATCCTACATACCTCGATTCCCAATTATTTATCATCCCGTTTCCAGTATCTATCCTCAAACCACAACTTAAACACAAGGTCACAACATAGTATCTTGCTTAATATACCGCAACATAGGACATCACATCACTCCATGCCATATACCATCTTCACTTCTCGCAACTGGAATTCCCTACCACAAGAAATAAGGGGCTGCCGGACATTGGCATCTTTTATAAGAAATCTAAATTTAAATTTGCTCTAAACTCGACTTCATTATTATCCAGTGTAAGGTGTATATATATTAATTGGTGTTTCTCGTATAATGTATCATATTTATATTATTATTATTATTATTATTATTATTATTATTATATTAATTATTATTATCGTATCATTATTGTTATTACCCTATAAAATGTTGTTTTACATGAAATTTACATTGCTACATTATTGTATCTTTAACTGTTTATAATTAGTATAGTGTATATCTATATTTGTCAAATATGTATTTGTGTTTGTGCTGGTTGAGTGGAAAAGAGGGCCTTATGGCCTTAACTCTGCCAGAATAAATGAAGTATTATTATTATTATTATTATTATTATTATTATTATTATTATTATTATTATTATTATTAATCACAGTCGTGTTTCGCCTAGAATTTACCAACTAAAGTTTATCATAATAAAGAAAGCACCTCCTTTTTAACGTTCTGAATACGCCATAGAATTATTTTGCAGTGACTGACTCTTCAAGAAATACGGCTACCAGATTGCGTATATAGTGCATGAATGTCAACACATACCGCATGCGGGAGTTAATATAAGAACATTTGTAGCAATTGATTATACCACCGAAAAAAGAAGCCAGTGTTTGCACTTTCTTAAATGTAGTTTTTCCCAGAATAAATATAATTGTCATATTTAGATCATAGGACATCAGAAATGAATTAATATACAATTTGATGTGATTCATTTTTTTCTCCACTAGAGTGCATTCTTACGATATTGCGTTCCTTTGGCAATAAATAATATGATCTGGTTGCAGTGACGAACAAATGAAGCAGATGAAGCGTACCAATCGTATCTCTTTTGTTTTCAAACATCACCGTTTACATTAAGTATATAAATGTTTCAAAATATTTAAATAATGATTTGTGAGTAAACAGCTTAATTTTATTCGTTAAATAGTCCTAACAAATGCCACTCTTGATTTCCAAATTCTCTAGATAAATTCACTCCTTACTTCGTGAGTCATCAATTTATCGACAATTTGGAAGTCACTCGTGGCATTACTTATGAAAAATGAGCAGTTTGCTAGGGAAGATGTACTGCAAAGTGCTCAATTTCTTAAAAATGCAATTTCAAAAACATATATCTTCAATTTCAAATTGGTCCAAAAATTTTCCTAAGAACTTTATTCTCAAAAACTCGTAATCTTATCTGCTCCCTTAAAGTGAGAGTCAATATTTCGCATCCACATAATATAACTGGTAGAATAATAGTTTTATATATTTTCAGTTTAACAGTGAAAAATTTAAATAAAATCGATTAAGAAGCAATGGAGATACTTTTTTTGTTAAAAGTTCATCAGCTACATCAATACCTCCCTTCATTTCGTCACATGCAAGATGATATGTGAGAAATCGAAGTATTCTTACCTTGTACCTTGTAAGTGTTGTGAGCTGCGTATGCAGAAAATTTGATCAAAGTAAACTAATGACCGCAAGGTCTACATGGGTTGTATCTTGTTAACTGGCTGCCACAAGGTAATCAGCGCATAACCCTTCCAAACATTCCGGCAACGTGGTACGCACTTGATCATCAAACATAAATTAAGTCTTCGTTCCTTTGAAGCGTTCCAATTAACTATTTAACGAGATTATATTATCTGTTCCCTCATTGAATATAACTTATCATAAGTAATGCCACGAGTGATTTCCAAATTATCGATAAATTCACGACTGACGAAGTGAGGAGTGAATTTATCTAGAGAATTTGGAAATCAAGAGTGGCATTTGTTAGGACTATTTAACGAATAAAATTAAGCTGTTTACTCACAAATCATTATTTAACTATAGTTATTTTAAAATATTTATATATTTAATGTAAACGGCGATGTTTGAAAACAAATGAGAAGCGATAGGTACGCTTCTACTGCTTCTTTTTTTTTTGTTTATCACTGCAACCAGATCATACTATTTATTGCCAAAGGAACGCAATATTGTAAGAATGCTCTCTAGTGGAGAAAAAATGAAACCCATCAAACTATATATTAATTCATTTCTGATGTCGTATGATGTAAATATGACAATTATATTTTTCTGGATTGTTACCTGGGAAAAAATACATTTAAGAAAGTGCAAACAGTGTTTTTTTTTTGGTGGTATAATCAATTGCTACAAATGTTTTTATATTAACTCCCGCATGCGACATGTGTTGACATTCATGCACTATATATACAATCTGGTAGCCGTATTTCTCGTGGGCTCAGTCACTGTAAAATAATGGTCAGACCTGTTCAGAATATTAAAAAGGAGGAGCCTTCTTTAATATGGTAATTATAACACTAATAAATATTTCGTGAAACACGACTCTGATTGGTTGTAAAACAGAAATCATTGAAACGTGATTGGACATTGAGTCCCATTTGGGCCATCAGTTAAATAGTCGTTCTAAATTTTTCCTTCTTTTTTTTTTATTCTACACACCCAGTAAAGGCATATAATATCTCAATGGCATTATGAAGCTCTTGGTACATACTGATGACGTAATATTATCGGGCGTGAGCGAGGAAAAACTGAGGCCAACATAACTAACTCACTGGCACTATCGAACCCCTAGGTTCATGGCCACGCATCCATCCTTCCCAAAAAATAAATAAATAAATAAAAATAAATAATAGGACAAAATAGGCGATTCTATGTCACCATGCTTACTTACTTACTTACTCACTGGCACTATCGAACCAGTAGGTTCATGGCCGCGCGGACATAAGCTCTCCTTACATCCCTATCCTGAGCTAATGCTTTCCAATGATTCCCTGTATAATGTACATAATGATCACGCTACCTAAACAAATTGAAATAAAAGAGAAAAAACAGACTATTTCTTTGCAGTATACGAATATATTATGTTGATTTGTTTCCCCAAAAATATGAGAAATATCTTGGAATGAAGTATGAAGTTGAACTCAATGTAACCTAAAATCATCATATTTCAGTGTAAAATATGCATTAATCATTGCTCAACAGTAAAGCCAAAGAATCGCCAAAAACCGGTTAATAAACAAATGAATGCTAAACTAATCTAATGTAAGAACTAGACCATTTCCTTGCCCTAACTTATCCAAACTAACACTGACTTGTCCATTTTATCTACATAAATTCAAATAAAAAAGGAATAAATAATGGTTTTAAAAAACTAAAACACGTTTTATTAGAAAACCGAATAAAAAATGAAAAATAATTTTAATTTCCAACACGCAAGGGATACAATTAAAGTGGTCAACAAAAAATCATCTCCAACACATCTAGAATAAAATTAGAGTTTTCAACAAAACAACATTATCTCCAACACATCTAGAGTTATCTACAATCTCCAACACATCTAGAGTTATCTACAAAATATAATTTTACCATGAAAAGCGTGGGGTGCTCTATATTAATTAATATATTTGATAATAAACAGATATTGGTAAAAGTAAAGTCTCTAACAAGAAAACGTAAAAATTATTTTTTAGATAACTCTAGTTTTATTCTAGATGTGTTGGAGATGATATTTTTGTTAAACCAGTTTAACTTTTTCCCAAGCGTTTTGGAAATTAAAATTATTTTTTATTTTTTTTAGCTCAGTTTTCTAATAAAGCGTGTTGTTTTATTTTTTAACTATTTTTTTTATTTTTTTAAAACTGTTATACATTTGATTAATTTTTAGTTTAATTGATTGTCATAAACCGGAATCCCATGAAAATTTAATTTCTTAATACTCTTCTAAAAAATCCTCCCGCCCGGATTTGAACCAGCGATCTATTGACTACTGAAAGTATATACCACTACAGTCCACCGCTCTACCAATTGAGCTTTTACAACGATCGACTAAAAAGTCGATAATTCCGCGACCCATTATACCGGTTATTTTTTTTATTTTCTAATGATTCTGGGCAGGTTTTAGAAAAAAAAGAAATTATTGTATTGTCATGATTCCTTTACAAATAAACAAAATTTCAAGTCGATGCAATGTTTTTAAGTGGGTGAAAATCGTGTTCAAAGATTCCGTTACATAGATAGATGGACAGATACAGGTCAAGCTAATATAAAGCGTGTAAAAAGAAACTATTTGCCTATGCAGTATATGAATATTAACCATAGAACAATATATATATAATGTTGATTTTCCCCCCAAAATTATGAGAAATGTCCTAAAATGAATTGAGTAGTTGAGCTTAAACTAACCTAAAATCGCCATATTTACAGT
The DNA here is from genome assembly GCA_030220185.1 of Diploptera punctata. NCBI lineage: Eukaryota > Metazoa > Arthropoda > Insecta > Blattodea > Blaberidae > Diploptera > Diploptera punctata. The sequence continues at coordinate 471,121 of JASPKZ010002302.1, read as the reverse complement.
GTAAAATATGCATTAATCATTGCTTAACAGTGTTGCCAACGTTCACAAAACTCGCTAATAAACAAGTGAATGCTAACCTTATCTGATGTACTAACTCGCTGGTTTTTTTCACCCTAACTTGCCCAAACCAACACTAACTTGCCCATTTTATCACACTAACCTGTCCATTAATGTAGGTGAGTTCTCCGATTTGAAACCCTTTTTTGTTGCATAAACACGTTGTTAATTGAATATAGCGGGAAAATGTGTTCTCATATTTGCCAACATGTTGCTAGCAGTCAATTTTTCTCAGATCAAATATTCACAGATGGCACGATGGGATAGAATAGTGCAAAATGAATGGTAGAGGAGATAGTTCATGTATTTGGTTGTAGCCCAATGTAAATTTCAAAAGTCACTAGGAAAATATAAATAAATAAATAAACAATTAAGAATATTTTAAGGAAAACATTCCAACTTACCAAACTTCTTATATTTTATTCCTATTGAGAAATCAGAAAGACTATTTAACACATGCCCGAAATGGGAGTCAATGACCAATCACGTTACAATGATTTTTGATTTACAACCAATCACAGTCGTGTTTCGCCTAGAATTTACCAACTAAAGTTTATCATAATAAAGAAAGAAACACCTTTTTAACATTCTGAATAGATCATAGCATTATTTTGCAGTGACTGACTCACCAAGAAATACGGCTACCAGATTGTACATATAGTGCATGAATGTCAACACATACCGCGTGCGGGAGTTAATATAAAAACATTTGTAGCAATTGATTATACCACCATAAAAAGAAAAACTGTTTGCACTTTCCTAAATGTATTTTTTCCCAGAAAAATGTAATTGTCATATTTACATCATAGGACATCAGAAATGAATTAATATACAGTTTGATGTGTTTCATTTTTTTCTCCACTAGAGTGCATTTTTACAATTGCGTTCCTTTGATAATAAATAATATGATCTGGTTGCAGTGAAGAACAAAAGAAGCAAATGAAGCGTACCAATCGTTTATCATTTGTTTTCAAACATCGCCGTTTACATTAAATATATAAATATTTTAAAATAACTACATTTAAATAATGATTTGTGAGCTTAATTTTATTCGTTAAATAGTCCTAACAAATGCCATGAAAATTTCACAACTTTGAACAAATTACCAATTTTGGAAATGAGAATGTGGATAGCAAAGCACATCAAGTGTGTAATTTTCAAATTAACTGTAGAGTGTATCCTCACAAGATGAGTAATATTGAAAACTGACACATTTTGGGACAGCAAAGACAAAGATTCATTATAAACAACTTGTTGATTCCATTGAAAAACGCTAACCTGTGCGACCCTTATCAGACCTTTCCCTCTCTCTAAGGAACAATAGAACAAAACCTGCATTGTTCATCTACGTAACCTAACAACTGCCTAAGTCACGGCCCGTTTATTTTGGTGTATATACTTCATTTTCGAAATTAACTTCTCCATTATTATAAAAACGAGGTATAGAGTATAAGGCATCTTTATCAGCAGAAATTTGTAAAATTTTTTATTGTATTGTACAAATTGTATTCAAGCCTCTGTATTAAATCTGTATCCGGATAATACAGCTAAAATAATACAACGTTTTGTTTCGGAATTTATTACATCTTCTTCTTCTTCATCTTAAACATAATTTGTAGGATTTTCATCCTGTTTATTTCCAAAATCACTCCTCGGAGAAAGACGTATTTGATGTGCATTCACTGTCTAACCATCTCTTGGCTGGTCTTCCTCTTGTTCTTCTCCCGTCCATTGGTCTATCTTCTTTAGCTCTTTTTGCAAGCCGGTTTTCTTCCATTCTTTCTATATGACCCTTCCGATATTTTCGTCTATCTGTAATAAATTTGGTTATGTCTTGAATATGGCATTTGTTCCTAATTTCTGTGTTGTTTATTTTATCAAATAATGTTTTCCCCTGAATAGTTCTTAAGATTTTAATCTCGCATGTGCTTATTATTTGTTTAGTTTTTGTTGTATCAGCCCTAGTTTCTGCTCCATATACGATAACTGGTCGAACTGTCGTTTTGTATATGCGGGTTTTGCTTTCTATTGACATATGTTTGTTGCGCCAAATTAAATCTTTCATAGATCCTGATATTTGTGCTGCTTTATCGGCTTGTTTCTTTACTTCTTTTATTAATTTTTTTTATGTTAACCGATCTGAAATTTCTTCCTTTCTTCCGCTTACTTATAGCAGACTCTTTTAACTTTACTATCTAACCTCTCTTGGTTAACTTTTGTTTTTTTTTTTTACCCTGACGCTATTAGGGCATCCGATTGCTAGGGAGTCTTTCCTTTCTTCCATTTGATCTTTCCTTTATTTTCTTTTCTTCTCCAGAAAAGCCTGACCAGAGGCTATAAGATGGCAGCCCCATCACTGGTGTTGCCTTCCTTTGGCCAGCAACCAATCGAAGGGACTATAATTATGCTTTCAAGTCTTATACGAGAATTTCCCGGAAGTACGCAGGAGGGAAAATTTTCTATAGGATCGTAAGAGGCCTTGGCCTAATACTTGGAAGGAAGAAGAAGAAGATGTTTGTTATTAATACACCTAAATAATTAAATTCTGACACTTGTTCTATAATTTTTCTTTCCACTTCTAATTTGCATCTTACTGGTTCTTTTGATATTAAGCATTTTGCCTTATTCGTGTTAATTTCCATATTGTATTTTCTGGCATTTACTTTAAATTGATGTAAAGATCTTTGTAAATTATCTTCAGATTCTGAAAGGAGAACGACATCATCTGCGTAACATATTAAGCCATAGCCTGTCCCAAGTCAGGTTGAAAAAGGGTGAGGGGGAGAAGTAACACCTCGTAAAAAAAGCCTTGGGTCAACTTGCCCAGCTGATAGTACCTTGTGAGGGCCCCTTGCCAGGGTTACGGTGAAGACCTCAACGGCAGATACAGCGGAGAAGGAGTCCTTCGGTACAGTGTACCTGACGGAAGAGGCAACTCTACATCTACTGCCTTGTAGATTGACAAACGGGCGGATGGGGTTCGTTAGTCCTGCAAGACAACCCATCTAGGAGAGACAACTCCGAAATAAAACGGGGCAGGCTGAGCTCTGGAGCTGGGTGAAGGCAACCGGCCTAGGGAGGAAACACCGAATAATAAACCCGCCATAAAAACGGGCTACCAACCCACTTCAAGGTGTATCTTATACATTGTTCGCAGTCCCAAGGATCAAGCCTCGGATCAAACACGGGAACAAAATTTATTACATAATTTGTGCTATTATAAATAAATTGTATATACTTTATGTTTTGCATTTTTGCACTCCGTCTTCCTCAATATTTCTTTATTATTCTATGTATTTTATTCCCATGAAGCTTTTCGAAATTTTTATTTCATCTTCTTAACATTTATTTTATTTGTTTATTTATATTAAATAATAGTCTCAATGGTGTAATATAAAATAATGAAAATATTAATTTCATAAGTATAATTTGTGCTTTAAATTAGTTAGTAGAAAACAAAATACGGTCGAATTTATTTACCTCAAATACCCGCATCGTAGCCGAGCGGTTTGAGACACAATGCCTTGGTGCAGAGCTAAGGGACTTGGGCTGGTTCGAGTTTAGATTAGATTAGATTGGATTTATTTAGCCTGGTAGAGTTAACGCCATGTGGCCTTCTCTTTCGCTCACCAGGACAAACATATATTATATCAGAATATAACAATCTCAATTAATTCTAATATTAAATACTAAATAAAAATTTGATCAAAAAGATAATATCTATTAATCAATTGAGTTGGTGTTTACTTGATGAAAAGTGCCTATTTATTAATTCAATAAAGAAGACAAACTTCGTTTGTATGTTGATTTGCTATATATTATTAGCCTATATAATTCGGTGACAGCTGTTTCGTTACATGCACTGGGTACCGGATATGTGCTTCAGACATGTTAACAAATTATTAATAGATAATTTGTTAACACGTCTTAAGAAGGTACAGTGTACCGAAACAGATGTCACTGAAATATGTAATAAATATGAAAATCAAATAAAACTACGTTTTATTTTTATTTAATTAATAATATCTATAATGCAATCAGTTAATGTTAGTTAAAATTAAGACTAAAACTAATAATAAAATGTATACAAGCAAGACATATTAAATTGCCCCTGTCTAATATATATGAAAAATAAAGAAAAATAATGAGATATAGAAAACTAATTTTACGATTATACAACATTTAAAACAAAACAAATTAAAATAGTTGCTAATCTTAATATTATTTTCATAGATACTTAAATTTATTAATTGTTAAAAGAATACTATCAGTGAGGTGTATACGTTAGTTTGTTATTAAATAATTCTTTAGTTTGTTTTTGAAGGATGTTATAGTTTGACAGTCTCTGACATAGGGCGGAAGGGAATTCCATGTTTTGATAAGTGAGGCCGTAAAAGACAATGAATAATATACAGTGTGATGAGGAGGGATATAAAGGAATTTCTATTGGAGAAGAAATTTTCTCATTGAATTTCCGACAGTTTAGGACCGTTGCTCATCCAACATCGTGAACTATTAAGGTAGCTATAATCGGTTTAGTCATTTAGCTTACAGGCGGCATCAAAGCAACTGTTTCCCTCTGATTTAAAAAAAATACATTGTTACTGCCAAGTAGAGCCGGGGAATTGTTGCTAAAGGTTTCTAACACGCCGCTCAAATCACCACAAACTGAAAACAGTTCTCTGCCAATAACGTCTTCGCATTTTTTAATCGACGTTTCCATGTCTACTCCGGCTGCATATAATTATCTTAACAGCGTTGCAACTTTTGTCTTCTGCAGTATTTTTAATTGGTAGAAATTTATTCTAGTGAATAAAACGTGACAACGCCGCTTGATATGCTAAATACTTATGCGTGGAAAATAGACCTATCTAACCTCAAAACAAATGGCTGAGCCGACTGTAAATTAAGTAGCGGCTCCAGGTTGAAAAAACAGTTATAATTGCTGATGGACCCGAAAAGCTAACCACATATCAATCCGATACTAGCTGAATTATCGTCTACCTTTAAGATGAATAATAATTTGAAAAAACTAATAATAATAATAATAATAATAATAATAATAATAATAATAATAAACACTGAGCAACAAAAAAAACTTTTTTTCTCACAAAAAAAATGTGATTCTGATAGTATTTTTTCTCGTAAATTCAAATACGATATCGGTTTTTCTTCATCACGCAAGGTTTCCGAGGGACAGGCATTTATAATTTCAAACACTTTACTATTTTCTACATTCGTAACTACACAATATTCGAACATTCGGACTGACCTAGAAAGTAAGAAATGACGATTTTCTGCTATATTTCGCCTGTGGAGCATCCCTCTTGATGGTCCAACAATAATCGGCCAGCATATTAGGATTCAATTTGCCTTGATATATCTTTTCCATAGCTGAATTCTCCAGAGTTAGCTCATTTGGTTTTATTTTACAATGGACAAATGGACGAAAAAAGTTTATTAACCCTTAAATTAAAAATGTATCTTATTGGATACATTGATTTCATTTATTTAATATTGTTTTTAGATCAATAGAAAGACAAATGAGTAAAAATTACTTAAATGTATGACAAATTACGCAATAATGTATAATAATAACATTGTTTAACATGCATTTATTTTCTTTGCGGTCCGGAACATTTAAATAAATGGCACGAGAGAATATTGTAATGACCATTTAAGGGGTAAAAATAATTATTTAAATCCATTAATTCAAATTGAAATAAAAAACTGTGGGTGATGAAGAAATTCGGAGTACATATTTGAAAACACGATTAAAAAACTGCATTAAGTAAAACTATTGGTACTCATGAGACAAAAATCATGTTGACCAGTGTAATCTACACTGCTACATAACGATGAACTAGAAAATATTTATGGGAAAACTGATGTAGTAAGAAAATGTAAGTCTCTTTGCCTCTGATGGGCAAGACATGTGACATGAATAGGGATTGACTGGAGATCATGGAAACTGCTTGTACGGGAATCCGAGGTAAAGCGCCCTTTAGGTGAGCCAAGATTGAGCTCCGAGAATAACATTAATCATGTTTTGATAGGGGGGCCAGGCCGTAGCATAGTGGTTAAGGCACTGCGCTACAAGCCGGAAGGTCGAGGGATCGAATCCCGGTGAGGTGTCAGGATTTTTAAACTAACCTAACCCTTCTGGCAGCACTATGGCCCTGGAGTCGACTCAGCCTCTAACGGAAATGAGTACCAGACACTTGTTCTGGGGGTAAAGGCGGCCGTAACGCAGGGCTGACAACCCGGCTGACATCAAGTGCCGATTTTCCAGAAAGAAAATGGGAGCCTTAAGCTCCTACTACCCCAAGGGCCTTCTGAGGCCTGTAGTGGGATCACTTTTCTTTATGTTTTGATAGAAATAAATTATACAACATTTAATTAGAAAAATATTAGCTTGGGATAGGGATGTATAGACAACTTATATCGTTGCTGCAATGAACCTAAGGATTCTATAGTGCCAATTAGCTAGTTCTATTTCTATTCTATAGTAATTCTGCCCGACGGCAGATCTTGCACTGCAATAATAGCATTTTCATGCCATGCTTTGCAGCTTTACTAGGGAATTATAGGTATGGTTGCATTCCTCTTGTTTTCCATACCGGTGACAGCTGCTGCTGATGATGATGATAATGGCCGAATGATTTTCGGGGACCATTGGCCCCAAAGCTTCCTCTCATTCGTCTTACGGGTGAGGAAAAACCGCAGAAAACAAACAAACCCAGGAGCCTGTCCCTACCGGGAATCGAACCCGAGCCCGCTGCGTGACAAGGCAGTACGATACCTCGAGACCTCAAAGGTGGAAAATTGGTTAGTTAATCCATTCCCCTCAAAAGACGAGGTAGACTCGCCAGCAGTTAAATGACCTTCAACTTAGAAGACGAGGTACACTCGCCTAACTCTGCTGTTATATATTTTACAATATTTTGTACATCCCCTAGCAGGGTAATCTTTTGTTAACATTTATGAATAGTAGAGGAATGTGTTTTGGCCTTCACCCTCATTGTGATCTCAAGTACCGTTACTTTTGTTTGTTTTTAATGTCTGAAAATAGACAATAACATTTACTGTAACTTAAATCCGGTTTCTGTGGAAATGCATTGAACATTTAAAACTGAATCGAATGGGTTAATAGTGATAAAATGAAGAAGAAAATAAGAAAAATCCATCAACTCTCGCAGGATTTAATCTTGCTATATTTGGAACTAGAAGAAAACATGTTAATACTATTACATCTGAACCAGATTCTTCAGAGATAAATTTTAGTTGTAATGTTGGTACGTACTGGATAACGAGCAAATAGAAGTACGCTAATGGATTATGGAGTGAGAATATACAAACTCCCTATGAAATCATTATCCAGTAATTTTACTAATTCCAGCAATTGGCGCAAATCTAGCAATTAACTCAAGTGGGACATATTAAGGTCACATTCTTGAAACAAGATCCGGAGCAGTAATCTCCCTGACTTAGTGTCGTCACGTGCAGGAATCCCATCTTCCTCTTTCTGCAGTATGAGCAACTTCTAAGACACACTCAACCTCTTCATAACCCTTCTTCATCTCAATTCATATAATGCTTTTTATGAATAATATGACATTGTCATTATGTGCATTAAAGCCTCACTCGGATGGTTAACAGTTTATATAAAAGCGGGTGCCGCGCGGCAATGCTTGACATGCGGTGTTGTCACGTTTCTCACAGCGCTATGGGCGTTTATTACACAAGGACAGAAGACATTGATTCTTCTTCTTCTTCTTCTTAAACTTAATTTGTAGGATTTTCATCCTGTTTATTTCCAAAATCACTCCTCGGAGGAAGACGTATTGGATGTGCATTCACTGTCTATCCATCTCTTGGCTGGTCTTCCTCTTGTTCTTCTCCCGTCCATTGGTCTATCTTCTTTAGCTCTTTTTGCAAGCCGGTTTTCTTCCATTCTTTCTACATGACCCTTCCAATATTTTCGTTATCTATAATAAATTTGGCTATGTCTTGAATATGGTATTTGTCCCTAATTTCTGTGCTGTGTATTTTATCAAATAATGCTTTCCCCTGAATAGTTATAATGTTTTCCCCTGAATAGTTATAGACATTGATTATATTTTTTATTATTTAATTCTTATGTTATTATTAGGTATTGTTTAAGTTTTAAAATTAAAATTATATACGTACTTATTTATTAAATAATTTAATAAATGTCGGCCGCGGTGGGCTAGTGGTTATGCTCCTCTGGTCCCGAGGGTCGCGGGTTCAAACCCGGTCGGGGTCGATGGATTTTTTAGGACGGAAAAATCCAAGGAGCAAGTCCTCCGGGAGGGACTATAAGCCATGTGTCCCGAGTCTGAAGATTTTCAGGCTCGTAAAAAATCCTTAAACCTGAATGGAAAGGCCTCTAAGCAAAATTTACCGAATTTTCGCGTCCTAGTACTACCTTGGTTTCCTAGATGTCAGTATGAGGCGGAACGCTGACCACGTACCACTCAAAATAGTGACATCTATACGAAAACAAGTGTAACTAAATTAGTATGGTTCAAATTCTTCCCTGTAGGGGAAGAGTGCCTAAATCTCTGTAAAGTAAAAACATGGGCTTACAAATACAAAAAAAAAAGAAAAGAAATAATTCCAACGTTATATAGCTTGTAGTTCTATATAAATTTAATATCCATACAAAATCATGCTGAAAATATTATTATTATTATTATTATTATTATTATTATTATTATTATTATTATTATTATTATTATGGGAGAACAACATTAACTATGATTTGAGGGAAGTAGATTATACAGGGAATGATTGGAAAGCATTAGCTCAGGATAGGGATGTATGGAGAGCTTATGTCCGCGCGGCCATGAACCTACGGGTTCGATAGTGCCAGTGAGTAAGTAAGTAAGTAAGTATTATTATTATTAACTGTTCGGTCTGAAATATTTTCCCATGGCCGCCATATGTTGAAAATATATAAACTAATGTAATATGTAAATATTGTATTATTATTCTAGCTACATATCACAATAAATCACTGATAATTATATCATTAATCACGGTATACAATTTTATAACTGGATCGAATGTTCCACATCGTTCCGAGTTTTAATTGAAACTGAAGAAAGAATAGCAATGTGGCAACATCGTGGTAGTCGCGGCAGTCGTGATTTTTGTATTTTAATAACATATAACAGCTGCGGGGAAACAAAGCGAGCCGCTTGTTAAGCATCATAGTGAGGCGATAATACAGGGATTCTTGTCAATTCCAACTCCTCTCTAAATACGTTAAACTAAAGAACTATCATCATCATCATCATATTTGCATAACTATCAGGATCGAGTCACTGTCTCCCTAAGCGTTCTCGACCTCTCTATTCCTAGCGACTGTTTACCAATTATGAATTCTAAATTTTTGTATGTCTTCCACAACTCCATCCATCCACCTAGTCTTCCAACGTTTCTTCTTCCATTTGGATGGTCCATCATTATTTTGTAACAGTTCCACTATTATAAATTCTCTGGGTATGTCCTAACAGGTAATGACAAATGAGGGAAAATTTGAGGAAGTGGCTGAATTCAAATACCTAGGAACAATAATCACAAATAGGAATGAGATGCACAAAGAAATTAAACATAGGCTCAATTCTGGAAATGCATGCTATTATGCATTGCAAAGGCTTTTGATGTCCCAACTCCTTTCAAAAAACGTTAAGCTGAAAATATATAAAACTATTATTCTACCAGTTATATTATATGGGAGCGAAACATGGGACTCTTACTTTAAGGGAGGAAAGGAGATTACGAGTATTTGAGAATAAAGTTCTTAGGAATTTTTGGACCAAAGAGAGATGAACAGACAAGTGAATGGAGAAGATTACATAAAAGTGAACTACATGGTCTTTATAGGAAGCCAGATATAATGAAAACAGTTAATTCTCGTAGACTGCAATGGTAAGGACATTTGGCATGAATGGGGAATGAAAGACGTGCATGGAAGCTTCTTGTAGGAAAACCAAAGGGAAAACGCCCAATTGGTAGACCAAGAATTAGGTGGGAGAATAACATTAACTATGATTTGAGGGAATTAGATTATACAGGGGATGGTTGGAAAAAAATTAGCTCAGGATAGGGATGTATGGAGAGCTTATGTCCGCGCGGCCATGAAACTACGGGTTCGATAGTGCCAGTGAGCTGTTAGTTTAGTTAGTTATGTCCTGCCTATCTCAATCTAGGTATTTTAATTTCTATAACAATGTGTGGCGACTTATGCAAATTATATAGGGTTTCCAGTATAAAACCGGACACTCTGCGGCTGGCAGAGTGAAATGCGGACGAGCAGAGAGCGCTGCCTGACGGGTGAAACCCCGTGAGGCGTGTCGGGTTTTATATTGGAAGCCCTGTATAATTCATCATTATATCATATTCTCGATTTTCCTCTTTCCTGAATGGAGCCATATATTCTTCTTAAAATGTTTCTCCTTTTTTTTTATTATTTGAATTTATGTGGGTGGCAAAGTGGCATAGAATCCACAAAATAATTTTTATTTGGAATATTTTATTATAAATTGGCTAGTCCTAAATAAATGTGAATGTGTCATGTTTAGAACCACGCTACTGCGCTACCATTTGTGCCGCTTGGGATCGTCTTTTGTTTCCGTTGCTTCTATTAGCGTAGATCTGATTACCTCCAAGGTTATTAATCACAAAGCTAGTTGCCCCGGGCCCATAGGAGGCAAGAATTGATTCATCTTTCTTTCCTAGGCGTTTTAACATTTCCTAATAATAGTTCTCAAAACAACAGAGTGGCTTAAAATAAGAATGTTTTCACTATAATTATAAATCAATCAGGAAAGCTAGACAGAAAAATAAGGGAGCTGGAATGTTCTCCTAACTGAGTGAGTTTCCGTATAGGAATATAAACAGCTACATGCACATAAATCATTAGAACATTCATTTATAAAAATGATATTTAATGTAAACAAGAAGTCTGAAGTAAAAACATAACCAAGATAAACATTTGATCATTCAGATAAATATAAAGTGAATAAATAAATGATAATACTTCTACAGGACAAAAAACCACATCATACCACATACCACACTCATGCTAGAGTCCAAGCCAGGGTGGCTGCTTCCCCGGTCTTCAGGACCAACATAAATTCCGCCACTTCGCGGCTCCAGACAACATTGTCCACTTAAAAGTCCAATCCCATACCGGACTGGATAGATGAATAACTGAAGAATGAATGAATGATAACGTTCTCGCTGTGCATAACGTATTTGAAGGTTCCGAGGTAGAGGGGAGATGCACCGTAGGAACAGCGCACCAGGAGAGGTAAAGAGGGAGAGTGGGGGTAGATGCATAGAGAAAGGAATATTGGCATAGTTCATGAATCTCACAGTCTAGGGAGGATAACGACGCTGCAGTAATGAGCCGAAAAACGCACTTTCGGTTCAAATGTGTTTTGACCAACAGCTGTGCGCTGTTAAAATTGCCCGGGAATCAGCTTATTCCGATCATCTTGTCATTAGCGAAAGACAAAAATGGTTATTGTGAGTTATCCGTAGAAGATAAACATATGCCGTCGCGGACTTTTTTGTACAGTTTTTTTTCAGATATTCAATTCTGTTTACATTAATTTGATGTATTTGTTATGGTTTAGGCAGCGTAAGCTATTTAATCGTCAAAACAGGGACTTTATTTCACGTTTTTCACTACAAAGGGTGATTTTACGGGTTATGAAGTTGAGTATTACAACTCTCTTATATCCCATGTTCATCCCTGAAATCTCCTGAACATTTTTCAAAAAGCCGCATCTCAATGGGATGAACGGTATGGCAGAGCACACTTGCCCGTGAATCTGCTTTTCCCGATCTTCTTGGTATCAATGAAAGACAAAAACGGTTATTGTGAGTTATCCATAGAAGATAAACACTTTCTCTCACGGAATTTTTGGCAGAGTTTGTGAGATATTCAATTCTGTGTACATTAATTTGGTGTATTTTTTATGGTTTAGGCAGCATAAGCCATTTAAGCGTCAAAATAGGGACTTTTCCACTACAAAGTGTGATTTTAGGGGTCAATGGGTTGAATATCACTTCTCTCTTGTAGCTTATGTTCATCCCGGGAATCTCATCAACATTTTGCAAAAAACCCCATCGAAATCGTATCAACGGTATGGCCGCGCATAGAATACGAACAAACAAACAAACAAACACACATTTGTTTTTATATATTAGAAATTAAAAGTTAGAGTCACTTGTTTCGGTAGATTTACATTATTGTGCACATTATCTCACTTAACAGATCAATCTCCTGCATCCAGATTAACGTGCGCGCAATCTCGCGGCCGGAAATGGAACCACAACTTCAAATCTCCGGCGGAAAGTTTGGTGTTTATGGGTGTCTAAAAGCTAGTGGATTCTGTAATGTATTGCAGAAACTTGAATTGAGATCCGAACATTTCTACAGTAAAAATCTTGCAAAGGAACAGTTGATTTGGTTGAAACTTTGTGAGTAGGAGCAGGTGGGTACCTTTTTAAATTTCCCAGAATATTGCACCTGAGTGGACCTTAGGAAGTTGTCAAACCTTCTCTAAAGATTTTTGAGACGAAATACACGAATTATCTACCAATAATTTTCAAGTTGGAAGTAAATCACAGTGGACAATCGCACTCTCTGCTAATTTGCTCCAAAATTAAATCTTTAGAATAAAATCCTGCCAAAAAAAGGTATACCACATAATGCAAAATTAGAAATTATCAAACAAGATATTTTAAACTAAACTAAAACATTAATTAATAATTAAAAAATTAAAGAAAAGTTTTAAATTGAATTTTTTTCCCATAAAACTAGTGGGTTCGTTTCTCGCTGTCATAACTAACTCACTGGCACTATCGAACCCATACGTTCATAGCCACGCGGACATAAGCTCTCCATATATCAATATCCTGAGGTAATGTAGTAGGTCCCGCCCGGAGAACCGAATGGGGGACTATTTTATCTCCGTAAAATTTTATTCCAGTGGAATCCATGTCCGCATTTTTTGGCAGTTATATTTTTACGGTAAAAGAACGTCTTTCTTTCGACCTAAGTAGTTTCTTCGTCTGACTCATCGCCTTTGACCTGTCCGGCATTGATAACACTTTCGGCAGCAATGCCACCGCCGGCATAGGTATCGGGGTTATTTGTGTGACCAAGCCACTTCACCACAAGGTAAAGATACCATGAATGGTTCTCGCTGCCATAGATTATATATTTTTTTTTATTCCTCGCAATATTAAACTAGTAATTACTGTATAGAATTAAAATGTATTTCATGATTATTTTACATATTTAATTACGAATAACAGCAAATGAGATGCGATTTATGCGCCGTACAGCAGGCTATATAAAGTGGGACCATAAAAGAAATGAGCAAATTACGGAAGAGTTGGATGTAGAACCCATTCTCCACCATATACAAAACTACCAGAACAACTGGAAAGTCGATCTTCAAAGAATGCCGTCTCATAGAATTCCAAAAGGCATGGTTCATTACAGCCCACGAGGCAAAAGATCGCTGGGACGTCCAAGAAAGCGCTGGATGAAAAATTCCTGGTTGAGACTATAACAGGCCAAATGGCCTAATACTTGCATGGATGGTGATGATGAAATGATATATATCCTATTCAATTTGTTTTTACTGTAATAAAATGCAATTAATACGTACACATTTATTAATTAATTTACATCATTGAATAAGGTTTTGAATGAAAAAATCGGAAAATCCAAGCAATTGATAACTTATGCTGCTTTTTAGTTATTGTTAATAGATATATATATATATATATCAGGACTATAGTGTAAAAGTACTAAGTTGGCATGATTTCTGCTATCCTTGTCTAGAGAACTGTTCTTCCACCCTTCGCAAAACACAATGGGCTATCCTTGTAAAATTACTTAGGAATGCTAGAACACCCCCCCCCCACTTCCATCCAGTCACTTTTGTGTCAGGTAATTTTTGTCAGTGGCGACTGGTTCAGAATGCTCTGTTAAAAGTGACTGCAGAGCGTGTGAACACACTGAAAAGTTTGAAGAGTCATATTGGCAGCAGACGGTTTAATGGACGAAATTAGTGATCGGTTTGAAATAAATTTAGACGATACCGACGACGATGAAAATGAAAATGAAGACATAGAAACTTGCCAGGAAGAATGTTTAGAAGAAGGGAATGCCACCACTGATCTATGTTCACTGCAGGGAGTGTCTGCCCTACCGCTGTCACCGTGAAGAGATATGCATATGAGTGAGAAAGAAGATGGTGAATACTTTCTTTCTCTTTCTAATATATTCTAGACACTTTAGCCCTAATGGACTATAGCGAATTCTACACCAAAACAAACGCTACACGTTAAGTACTACGCGGAGTATTACCAAAATGCTTACCTTCAGCACGTATTACAAATGAATGAACAGCGCATACCAAGAAGAATGTATAATTACAAACAAAAAGGGAGAAGAATGTTGGGAAGACCATTGAAGAGATGGAAGGATCAATTCGACCTATAATGAGATCGGAACAGGCCACTGGACTCAATCCTTGTTGTTGAAGATGACCCTTGTCAAATTTATATTGTGTAGTCTATATCTATTATGTATCAATCATAATTCTTATTGTATGTATAATTTAACCCTGGTGAAGTGGAAGAGAAGACCTTATGGTCTTAACTCCATCAGGTAAAATAAATAAATAAATGAACGTAGAGGGTTTAGAAACTCTGGTTCAAATCCAGACTCAGGCATTCATTTTTCTTTTCAAGCAATGTCTCTCTCTCTCTCTCTCTCTCTCTCTCTCTCTATATATATATATATATATATATATATATATATATATGTGTATGTTTGAGAATAAAGTTCTTAGAAAAATTTTTGGACCAAAGAGAGATGAACAGACAGGTGAATGGAGAAGACTACATAACAATGAACTACATGGTCTTTACAGGAAGCCAGATATAATAAGAACAATTATGTCTCGTAGACTGCGATGGGCAGGACATGTTGCGCGTATGGGGAATGAAAGACCTGCATGGAAACTTCTTGTAGGAAAGCCAGAAGGAAAACGTCCAGTTGGTAGACCAAGAATGAGGTGGGAGAACAACATTAACTATGATTTGAGGTAAGTAGATTATACAGGGAATGATTGCAAAGCATTAGCTCAGGATAGGGATGTATGGAGAGCTTATGTCCGCGCGGCCATGAACCTACGGGTTCGATAGTGCCAGTGAGTAAGTAAGTAAGTATGGAAGAGTTGGATGTCGAACCCATTCTCCACCATATACAAAACTACCAGAACAACCGGATAATCCATCTCCAACGAATGCCGTCACATAGAATTCCAAAAGCCTGCTTTCTGGGTGAGGTTTTATCGGGGTTGTTCCGCACCTGTAAGACAAATGTCAGGAAAATGTTAAGGCCCATACGGTCCCCGAAATCATATGGCCATTATAATTATCATCATCTTTATCATCATCATCATCATCATCATCATCATCCTTCACCAGTGTGGAAAGCAACGGGAAGCTACCACACCTACAATAGCTTAGTAAAGCTGCAAGCTTAGCATGAAAATTACAGTGAAGGACCTGCCTTCGGGCAGAATTACTATGGATGGATGGATATATATATTACCGTCTGATAGGCCAGAAGCCTTCTAGGTCTATCCCATCATGTAGTTTAAAAATAATATTGGTCTGATAAGTTAGAAAATACTTTTTTTTTTAAATGCCCCAGGTTTGTCTTTTCGGCATTCCTGGTTTCTCTCCTGACATGGCGTGATTGTAACCCACTTCTGAGGTTGGGGCGCCTGAAAGGCGGGGTTACGTTGCCCCGATGATATGATGGATAATGATGACGATAATGGTGCGCCAGGAGAGTTCCTAATCCTAACCTAAAGGTACGTACACATATGCGCGCCGCGAACACGAACGGCGCGTGTTATGTTCGTCGAAATTATTAATTTAAACGAACCTCCTGCGATCCATAGGAAACCCACAAACCTTCAGTAGACATTTTGCAGAGCAGGTGTAACCAACGATGTCTATTCCCTTTCCGTTCTCCCGCTTGTCCTGCATTCTTACCCAAAAATAGGGACATTTTTTTTTAAATGCCGGACAAATTGTTAAAAATCGGGACTGTCCCGCCAAAATCGGGACGTCTGGTCACGCTTATTACTTATTACATCTTATAACTTTATTTATACTTTTTCAAATATTATATCATTAAAGGAATTTAAAAAAATATATGATTTGTATATCCATCCGTAGTAATTCTGCCCGAAGGCAGGTCCTTCACTGAAATCATAGCATTTTCATGCTATGCTTGCAGCTTTACTAGGGAATTGTGTAGGTGTGGTAGCTTCCCGTTGCTTTCCACACTGGTGAAGGATGATGAGATGATGATGATATGACAATGATAAGGATGATGATGATGATGGCCATATGATTTCGGGGACCGTTTGGGCCTTAAAGTTTTCCTGACATTTGTCTTACATGTGAGGAAAAACCCCGATAAAAACCTCACCCAGAAAAACTGCCCCGACCGGGGATTGAACCCGGGCCCCGCTGTGTGACAAGGCAGCACGCTACCTCGAGAGTACAGCGGTGGACATGATTTGTATATATATGTTTAAAATTATTAAGAATCTATCTCACCATAACATGGCCTTAATTTTTAATAAAGATGTACATGAGTATTATACTAGAGGTTGTACTTTATTGCACAAAGATACTAGTTTCTAAAAAAAAAGGTATAAAAGGGATTCGTTATGCATTAATCAACCATTAAAATAACTACTTACCTATTGAATATCAACATTTCACGAATGTTAAACATTTTTCTAATTGTGTTAAAAAATATTTTTTCTCATTGCTTTCTTAGTTAATTTTGTTAATTTTATTATTATTAATATTATCCTGTTTAAATATTGTATTTATATGTGTATATATATTGTGCTTCTATAGTAGTTTGTATTACTTAAACTTATGCCTGAATTTGTTTTCTTGTTTTTATTATTAATGTTTTTATGGCCATTTTTTTTGTATATTGCCCCTTAACATGAGCAATCTTGCTCTTTGGAGTCCTTGAAGAGATAAATAAATAATTAGCAATAAATGTGTTTATATATTGTATTGTTTTGTGATACTTCATACATAATATTATGAAATGAACGTCTTAAATAAATAATGTTTTCTAAATAATTCTAATTTATTTATACAATTACAGTACACACGAAAAAAACACATATCATTGAAAAAAAAAACAGGCATCTCCTTTCAATGATTTTTTAAAATGATCCTTATGTTGTGGATCCCACAATAATTGCTTGCTTCTATAAATGTCAACAAGTTTTAACACGTTTTCCTCTGACCACTCGATACTCAAATAATAGGTGCGCACCGAAAGCAACGAACCTCTCAGGTACCCGTCCAAATCTAAACAGCGAACCATCAAAGTGTTCGTGGAAAAAACCGACAATGAGTGGATCGTGGTGAGAGACGCGCGCACCGTTCCTGCGCACCTTAAAACCCCGTCCAAATCTGACGAACATGGTGCGGCGCGCGCGCCGTTCGTGTTTGCGGCGCGCAGGTGTGTACGTACCTTAAGATGAATATGAATGACGACGATTGCGAAGGCCATATGATTTCGGGGACCGTTTGGGCCTTAAAATTTTCCTGACATTTGTCTTACAGGTGAGGAAAAACCCCGATAAAAACCTCACCTAGAAAAACTGCCCCGACCGGGGATCGAACCCGGGCCCGCTGCGTGACAAGGCAGCACGCTACCTCGAGACCACATCTACTTTGTATAGTTGAATCCTCAATCACTGGACAA
Organism: Diploptera punctata; assembly: GCA_030220185.1. Lineage (NCBI taxonomy): Eukaryota > Metazoa > Arthropoda > Insecta > Blattodea > Blaberidae > Diploptera > Diploptera punctata. The sequence continues at coordinate 453,186 of JASPKZ010002302.1, read as the reverse complement.
CTGCGAGATTCCTTTGAATTCATATAGCTTTATTGATTTCTCATATTGTCTAATTTTAGAGAAAATTAATTTTTCATGAGAAAATGAAAGAAAACTTTGACGTCACATCAATTTCAAGGATAGATGGATAAACTTCATGAGTAAAAGCTTCTCTCTTCATCTCTTCATAGAGAAAAATTACCATACCGTAAACCGATTAAAGTTTCTTCTAGATCAGTTTACTCACACATGGAAGAGAAGCATTTTGGAATAATTTATCTTAGACGGAATATCTTGAATGTCTTTGACAGTAGCAAATGTATATTTAAGTCACAAATACAAATTAGGAAAGACCTAAAAAAATGGAATAAAAGATCATGTTCAATTATTTCTTTCTTAATTTATTATCTTCAATTACAGTTAAATAAAACATTATATTTTTTATAATATACAACTTTCCTCATTAGAGGATTATCTCAAGGACAAAGTGATACAGACAATTAATTTTTGGAATTGATGAAATACATTTTGTAAATACATTTAAAAAATTCAAATTGTAGGCCTAATTGAAGTATATAAATAAATAAATAAATAAAGCCTAATATGTCCCTTTAGGGCAAAGGCCTCCCTGTACAGGGGTTAAGCTCTATTGTGAGTGCCACCCGGTGAGCTACTCCGTGGTGAGAAGTTGACTTGGATGTAGCACTTGGTTTGTATACACTGTCTGTTCTGTGATTAGTTAATGCACAGTTGGCTCTCCATCGTTCTCCAGCTTTTCCTGCATCTGGCGACTCTGGACCATTGCGCCCCTGCTCGTTCTTTGATGATGTCAGCCCATCGTCGTCTTGGTTTTCCGCGCTGCCTCTTGCCTGTGTACGGGTCCCACATGGTTGTTTTTATTGTCCACCTGTCGTCCTGTATTCTTGCGACGTGGCCTCCCCACTTCAATTTTTTCCTGATGGCTTGTTGTGCAGGATCAGTTGTTGAGGACATCGCTTGAAGTATACATACTATAAAGTAGAAATTAAGTAAATTTGGTTTCTTAAAATTGAAATTGATCCTCTAATGGCAGCGATATTGAAATTGATCCTCTAATGGCAGCGATAGCAATTTTAGAAAGTTACACCCTGTCCAAATCTAAGGAATTCCAAAATTTGGCTAAGAATCCTAGTTTAGTACCTCTTGCCCAGATCATCAATCCTGTGACAGTTATAAGGTACTATCTAGCTGGTATTTATCTTTGTAATAGTCAATTGTTGGCTCATATATGGCTTTCTTTTCACAGTCAACTTCCTCAGGTTGGCCACTATGAGTCTCAAAACGAATTGTGGGATCTAATATCATGCCAATTTTAGAAGATGTTCTAAATGCAATGATATCTATTCGACTGTTACTCCCATTAGTGGCCACACCATGAACTTCCTCATAAACTGTGTATTCAAAATCTCGCAGGGCTTTTGCTATCATATTTCGAATAGTGTGGTGCCGAATTTTTCTCAGTGATTCTCCACTCTCCATATATATATATATCATTTTCATGTACAAAAACAAAATCGATGGCATTTCGAGAAAAAAATCATCTCGGATGCAACATTTTCATAATACAACCTGCTACACACCGCAGCCTACGAAGCACACATAAGAGAGAGATCAGAAAAAGCAGATGATGTAGACCGCGGATTCTTCCTGACCCCAGCGATGAATACTGAAGAATGGAAGGAACCGAACTTCTCCCTGAGACATGTGTTCACGAGGACCGCCACACACGGATTCCACTGCAGAATATGTACCCAAAAAGGGTTCCACCTCGCATCGAACCAGTGCCTCTGCAAGCTACGTGACCAACAATGTGAACAATACCACCTAATTGACTGTACAGCAAGAAGAACACCTCTAAAATTCTACGCAGATGATAATAACTTTCAATAATTTCATCCTAATGTACACAGGGTGTTTAATAAATTTAAAAAAAAATGTCATAACTAATAATTTCATTGAACAAGTGAAATCCTACAATTATTTAGGCTTTACTGTACCATATTGCCAAAAAGAAGATATAAATATTGTATTGAATTGTATTATAAGCCTATGTTTTCCCTTTACAGAGATTTAGGCGCTCTCCCCCTACTGGGAAGAATTTGAATCATACTAATTTAGATACACTTGTTTTCGTATAGATGTCATTTTGAGTGATACGTGGTCAGCGTTCCGCCTCATACTGACATCTAGGAAACCAAGGTAGTACTAGGACGGGAAAATTCGGTAAATTTTACTTAGAGGCCTTTTCATTCAGGCTTAAGGATTTTTTACGAGCCTGAAAATCTTCAGACTCGAGACCCACGGCTTAAAGTCCCTCCCGGAGGACTTGCTCTTTGGATTTTTCCGTCCTAAAAAATCCATTGATCCCGGCCGGGTTTGCACCTGCGACTCTAGGGACCAGAGGCAAGGAGCCTAACCACTAGTCCACCGCAGCCGATAGAGATATAAATATAAAAACATAAAATTTTCAAGTAATGTGTGAAAAAATACGTAGAACGTAAGAATAAAACAACTCAGGATACTGAACCAAAATTTTATAAAATCATGGCCGTTCCTAGTATTTTGTATGGCAGTGAAAATTGAACTTTGACTCGTACAGATAGGGGAAAAAATAGAAGCAGCGGAGATGAGATTTTTTAAGGCCAATGGCAGGCTCCATTCTTATGGACCAGAAAAGATGTTCCGAGATAAGAGATGAATTAAATAATTTTAAAATTGATGGATAAAGTTGACAAACAAATACAAAATTGGTACGAACATCTACTACGAATGCCAGATGATAGACCTTCTAAAATTATTTTAAACTACAGACCCACAGGATGTAGAAGTCAAGGAAGACCATTTGCTAGATGGAAAGACCAAATCTCTTGAAGTGGGAACGGGCCAGAGGGCCTAGGTCTTGATATTGATGATGACGATGCTGATATATATATATATATATATATATATGTATATATAGATAGATAGAGAGAGAAAGAGAGAGAGAGAGAGGTAGGATGATTCTGTAGGAGCGTGCAAAATTAAACGGGACTTGGGGATTGCTTCACTGAACAATTTGAGATTGAAATCTATTGTCACAGATGCTAGTTTAAGGATCCATCCATCCATAGTAATTCTGCCCGAGAGCAGGTATTTCACTGCAATCATAGCATTTTCATGCTATGATTTGCAGCTTTACTAGGGAATTGTAGGTGTGGTAGCTTCCCGTTACTTTCCACACCGGTGAAGGATGATGATATGATAACGATAAGAATGATGATGATGGCCGTATGATTTCGGGGACCGTTTGGGCCTTAACGTTTTCCTGACATTTGTCTTACAGGTGAGGAAAAACCCAATAAAAACCTCACCCAGAAAAACTGTCCCGACTGGGGATCGAACCCGGGCCCGCTGCGTGACAAGGCCGCACGCTACCTCGAGACCACAGCGGTGGACAGTTTAAGGATATATGGAAGCAAATTTGTCTTTTATATTACTGTCCAGTTTTTTTTTTGCATTATTTATTAGTTAATTGGAAGTACCATCATCGACACAATTAACATATCACTTTGTAACCTACAGCAGTTACTCAAATTGACGGCCACCAAACCTCAATACAAGCATGACATAAGTGTACAAGATTCTGCCGCAGCCTGGTGTGTTTCGAAATCACATCACAGGCAGCTACAATCCTGGCAACCAAGTCCTTGTCCGTTTTCACTAGAATCTGAAACACTTGACTTTAGATATGCGAATAGGAAATCATCCTAGGAACAATTACGGTGTTTGGGCATTTTCCCTGAAGTACTCCCTGTCCGAAGAACCAATTGGGGGACTGGACTACCTCCAAAACATTTTACCCCAAGTAAAACACACATCCGCGTTTCTTGTCGGTTGTATTTTACGGCGAAAGATAGTCATTCCTTTGACCAAAGTACCTTTTTTCGTCTGGGTTACTGATTTCGACTTGCGTGGGATTCCTTTCGGCATCAATGTTACCGCATACCTTATCCGCTCTTAGGGTCGGTTTTACCAACAGAGGTAACTGCATTACGCCAGTTTTCCCCATGTATAATGCATAGATTAAACTGGCGTAATACAGTTCCTATAATGTATGTGTAATTATTATAATATTTATAAAGGTTCCGGTTGGCCATAAGATTCTACAAAAGTTTTATCTTTAAGGGGGGACCTCTCTTGGTGAAACTGGCCCTTAGAGTGTTCCTAACATAAACAAATGCCAATTGTATCCTTCCGCCATCCACACCATAATTACTGTCACATTGACCAGGGAGCACGTGTGAAGTATACAAGACATGTGATCGTTGAATGGGGTAGATTACAAGAAAGATGGTGAGATTTTTCACTGAACCTATGAAATAGATTGAAAATAATTGTTTTTTGACCACTACTCAAAGCTTTGCCAGACTTGTGTTTTAAAAATTTAGATGCCGACACAGTAACAGAAGACTCGATACTTTCAGCCACTTTGTTGCATCAGAATCGACTGGAACATGACTCAAATCCATCATCCATAAGTAATAAACTATTTTAAGTTGTAATTATTGATTAGGTATGTTTTAGAATATTTTCTATGTTTTGAATATTATAAAATAAAATAAGTTAAAATATACCTTCTTAGGTAAGATCCGTCGTCCTCAAATTAAAAAATATGTATTCTTTATGCCTGTAGGCCTTTCAGAATATCCGTTCCATCTTCAGCAGGTCCTTCACTAAAATATCTAGTATGCTATTTGATGCTGCTGGTCCTAATGTGGTGTTGTCGTAACATTAGGACCAGCAGCATCAAACATCATATTAGATATTGTAGCGAAGAAGAACCTACTGAAGATGGAACGGATGTTCTGAAAGGCCTACAGGCATAAAGAATACATATTTTATAAGTTGAGGACAACGGATCTTACCTAAGAAGGTATATTTTAACTTACTTTATTTTATGACTATCCACCTCAACGGTTTTAACAATGCATTTTATTAGTATTGATTTGAATATTATTATTTCCATTCATGAAGGATACTTACTTACTTACTCACTGGCACTCTCGAACCCGTAGGTTCATGGCCGCGCGGACATAAGCTCTCCATACATCCCTAACCTGAACTAATGTTTTCCAGCCACTCCCTGCATAATCTACTTCCCTCAAATCATAGTTAATGTTATTCTCCCACCTCATTCTTGGTCTACCAACTGAGCGTTTTCCCTCTGGTTTTCCTACAAGAAGCTTCCATGCAAGTCTTTCATTCCCCATACGTGCAACATATCTTGCCCATTGCAGTCTACGAGATTTAACTGTTCTCATTATATCTGGCTTCCTATAAAGACCATGTAGTTCACTGTTATGCAGTCTTTTCCATTCACCTGTCTGTTCATCTCTTGTAGGTCCAAAAATTTCCCTAAGAACTGTATTCTCAAATACTTGTAATCTCATTTCCTCCCTTAAAGTAAGAGTCCATGTTTCGCACTCATATAATATAACTGGTAGAATAATAGTTTTATATATTTTCAGTTTAAGGTTTTTGAAAGGAGTTGGGACATCAGGAGTCTCTGCAATGCATAATAGCGCGCATTTCCAGAATTGAGCCTATGTTTAATTTCTTTGTGCATCTCATTCCTATTTGTGATTATTGTTCCTAGGTATTTGAATTCAGCCACTTCCTCAAAATTTCCCTCATTTGTCATTAGCTGTCCATTTCCATAATGTAATTAATTTCTACGTGTGATCGTATGTTTAGTTTTATTGATATTTACTTCCAGTCCTAATTTCTTAGTGTTACTCAATAGTGTGTTCGTGTTGTCCTTTAGTATCTCCTCGCTATTGGCCAATAGTACTACATCATCAGCATAAACTAACAGCTTATTAATACCATTGAGTTGTAAGCCTTCCTCATTCTCTAAAGATTTAATGGCATGCTCTAGTACAAAATTAAATAGTAGAGGAGACAGTGCATCTCCCTGCTTCAACCCATTCTGGATTTCAAAAGTGTCCGAAAACTGTTTGCCTACACGCACCCTACTCTTTGTGCCATTTAGACACATTCGTATAAGTCTAACTAACTTTTTAGGAATTCCGAACTCCAGCAGGATACTATATAACTTCTCCCTCTTAATTGAATCATATGCTTTTTTATTCATGAAGGATAACAAATACATTCAGAGGAAATGTTTTTAATTCAATGAATGGAACTACTTTTTCGCGTACTTCTAAATCGTAAGTCGGTGTCCATAACCAATGAAATGCGAGCTGGTCACATTGTTTTCTTTTGATGATCTGGGGGTCATTTAAGCACGCAAGTCACTCTACCATAGTAAGATAAAGATACATTTGCCATTCTTGTGGTAATTTCTTCCCCACACCGTGCATTGTGCATTCTTTAGGGAAAGATGAGGTAAAAATTAAGCTATACTGTAATAATTCAAATTTACTATGGCACGTTGCTAAATAATGATGAGAGAGGCATTTGAGAATATCGCATGCAAATTTGCGTAGATAAGGAAAGCGCCTTGGAGGTAATTGTAAATTTCCCACCTTGACTAACATGTGGAGGGAAATCTGAATTAGAGAGGCAGGGAACTGTAGATAAGGAATGCAACCTATTTGTATTCTGAACATCAAAGAGCGCTCTTCGCAAGTAATTGATGAGCAACTGTTCCAACATCCTTTGTCAGGAAACGTATTAAGTGCCATTTCACACTTATATGAACACCGCCTATATTTCAAGTCTATACTTAGATAATCTCGCACCCACTCGTTTCGTTTGAATTTTGAATTAAAATTCTGAATTACATACTTATTTAAATTAGAATATTCACAACTCACCTCATATTTGTAGATGTCTTCAACACCAAGGAATGGATTCGTCACATATCATTTTCAATTCTTTCTAATTAATATAATGATACATAAAGATACTAAAGGACAACACGCACACACTATTGAGTAACACTAAGAAATTAGGACTAGAAGTAAATATCAATGAAACTAAATATATGGTCACACGTATAAATACATTATATAATGGAAATGGACAGCTAATGACAAATGAGGGAAATCTTGTGGAAGTGGCTGAATTCAAATACCTAGGAACAATAATCACAAATAGGAATGAGATGCACAAAGAAATTAAACATAGGCTCAATTCTGGAAATGCATGCTATTATGCATTGCAGAGACTCTTGATGTCCCAACTCCTTTCAAAAAACGTTAAACTGAAAATATATAAAGCTATTATTCTACCAGTTATATTATATGGATGCGAAACATGGACTTTAAGAGAGAAAAGGAGGTTACAAGTATTTGAGAATAAAGTACTTAGGAAAATTTTTGGACCAAAGAGAGGTGAACAGACAGGTGAATGGAGAAGACTACATAACAATGAACTGCATAGTCTTTATAGGAAGCCAGGTATAATAAGAACAGTTAAGTCTCGTAGACTGCGATGGGCAGGACATGTTGCACCTATGGGGAATGAAAGACTTTCATGGAAGCTTCTTGTAGGAAAGCCAGAGGGAAAATGCCCAGTTGATAGACCAAGAATGAGGTGAGAGAATAACATTAACTATGATTTGAGGGAAGTAGATTATACAGGGAATGATTGGAAAGGATTATCTCAGGATAGGGATGTATGGAGAGCTTATGTCAGCGCGGCCATGAACCTACGGGTTCGATAGTGTCAGTGAGTAAGTAAGTAAATAAGTAAAGTATGGAAAACTATTTCTTCAAGAAATCTACAACTATTAGGTAAGTTGTGAAAGTTCTGACTCTTATCAAATAAAATAAACTTCATAGTGCAACTTTCTTTAAATGTTACTATTTTTTATTTAGGAATATTCCACAATACAGTGTTTCTCCTTCAAACCAAAGTGATTTGTTGCCAGAGGTTCCTGTCTAAAGCATCTTCTTCCCTCAAATCTCTAGCTTCCACACTTATCCTCACTCCATCCATCCAACGTTCTCTAGGTCTGTCTCTTCCACTTCTTCCATTAGCTTTCCAATTAAGGATCTTCTGTGGTATTCTCTCTTCTTCCATTCTTATGACGTGTCCATACCATTTCAAACGCTTTTCTTTTATTTTTTTTTCAATATGTTTTTTTTTCAACTTGCATAATTTCCCTTATTGTGCTGTTTTTGACCTTATCCCTTCTTGAAATTCTTGTCGATCTTACTTACTTACTTACTCACTGGCACTATCAAACCCGTAGGTTCATGGCCATGCGGACATAAGCTCTCCATACATCCCTATCCTGCGCTAATGCTTTCCAATCATTCCCTGTATAATCTACTTCCCTCAAATCATAGTTTTTTCTTGTCGATCGCCTCCAAAAATTGATTTCTACTGCTAACAGCTTATTGGCTTGTTTTGTACTTACTGTTCAGTTTTCGGATCCATATAATATAATGCTTTGTAACAGAACTTGAAATATAGTTATAATAATAATTTAATAATTAATTATATTCTTGGTGATAAAATCGTAAACATATAGTCAATGTACCCATTTCAACATATAAAAATAAAGAGTCTACATGTTTCAACAGCGAAGCTGTCATTTTCAAATATTTAGTCTTGAAAATGACAGCTTTGCTGTTGAAACAAGTTGACTCTTTAATTTTTATTTGTTGAATTGGGTACATTGACTACAATAATAATAATAATAATAATAATACTAATAATAATAATATATATAATAATAATAATAAAATAATAATAATAAAATAATATATATAATAATAATAATAATAATAATAATAATAATAATAATAATAATAATAATAATAATAATAATAATATAATAATAATAATAATCATAATAATAATAATAATAATAATAATAATAATAATATAATAATAATAATAGTGAAGCATTTAAAATCAGAGAGAAGAAAGAAAGAACATATATATATATATATATATATATATATATATAATATACAGACCTTCATAGTGATATTAGAAAACAAAGGTTAACATTTTATGGCCATATTAAACGAATGAACTCAAATAGGCTTACAAAACAGATAATGAAATTCTACGAAACAGAAGTAAAGCTCCAGTGGATACTATGAAGTGGATTGATGAAGTCAAAAAGGACTTAAAATTGGCAGGAATTACTAGAGAAGATATCCCAAACAGGGATATATTTAGAATTAAGGTGAATAAGTGGCAAGTTGACCAAGAAGACAAACCGAAGGAAAAAACTGGAACAACTTGGACAGATGATAGAAACCAAGCTCATAGCAAAATAATGAAAGAAATTTGGGCTCAAAGGAAACGCCTCTAAATACTTTGCGTAGTCCTACATGGGCTCATCCGCAATCAAAAAAAAATGTGGATATAATATAATAAAAATAACGTGGATTGAAGGTGTTTTGAGCTGGATGAGGAAAAAAGGATTGGACGATGGAGATTGGAATGACAGAGAGATGTGAAAGAGAATGACAGTAGATTAATTGGGCGTAGGAAGGTACGAAACATTGTGAAACCTGATAAAATAATAATAGCTTTATGTCCACCGCTGTGGTCTCGAGGTAGTGTGCTGGCTCGTCATGCAGCGGCCCCGGGTTTGTGCCCCGGCTTGGTTCAAGTTTCCTGAGTGATGTTTTTTTTCTTTTCAGGGTTTTTCCTCACATGTAAGGCAAATGTCAGAAACTTTAAGGCCCAAACGGTCCCCAAACATCATCTGGCCATCGTTGTCATCATTAACATACCGGTATTCATTAAGTTTAGGATTAAGGCCTGTCCTGACGCACCATTACCGTCATCATCACCCATCATAAATCATTGGGGGCTGCGTAACTCCGCCTTCCAGGCGCCCCAACCTCAGAAGTGAGTTACAATAACGCCATGCCAGGATGTTGAAATGACATTATGGTGGCATTGCATAAAAAATAGCTTTAATTTACCTCATAGTGTTAAGGCCTTAAGGCCTTGTCTGCCACTCAACCAAGTTAAAAAAATACAAAAGTTATTCTTATATCTAAATTACAATAAACATGAATCAAAATACCGTTTACATACAAAACAATTATACATAATATTTGTTGACTTATTCTAGATTTAACGAATAAAGTATACAATGAGGAAGGCTTACAACTCAATGGTATTAATAAGCTGTTAGTTTATGCTGATGATGTAGTACTACTGGCCGATAGCGAGGAGATACTAAAGGCCAACACGCACACACTATTGAGTAACACAAAGATATTGGGACTGGAAGTAAATATCAGTAAAACAAAATATATGTTCACATGTAGAAATTCAGTATATAATGTAAATGGACAACTAATGACAAATGAGGAAAATTTTGAGGAAGTGGCTGAATTCAAATACCTAGGAACAATAATTACAAATAGGAATGAGATACTTACTCACTTACTCACTGGCACTATCGAACCCGAAGGTTCATGACCGCGCGGACATAAGCTCTCCATACATCCCTATCCTGAGCCAATGCTCTCCAATCATTCCCTGTATAATCTACTTCCTTCAAATCATACTTAATGTTGTTCTCCCACCTCATTCTTGGCCTACCAACTGGGCGTTTTCCCTCTGGCTTTCCTACAAGAAGCTTCCATGCAAGTCTTTCATTCCCCATACGTGCAACATGTCCTGCCCATCGCAGTCTACGAGACTTAACTGTTCTTACTATATCTGGCTTCCTATAAAGACCATGTAATTCATTGTTATGTAGTCTTCTCCATTCACCTGTCTGTTCATCTCTCTTTGGTCCAAAAAATTTCCTAAGAACTTTATTCTCAAATACTCGTAATCTCCTTTCCTCCCTTAAAGTAAGAGTCCATGTTTCGCACCCATATAATATAACTGGTAGAATAATAGTTTTATATATTTTCAACTTAACGTTTTTTGAAAGGAGTTGGGACATCAAAAGTCTCTGCAATGCATAATAGCAAGCATTTCCAGAATTGAGCCTATGTTTAATTTCTTTGTGCATCTCATTCCTATTTGTGATTATTGTTCCTAGGTATTTGAATTCAGCCACTTCCTCAAAATTTCCCTCATTTGTCATTAGCTGTCCATTTCCATTATATACTGAATTTCTACGTGTGACCATATATTTAGTTTTACTGATATTTACTTCCAGTCCCAATTTTCTTAGTGTTACTCAATAGTGTGTGCGTGTTGGCCTTTAGTATCTCCTCGCTATCGGCCAGTAGTACTACATCATCAGCATAAACTAACAGCTTATTAATACCATTCAGTTGTAAGCCTTCCTCATTCTCTAAAGATTTAATGGCATACTCTAGTACAAAATTAAATAGTAGAGGAGATAGTGCATCTCCTTGCTTCAACCCATTCTGGATTTCAAAAGTGTCTGAAAACTGTTTGCCTACACGCACCCTACTCTTTGAGCCATTTAGACACATTCGTATAAGTCTAACCAACTTTTTAGGAATTCCGAACTCCAGTAGGATACTATATAACTTCTCCCTCTTAATTGAATCATATGCTTTTTTGAAGTCTACATATAGTTGATGTACAGTACCATTATATTCCCATTTCTTCTCTAAAATCTGTCTAATACTGAAAATCTGATCTGTTGTAGACCTGTTTCTTCTAAATGCACATTGATGATCTCCTAGAATGTCATCAATATAGGGAGTAAGTCTGCTTACTAATATATTTGTTAGAATTTTGTACGAAGTTGAAAGTAATGAGATGCCCCTGTAGTTGTTGCAATCAGTTTTATCTCCTTTCTTATAAATTGGTAAGATAATTGATTCCTTCCATTCATCTGGAAGAGCTTCTTTTTCCCAAATCATACTAAGCAACCAGCGTATCTTGTCCATCAATTTTTCTCCCCCTGATTTTATCAGTCTGCTGGGATCTCATCTGAACCTGATGCTTTATACATCTTCAATTTTTCAATCGCCATTTCAACCTCTAATGCACTTGGCTCTGCGACTAGCATTTCTGCTGTCTGTAACTTATCCTCTTCAATGTCCTGTTCTGTATGTACATTTAATAGCTGATTAAAGTAACCTTTCCATCTATTTAATATACTCCTAGAATCTGCAATCATATCCCCATTTTCATTCCGAATTATGTTTGTTCTAGCCTGAAACCCCTTCTTCTCTATCCTAATTCCCTGATATAATTCTCTAATGTTCCTATTTTTTGCATTCATTTCAAGATCATTAATCTTCTCTCTCAAATATTCCCTCTTTTTACTCTTTAGTAACTTAGTGGTTTCCCTTCTAACACTACCCGATTTCTCTAAATTTACCTCATTTGGCTCCTGTAACCATTTCATTTTTGCTAGCTTTCTTTTCTTTACAATGTCGGCACATTCCTCATCAAACCATTTCTTGTTTTGCCTCTTTTTTAAACAACCAATGCTTTCTGATGCTGACAATTTAATAGTATCTCTTATAGCCTCCCATTCTTTATTTATATCAGTTTCTTCTTCGTTTGTCACATTGTTATCTGAAGATTCCAGTACTTCAAATCTATTAGCAATTTTGATTTGGTATTCTTGCCGCATTTCATCATTTTTCAAGTTTTTTAATTCATATTTTACAGAATCATCTTTAGCGTTCGTTCCTCTCATAAGCGATAGCCGTTGTCTGATTTTCACTCTGACCAGATGATGATCCGAATTGCAGTCTGTCCCTCTAACTGATATAACATCGATGATGCTACTGTGCCAGCGTTTATCCACTAATACATGATCTATCTGGTTCCGAGTTTCTCCATCTGGGGACGTCCAGGTGTATTTATGAATATCCTTATGCTGAAATGTTGTGCTCTTAACAATGAGATTCTTTGATGTGGCAAATGTGACTAATCTAACCCCGTTGTCGTTACTATCTTCATGAAGACTGAATTTGCCTATTGTTGGTTTGAATATATCTTCCCGCCCCACTTTTGCATTAAAATCTCCTAAGACAATTTTCATATGATATCGTGAAAGGCTATCAAATAAGCATTCTAATTCGTCATAGAACTCATCCTTGATCTTGTCATCTTTATCTTCTGTGGGGGCATGTACATTTACAATTATAAAATCATGTCGTTTACCCTTTAGAATTATGTATGATATCCTATCACTAACAAACTTAATATCTCGGATAGCAGATAGGATCCTCCTTCTGACTAAAAAACCCGTTCCAAATGCAGGTCTTTCTGCACCCCCATAGTATAATGCAAAGCTTCCTGATTCCTGACTACCTTCTCCTGGCCACCTAACTTCCTGTAAAGCGACTATATCCAAGGGCGATTTATCCAATTCCCGCGTTAATATCTCTAGTGCCCCGCTATTGTATAAAGTCCTAACATTCCATGTTCCTAGGAACATGTCCCTGTGTTTGAGCTTTTGGCATGGGTTCCCTGAAGTAGTCCCCGCCCGGAGAACCGAATGGGGGACTATTTGACCTCCGGAAAATTTTACCCCAGATGAACCCATGTCCGCATTTCTTGACGGTTGTATTTTTACGGTGAAAGATCTTCACTCTTTCGCCCAAGGTACTTTTTTCGTCTGGCTTATCACCTTCGACCAGTCCGGCATGGGTAACCCTATCGGCAGCAATGCTACCGCCGGCATAGCTCTCAGGATCATTTAAGCACGCAAGCCACTCCACCACGACAAGGTAAAGATACCATGGAGGGGATAGGAATGAGATGCACAAAGAAATTAAACATAGGCTCAATTCTGGAAATGCATGCTATTATGCATTGCAGACACTTTTGATGTCCCAACTCCTTTCAAGAAACGTTAAGCTGAAAATATATAAAACTATTATTCCACCAGTTATATTATATGGGTGTGAAACGTGGACTCTTACTTTAAGGGAGGAAAGGAGATTACGAGTATTTGAGAATAAAGTTCTTAGGAAGATTTTTGGACCAAAGAGAGATGAACAGACAGGTGAATGGAGAAGACTACATAACAATGAACTACATGATCTTTATAAGAAGCCAGATATAATAAGAAGAGTCAAGTCTCGTAGACTGCGATGGGCAGGACATGTTGCACGTATGGGGAATGAAAGACGTGCATGGAAACTTCTTGTAGGAAAGCCAGAGGGAAAACGCCCAGTTGTAGACCAAGAATGAGGTGGGAGAACAACATTAACTATGATTTGAGGGAAGTAGATTATACAGGGAATGATTCGAAAACATTAGCTCAGGATAGTGATGTATGGAGAGCTTATGTCCGCGCGGCCATGAACCTACGGGTTCGATAGTGCCAGTGAGTAAGTAAGTAAGTAAGTATATACTAAATAGAAAAAAAATACTACCAATGGCATATAATACATTTAATTCCGGAGTAAAATTAATTATTTAATAAGAGGTACGAGCATGACTTCAAAGTGGCAAGTGTTGGGCAACCCTTGATATCTTGATGGTAGAGTCGATTTGGATTGGTGAGGCTGAAAGGAGTTCCAATAATTAATATGGTGTGTACATTTAATTAGGCAACTTGATCATTGAATGAAGAAGTCTTATTATTGGCCACGAGAGAATAAGAACTGCAATAAACGTGGCTGGAGGAAATTAATAAAATCCCAAAAGAGACCTCACAATCATAGATGTATATTGGACAGATCGTGACAATTGAAAAATTAAGGAAACCATGTAGTCAAGGTTACACTATATTATGAGACACATATTCCTTATGAGTAATGAACTAACGATAGTTTGGCAGCGTACAAAATTATGTTGTGCTGTGCGTGCGCTATAATATTCAAGTATGTAAAAATGTTCACATTCCAGTCAGTTTGATGGGTTTCTCCCTAACCTACTGATTAACTTTTAACCTTAGAAGATTAGAAAATAAACCAATAGAACAAGTGGTACGATATAACTTCCTAGGTTGCGAAATATCATACACAGCAGAAACGGATATAAATAACAAAATAAATAAGTTTAATTATATAACAGGAACACTAAAAAGAACTTTGAAAAATAAAGCCAGGAAAGGCTCTATAATGAAATTATACAAGACAATGGCAGTGCCTATTATTACTTATGGATCCGAAACATGGACAGTGACAACACAACAATCTGCCAGGATACAAGCCGCTGAAATGAGATTCCTCAGACCAATAGCAGGATATCAAAGAACAGACAAAAAACACAAAAATAAGACAACAACTAAAAATAGAGGAATTAAACACAATAATAGAGAAATACAGAACAAACTGGAAAGAACACTTGGCAAGGATGACTGAGAATAGAATACCAAAAGCAGCATACAACTATTCACCATGAGGAAGAAGAAGTTTGGGAACACCAAGGAAAAGATGGAAAGAGCAGCAATTTGGAGCCGGAACAGGCTAGTAAATAAGCCTAAGCCGTGTAGAAGAAGAATAAGAAGAAGAAGAAAAGAAAAGAAAGACCTTAGAAGACGTTCAGTTAGTTAGGAGTTGATTTCAAAATATTGGGGGGAAGGGTAGGGTATAGAAAAATGGAAGTAAAAATCTCAAGAATGTTTGGAGAAGAATCAAGAGGAAGTACCTGGATACAAACCAACAAGATATTGCCATAGGTTGTACGGAAAAGGTTCACTGTGCTTACAAGAAGACCTGAAACAGCTTTGTGAAAAGGAGACCTGAAACAGGTTTGAAGTACTGATATCTGAAACAGATTTGCGGCAGAAATGGACTTTTGGAGGAGTGCTTCTAGAAATTCAAGGAGAGATACAATTAGGAACACTAAAATCAGAGAAATAAGGGATGTTCAAAAAAATATTCTACAATAATTGAAGAAAGAAGGCTGAAATGGTTTGGCCACTTAAAGAGGATGTCAGGTGACAGGATACCCAAGATGATATTAAATTTTAAAGCGGAGGGCAACAGAAGAAAGGGGAGAACAAAGGAACAGTAGATTCAAGAAGCGCATAGGAGCTTGGTGCCGAGTTGATTAACAGTGATTGATGCAGATATAGGGTTGTATGGCGGACTAAAATTACCTGAGTTGCAAGAAAACTACTGTATTTTAGAGAAATTCATGATAAATTTTTGATGATGATGATGATGATTATTATTATTATTATTATTATTATTATTATTATTATTATTATTATTGTTCTTGTAAGACGTGCATGGAAGCTTCTTGTAGGAAAGCCAGAGGGAAAACGCCCAGTTGGTAGACCAAGAATGAGGTGGGAGAACAACATTAACTATGATTTGAGGGAAGTAGATTATACAGAGAATGATTGGAAAGCATTAGCTCAGGATAGGGATGTATGGAGAGCTTATGTCCGTGCGGCCATGAACCTACGGGTTCGATAGTGCCAGTGAGTAAGTAAGTAAGTAAGTATTATTGTTCTTGTTCTCGTAAGCCATATTTCTCTCAGCGATACACAGAGTCTCTCTCCATATAGGGGAGAAATTGAACCAAATTAATACTTGTTTTCGGATAGATGTCATTGAGTGGCCCGGGGTCAGCGTTCCGCCTCCTTGGATATACTAGGATGTGAAAATTAGGTAAATTTTGCGCAGAGGCCTTTCTTCAGGCTTAAGGATTTTTTACGAACCTGAAAATCTTGAGACTCTGGACTCATGTATTAAAGTTTATCCCGGAGGCCTTGCTCCTTGGATCCATCGACCCCGGTCGGGTTTGAACACGCGACTGTCGGGACTAGAGAGAAGGAGCATAATCAGTAGTCCACGCGCCTGACATCTTCATCATCAATGTTATTATTATTATTATTATTATTATTATTATTATTATTATTATTATTATCATCATCATCATGAGTAACACTAAGAAATTAGGGCTGGAAGTAAATATCAATAAAACTAAATATATGGTCACACGTAGAAATAAATTATATAATGGATATGGACAGTTAATGACAAATGAGGGAAATTTTGAGGAAGTGGCTGAATTCAAATACCTAGGAACAATAATCACAAATAGGAATGAGATGCACAAAGAAATTAATCATAGGCTCAATTCTGGAAATGCGTGCTATTATGCATTGCAGAGTCTCTTGATGTCCCAACTCCTTTCAAAAAACGTTAAACTGAAAATATATAAAACTATTATTCTACCAGTTATATTATATTGGTGCGAAACATGGACTCTTACTTTAAGGGAGGAAAGAAGATTACAAGTATTTGAGAATAAGGTACTTAGGAAAATTTTTGGACCAAATAGAGATGAACAGACAGGTGAATGGAGAAGACTACATGACAATGAACTACATGGTCTTTATAGGAAGCCAGATATAATAAGAACAGTTAAGTCTCGTAGACTGCGATGGGCAGGACATGTTGCACGTATGGGGAATGAAAGACTTGCATGGAAGCTTCTTGTAGGAAAGCCAGAGGGAAAACGCCCAGTTGGTAGACCAAGAATGAGGTGGGAGAATAATATTAACTATGATTTGAGGGAAGTAGATTATACAGAAAATGATTGGAAAGCATTAGCTCGGGATAGGGATGTATGGAGAGCTTATGTCCGCGCGGCCATGAACCTACGGGTTCGATAGTGCCAGCGAGTAAGTAAGTAAGTATCATCATCGACAACAAAAACAAATAAGTCTCTTTTGGTAATTGAAATGGATTTCATACGAAGGGCAGCAAGAATTTCAAGAAGAAAAAAAAATAGAAGCTCAGTTATAAGGAAGAAAATGAAGATTGAAGACATTCTTTTAGATTATATTAAAACGCAGGAATTAAGATGGCACGGACATGTCCAGCGAATAGAAGACGATGGACTACTAAAATGTGTTTTTAAATGGAAACCTGAGGGAAGACGGAGCAGAGGAAGACCTAAAACCTCCTGGAGTCAGGGAATATGTTTATACATGAAGGAGAAACATCTACAACCAGGAGATTGGATGGCTAATAGGGAGAATCGGACGATGTCAAAGACATTAAACAACCGATATATATACACAGTGTTCTGCCCAAGAGCAGGTCTTTCACTGCAAACTCAGCATTCTCCACTCTTTCCTTAACTCAGCTATACTTTTTGTATCCGCATACAAACCATTTATTCTAACATTGTCTATCATATGTGTTTTTCTGCATCTAACTTTCTTTCCGTTGACCTTTCCTTGTAGGGCATCCTTCAGCAGGCAGTTTCTTCTTAGCCAGTGGCCAATCCAATTTCTTTTCCTCTTCTTTATAAGGTCCAGCATTTTTTCATTCTTCATCCACTCTGTCTAGCACATTTTCATTTTTTTTTATTTAACTGCCCACTTTATACATTCCATCCTTCTCCATATCCACATCTCAAAAACATCCAGTCGCTTTTCCTCATTCCGTCATAACGTCCAAGTCCCTGCACCATACAATGTTACACTCAACGCAAAGCACTTCACTAGCCTCTTCCTTAACTCTTTTGACGAAGGTCCTATATATATGATCGAACGCGGGCTTGCTGCATACTTACTTGAGAACACAACAGTGTACTTCAGTAATTTTATTCATAAGTAATGCCACGAGTGATTTACAAATTATCGATAAATTCGCGACTCACGAAGTGAGGAATCAATTTATCTAGAGAATTTGGAAATCCATCCATAGTAATTCTGCCCAAAGGCAGGTCCTTCACTTCAATCATAGCATTTACATGCTGTACTTGCAGCTTTACTAGGGAATTGTAGGTGTGGTGTGGTAGCTTCCCGTTGCTTTCCACACCAATGAAGGATGATGATGATGATGATGATGATGATGATGATAAGGATGGTGATGATGGCCATATGATTTCGGGGACAATTTGGGCCTTAAAGTTTTCCTGACATTTGTCTCACAGGTGAGGAAAAAACCCCGATAAAAACCTCACCCAGAAAAACTGCCCCGACCGGGGATCGAACCCGCGCCCGCTGCGTGACAAGGCAGCACGCTACCTCGAGACCACAGCGGTGGACTAATTTGGAAATAAAGAGTGGCATTTGTTAAGACTATTTAACGAATAAAATTAAGTTATTTACTCACAAATCATTATTTAAATATAGTTATTTTAAAATGTTTATATATTTATTGTAAACGGCGATGTTTGAAAACAAATGAGAAACGGCATGTTTTATTTGTTCATCACTGCAACCAGATCAATATATATATATATATATATATATATATATATATATATATATATATATATATATATATTGCCAAATACAATCACAATATTGTAAGAATGCACCCTAGTGGAGAAAAAATGTTAACACATCATTACAGGTTATTAATTAATTTCTGATGTCCTATGACGTAAATATGTCAATTATACTTTTGCACAACGTTAATTCTTGGGAAATAATACGTTTAAGAAAATGCTAACAGTGTTTTTTTTTGTGGTATAATCAATTGCTACGAATGATTTTCTATTATATCTCGCAAGCAGAGTCTAGTTACATTCGTGCACTGTATACACAATCTGGAGCCACTTGGTAATATGAAAGTGATAAAATCGAGGTGAAAAACGACTGTGATTGGTTGTAAATCATAATTCATTGATATGTGATTGGTCTTTGACTGCCATTTGTGGCATGAGTTAAATAGTCTTTTAAAAATATTATTTCATAACAAACAGAATACGTAAAAACTGCTACTGTTTGGGATGTTTTTAAACTTTCTTTTAGACGTTTATGGGAGGATAAATTGTAAGGAAGAGATTTATAACACAGTGTGATCCGAGATCTAAAAATACAAACCCCACGGCCAGCTAAATTTAAACTCTGCTGGTAGTGTTCAATCGAATGCGTTGAAGCGGATTGTGGGAACCCATGTGTTGAGGTAGAAACTGCCTTGATTCGATTACCTCACTTCCTTTAGCACACACTGTCATCTCCACGCAAATTGTTTTCAAAATATCAACAGCTGCTCCACAGGTAACACGAACTGACTCATACGTAAACAAATCCGTGCACATGACCTCATTTCAACACTTTGCCTACCACTTCTCCTTTTAGAAACATTTATGCTGTATTTATTGTTAAATTCGTAATGTATCCTTTTGAAAACATCAATTGGCTTAATTAATTTAATATTTAAAAAAAGCCTGTTCCAAGCCAGGTTAGATTATATTTAGATTAGATTTATTTAGCCTGGTGGAGTTAAGGCCATGTTGCCTTCTCTTCCACTCACCAGGACAAACATATGTTACATCAGAATATAACAATCGCAATTAACTCTAATATTAAATACTAAATAAAAATTTGATCAAAAAGGTAATATCTATTATATTACGATCTATAATGCGACCAGTTAATGTTAGTTAAAATTAAGACTAAAACTAATAAAAATAGTATACAAGCAAGACATATTAATTTGTCCCTGTCTAGTGTATAAAAAAAAAAAGAGATATTGAAAACTAATTTTACGATTATACAATATTTAAAACAGAACAAAAGAAAATATTTGTTAATCTTAATATTATTTTCATAAATAATTAAAAATTTATTAATTGTTAAAAGAATACTATCAGTGAGGTGTATATAATTTAGTTCGTTATTAAATAATTCTTTAGTTTTTTTAAGGATGATATAGTTTGACAGTCTCTGACATAGGGCGGAAGGGAATTCCATGTTTTGGTAAGTGAGACCGTAAAAGATAATGAATAATATACAGTGTGATGAGGCGGGATATAAAGGACAATGTGCTGATGGGATCGAGTGTCAAGATTATTTGTGTCGGATAGTCTGATGAAGCGGCGTGATAAATAATTAGGCGATGATGTGTGAAGTATTTTATAGAGAAGGGATAAGGAATGGACAGTTCTACGATCTCTTAGACGAAGCCACGATAATTGTTCCAGGAACGGTGTAACATGGTCAAATTTGCGAATACCACAAATAAAACGTGCGCAAGAATTATGAACACGTTGAAGTCTTTGAGTGAAAATAATATTTAAGTCTGTAAAAAGAGTGTCACAATAATCAAAATGGGGCATTGCAAGTGTTTCTACTAACACTTTCCTTAGAGCGAATGGCAGACAATTTCTTACGCGATTTAATGAATGTATTATTGAGAAGACTGTTTTGCATGTATGGTTAGAAAAGAGCGAGGGGGAGGAGTAAAAACCTCGTTGAAAAAACCAGGGTTCAGTACGTCCGGCTGATAGTACCCTGTGAGGGCCCCTTATCTAGGGTACAGATACTGCTGCCTTGCAGTTCGTCATTGGTTTGACAAAGGCTAGAGGAAGAAAACCTTGACCAAAAATTACCTGGTCCTCCAGGTTGGGGGTTGATGCATCAGGCCAGCTCCCTGTTCGTCACAAAAAATATAACAATGCTAAAAACCTAATAAATACATTTTTAATAAATCAGAAGAAAACAAACAAAAAGAAACCACTTAAATGTGTGTCTAATTATACAATATACCTAATAATAACAGTTACACAAGTTTCTGTTTTCACGGCGGTCCGCCACATTCAAATAACTAACAGAAGAAATTTGTGTTTTGCCAATTTAAGGGTTAAGTTGCAAAAATAACAGTAGAAGGTTGAGGTCCTCCTTCTGATTAGACATTAGGTGAGCCCACAAGTTCAAACAATTATTTTGCAAAAATAGACGTAAATAAGTACTTAAATAAGCAGTCAAATATTTGAAACAGGCATTTAAATTTACGAAAATTGGAAACAAATTAAAGAAAATAGTTTTTTAGAAATTAATCAGAATACGAGGAACAGTAACAATAAAAGGTCTCGGCAAGCAATTTTACTAGCCGGTTTATTATATTAATAATAATAATAATAATAATAATAATAATAATAAATAATCATCATCATCTCAGGAGAATGGCAAGAAATAGACTTCCAGAGTTGGCATTCCAATATACCCCAACTGGACATAGGGATCAAGGAAGACCAAAACATCGGTGGAAAGACCAATACCATCTTCGCTAGGTTTACCGTACAGGTCACATGGCCTAAAACGAATTTGTCCATGATGATGATGATGATGATGATGATGATAATAATAATGATAATAATTTATTAATAAAGAGGTTTACATTGTAATAAAACATCTTCCTGTGCCCAAAGTTTTTTTAAATTTTTATCTTGTTTCTACATTATTCTCTATCTTCCCAGTCTAATTCTTCCAAACGTAGCTCCCTCATACCTCTTCTTACATCATCCATCCATTTAAATCTAGGTCGACTACTCTTTCCTTTCCCAGGTGGAATCCATTCCGAAGCTTGACTGGGTAATATTTTCTCTGGCATTCCACGTATATGACCATACCATTCTACTTATCTGTCTCTCTCGAAATCTAATATTGAATTTTGGACATTCATTTGTTGTCTGATGATTGTATTTCTGATTTTTTTTTTCCAGTTTAGAATGTCTCGTTGAGCGTCTAAAACAATCAATTTTTATTCAACTGCCAAGTTTCTGCACCGTATGTTAGCGTGCTTGGAATTACAGATTTATAAATTTGTAATTTGGTATCTATTCTTAATTTCTTCTTCCACATAACTCCGTTTAAAATAATAATAATAATAATAATAATAATAATAATAATAATAATAATAATAATATAATAATAATAATAATAATAATAATAAAGTCCCCTTTACGAGTTGAGTATTTTAATACTATAATTATTAGACCCTATTATTTTTTTTTATTTCGGATGAGCCCATGTAGGACTACGCAAAGTACTTAGAGGCGTTTCCTTTGAGCCCAAATTTCTTTCATTCTTTTGCTATGAGCTTGTTTTCTATCATCTGTCCAAGTTGTTCCAGTTTTTTTCTTCGATTTGTCCTCTTGGTCAACTTGCCACTTATTCACCTTAATTCTAAATATATCTCTGTTTAGGATATCTTCTTTAGTAATTCCTGCCAATTTTAAGTCCTTTTTGACTTCATCAATCCACTTCATAGTATCCACTGGAGCTTTACTTCTGTTTTCGTAGAATTCGATTATCTGTTTTGTAAGCCTATTTGAGTTCATTCGTTTAATATGGCCATGCAATTTTAACCTTCGTTTTCTAATATCATTATGAATGTCTGTATATATTTTTATTTCCTTTTTACTTCTGAGTCTAAATGCTTTACCTATGACTTGTGGACCTAAAACGATTATTATAATTTTGCATTCTATTATCACTATATTTTCGATAACTTTTTCTGTTCAAAGTAATAATAATAATAATAATAATAATAATAATAATAATAATAATAATAATAATAATAATAATAATAATAATAATATTATATTATATTATATTATATATAATTATTATATATAATAATTATTATTATTATTGTTATTATTATTATTATTATTATTATTATTATTATTATTATTATTATTATTATTATTATTATTGTTGTTTCCAAGGCTTAAGATTCGAGTTTTTAGCATTTTATTTTTTTTACGATGAGCGAGGAGCTGGCCCACACATCAGCCTCTAACCTGAAGAATCGGGTGATTTTTGATCAAGGTTGTCTTCCTGTAGCCTTTGATGAACCAACATCAAACTACAAGGTAGCAGCACCTGTAACCGTAGGCAGGGACTCTCGCAAGGTACTATCAGCTGAGCGTACTGAAACCTGGTTTTTAACAAGGTTGTTACTCCTCCCCCTCACCCTTTTTCAACCTGGCTTGAGACAGGCTTCGGCGAAATTTTTTCAACTAGAAAAAAATTAGAAATACAGTAATTAAAAAATGGATGAATGTAGAAAGAAGTATAATGGATGAGATTGAACACAGAAGGCTAAAATGGTACGGACACGTAAGAAGAACGCAGGATGGAAGACTACCAAAGTCTGTCTATGCATGGAAAATTGAAATTAGGAGCAGAAAAGGAAGATCAAGAACAACCTGTAAGTACAATATTCAAAATTCAATGAGGAAATTTTGTGTAACAGATGAAGACACAGAGGGCAGAGAACGACGGAGAACTTTAATTAAGGGAAATTTGTGAATGTTTGTTGCAAACTGATAGTGTATAAGTCCGTATTTATGTTTTTTTTATTTTATGTTAATTACTGAGATAGGTTGGAGACAACACTCAGCGATGAGGACAATTTACAAAAAATAACATTGGTCAACATGATTTTTGTCTCATGAGTACCAATGGTTCTACTTAATGCAGTTTTGTATCGTGTTTTCAAATATGTATTCGGAATTTCTCCATGGCCCACAGTTTTTTTTTTATTTCAATTTCAATTAATGGATTTAAAAAATTATTTTTTTAATAAACGTTTATTCGTACATTTGTCCATTGAGCAATGAGCACGGGGAACACTTTCATCAGGAGATTTCAGCTATGGAAAAGAGATATCAAGGCAAATGGAATCCTAATATGTTGGCCGATTATTGTTGGACCATCAAGAGGGATGCTCCACAGGCGAAATATAGCAGAAAATCGTCATATCTTACTTTCTAGGTGAGTCCGAATGTTCGAACATAAAGAGCGGTTAAGGCAGGAAGCCTTGGCGCAGAGCTATGGGACTTGCGCTGGTTCGAGTCTCCATGGGGGAAGAAATTTTTTCATGGTATTTCGGCCAGTATGGGACCGGTGCCCACTCAGGATCGTGAGGCAATTGGGTAGCTACAATAAGTAGCGGCTCCAGGTTGAGGAACCAGCTATAACTGCTGGGGGACTCGACATGCTAACCACATGTCACCCCTACACTGGCTGTTGATCATCTACCTCTGTGATTGACACATGTGGATGTGAAGGGCCAGCAGCCGGCTGGTAAAAGAGCAACCGCTGAAAAGTGGAAAGACCCTCAATCGGAATCGGAAATTATAAATGCCGTCCCTCGGAAACCTCGCGTCATGGAGAAAAACCGATATCATAACTCGAATAGATATACTTACTTACTTACATATTTACTGGCACTATCGAATCCGTAGGTTCATGGCCGCGCGGACATAAGCTCTCCATACATCCCTATCTTGAGCTAATGCTTTCCAATCATTCCCTGTATAATCTACTTCCCTAAAATCATAGTTAATGTTGTTATCCCACCTCATTCTTGGTCTACCAACTGGACGTTTTCCCTCTGGCTTTCCTACAAGAAGCTTCCATGCAAGTCTTTCATTCCCCATACGTGCAACATGTCCTGCCCACCGCAGTCTACGAGACTTAACTGTTCTTATTATATCTGGCTTCCTATAAAGACCATGTAGTTCATTGTTATTTAGTCTTCTCCATTCACCTGTCTGTTCATCTCTCTTTGGTCCAAAAAATGTTCTAAGAACTTTATTCTCAAAAACTCGAATAGATATAATGGCCGTAATTCCTTCTCTAAAATCAGCTCCAGTTAATTCTATTTTACTAGATAAAGTGCCTTATCCATGTTCTTGTTAAGGTTCTTCGGAACACGGAAAGTTCAGTTCCTCGTTCATAAGTATAATTTGAATTCAGGAGAAACAATACTATCACTGTTTAACTCATGTCCCAAATGGGAGTCAATGACCAATCACGTTTCAATGATTTCTGTTTTACAACCAATCACAGTCGTATTTCACGAAATATTTATCAGTGTTATAATTACCATATTAAAGAAAGCTCCTCCTTTTTAATATTCTGAACAGGTCTGACCATTATTTTGCAGTGACTGAGCCTGTGAGAAATACGGCTACCAGATTGTATATATAGTGCATGAATGTCAACACATGCCGCATGCGGGAGTTAATATAAAAACATTTGTAGCAATTGATTATACAACCAAAAAAAGAAACCACTGTTTGCACTTTCTTAAATGTATTTTTTCCCAGGTAATAATCCAGAAAAATATAATTGTCATATTTACATCATACGACATCAGAAATGAATTAATACACAGTTTGATGTGTTTCATTTTTTCTCCACTAGAGAGCATTCTTACAATATTGCGTTCCTTTGGCAATAAATAGTATGATCTGGTTGCAGTGATAAACAAAAGAAGCATATGAAGCGTACATATTGTTTCTCATTTGTTTTCAAACATCGCCGTTTACATTAAATATATAAATATTTTAAAATAACTATAGTTAAATAATGATTTGTGAGTAAACAGCTTAATTTTATTCGTTAAATAGTCCTAACAAATGCCACTCTTGATTTCCAAATTCTCTAGATAAATTCACTCCTCACTTCGTGAGTCCTGAATTTATCGATAATTTGGAAATCACTCGTGGCATTACTTATGTAATCACATAATTTTCTTTGTGAGACAAAAAAGGGTTTCTTTTGTTGGTCAGTGTAATTAAGGAATTATTATTATTATTGCAGATTTGTTAGAGTAATCCTTAACACTGGACAGATACTTAGAAGGTGGCACTAAAGAATAACTTGAACAGTTGAATGTAGACAGTTACATGGACGAAGAGAGGGATTGGCGATGTGCAGTGTTTTTATACCACATTCAGAGCACAATAGCCCGCATGAATTGCTAATGCACGTGCGAACACACCAGCCTTTTCATAAAAGAGAACAATTGATGCAAATTAATGCGATGTAAGAGATTTATTTGGATCCTAACAATACGGACTCCAAACTCACTTCTTGTGTCACATTTTCCTCAAATAGTAGGTCACATGTCATTTTACTGATACAAAGATCGTACAGGATAATACAGTAAGGAGAAGTAAATATCAATAAAACTAAATATATGGTCACACGTAGAAATACATTATATAATGGAAATGGACAGCAAATGACAAATGAGGGAAATTTTGAGGAAGTGACTGAATTCAAATACCTAGAAACAATAATCACAAATAGGAATGAGATGTACAAAGAAATTAAACATAGGCTCAATTCTAGAAATGCGTGTTATTATGCATTGCAGAGACTCCTGATGTCCCAACTCCTTTCAAGAAATGTTAAACTGAAAATATATAAATCTATTATTCTACCAGTTAGGCCTATATTATATGGGTGCGAAACAAGGACTCTTACTTTAAGGGAGGAAAGGAGATTACAAATATTTGAGAATAAAGTACTTAGGAAAATGTTTGGACCAAAGAGAGATGAACAGATAGGTGAATGGAGAAGACTGCTTAACAATGAGCTACATGGTATTTATAGAAAGCCAGATATAATAAGAACAGTTAAGTCTCGTAGACTCTGATGCGCAGGACATGTTGCGCGTATGGGGAATGAAAGACTTGCATGGAAGCTTCTTGTAGGAAAGCCAGAGGGAAAACGCGCAGTTGGTAGACCAAGAATGAGGTGGGAGAATAACATTAACTATGATTTGAGGGAAGTAGATTATACAGGGAATGATTGGAAAGTATTAGCACAGGATAGGGATGTATGGAGAGCTTATGTTCGCGCGGCCATGAACCTACGGGTTCGATAGTGCCAGTGAGTAACTATACATAGAGGGCAGTGGTTTTACTTCCCGCACGTGGGTGTAAATGTAATATTACAATATAGTTATTTAGGTAGGCAACCCCGAAATATAGGAAGTTGAAATTTGAATAATGGTCGCCATTGCTGGTAAGTACGGTAAAACGCACTATCGCGCAGAAACGATTCTTTCTCGAAACTAACGTAATGCCGCATAGCCGGTTGATGCATAACGCCATCAAGCTGTGCAGTAGTTTACATATATTGCGACCATTGAGAAGTTTTGGCGCACCTGTGTAATATAAAAGTTGAAAAAAGTGAAAGAGGCAAAACAGTTGAATCGCCCGAGAGCGTGTTGCCTGCACTTTCACCGCCCATATGACGCATAACCGTTAACCTCTATTGACAAAAAAATGGCTGCCTGTTTTAACAAGATGTCGATTGTCAATCTTTTCCACGTCCATTTTGCGCGTTCCCTAGAGGCTAACTTCATTTTTATCCTACTTCTTTATATCCGAGATTCCCCGGGGCCCTCTTTTTTGTATTTCGTTTATATTTTATACATGGAAAATGAAAAAAATGAAAGAACCTTTTCTATCTTTATACCACCTTTGTTCATACAAGTATACAGGCTGTAGCAGAAATACGACTACTCGTTTCTGGTTATTTGAAGGAGGAGGTTTATTACAGAAAACCACAAAATATTGAGCGTCTTCTTCTTCTTCCTTCCAAGTATTAAGCCAAGGCCTGTTTACGATCCTATATAAAATTTTCCCTCCAGCGTTTCATAGGACGGCCCAGAGATTTTCGTCCTCTTGGTATATAATTATAAACAGCTTTGGGGATCCGATTTGAACTCATTCTTTCAAGATGATGTTTTCAATTTAGTTGGTACTGTTTAACATATTCCAAAATTGGCGTAGTCTTCAATTCTTTTAATATATCGGTGTTCCTTTTCCGATCCCATCTGGTGTAACCCGCTGTTCTGCGCATGAATCTCATTTCACAAGCCGTTATTCTGCTTTCATGTTGTGTTTTTAGTGTCCATGCTTCACTACCATAGGTCAACACTGGTCTAGCCAAAGCGTTATATAAACGTAATCTGGTGTTTTTTTCGTACAAGGGATGGTTTCATAACTTCGTTAATAATTCCCAAACTTTTATTATAACTAGTAATTTTTTTCAGGGATATCCTTTTCATCCCAGATAGAGAGATAATATCCAAGATATTTAAATTGATTAGATGTCTCTAAAATTTTATTCTGGAGACAGATTTTATTTTGTATGGGGTCCTTCCCATGAAATGCCATAATTAAATTAATATTGAGTGGAAGGAAAACAATTATCCCAATTCATTGAAATGTGTCATAAAGGAATGAATGATTTCTCAAAGCGTTGACAATTATGCTTGATTGTAAATAAACTATTGAATAAAAGTACAGTAAATGGCAGGAAATGATGATGATGATGATGATGATAATAAAAAAATACTAGTAATTTTGAAGAAGTGGCTGAATTCAAATACTCGTACCTAGAAAAAATAATTATGAACAATAATGAGGTTACTTTAAGGCATGAAAGGAAATTACGAGTATTTGAGAATAAAGTTCCTAGGAAAATGTTTGGACCAAAGAGAGATGAACAGGCAGGCGAATGGAGAAGACTGCATAACAGTGAACTACATGGTCTTTATAGGAAGCCAGATATAATGAGAACAGTTAAGTCTCGTAGACTGCGATGAGCAGGACATGTGGCACGATTGGAGAATGAAAGACGTGCATGGAAGCTTCTTGTAGGAAAACCAGAGGGAAAACGCCCAGTTGATAGACCAAGAATGAGGTGGGAGAATAACATTAACTATGATTTTAGGGTAGTAGATTATACAGGGGATGATTGAAAAACAGTGGTTCAGGATAGGGCTATATGGAGAGCTTATGTCCACGTGGCCATGAACCTACGGGTTCGATAGTGCCAGTGAGTTAGTTAGTTAGTTAGTTAGTTAATGAGATGCAGAAAGAAATTAAACACACTAATATCTAATATCTTGTGGTAATAGTTCCAGAGTCTAGCAGGAATTATAATGCTGGGAGGATCTGTGTTGTGGGATGTGAAATACGAGGTTCTGGTGTGATCGTGTACCGAAATTGTGATTGGAAGCTAGGATACGGATGCTAAAGGATAAGTATCTTGATGTAGATATGTGTAATTTTGAATAGCAGAGTACCTTAATATCTACTGTATTGAAAGCTTTACTGAACTTGAGAAGAACCAGTGCTTTAAGTTGTCTCCTATCCATGGCTTCTCTAGGGGTTAAGTACTGAAATTTATATTGGAGAGTACAGTTCACAACTAATAGCAATAGATAGTGCATTAAAATTAATGCAATAAATTACAGACTTAATATATATATATATATATATATATATATCTGAATCCTCATAGACAAAATAGCTTCGCGCAATTTCGAAGCCCAGAAACCCCTGGCTTCCGATCTTTCTCCAAGGAGAAGGAGACGCTAGTGGAAAGGTCTGACAACACATTCCAGACCATTCAAGCGGCTCTGCGTGTCACTAACTCGCTAGGAGCGACTCTCCCGCGCAATTCTAACGCCGCTTACACGACATGTAACACTGCTCCCTCCTTAGTGCTGATCGGACGATCAGCTTCCTTGGTATGCAGCCAGACAACATCTTCAGAGCTGCCAGAATGTTCATTTTGCAACAGGAATATACAGTACATATCGAAACAACTCAAACAAGTACCGCTATTTAAAAAATCTTAAATTCATTTCCAGTGGATTCCGTTATATATGGAGGATCAGGGTAACGAAATAACAGACATTTTGGTAAAAGAAGGGAGGAAAGACACAGTATCAGAAACAGAACATTTAAATTTCACTTGTATATATTCATCAAAAACGCATAATAGCTGCAAACAGATGTTTCTTTGGAACCCGGGCCAGCTACATGACAATGCAGCACGCTACCTCGAGACCACATCGGTGGACTGAATCAACTTGATGATGTAATAAAATTACTTCAAAGCTGTAACCTCATGGGCACGGTTTAGATCCTGGAATAAACAACAATAATTTTGACGACGAAAGAAAGTATTGAAAAGTGGGCTATTCTTTGCATCATGTGACGCTACTTTCTTAATTCCTTCATAAACTCCTGTCACATTTTATTCTTAGAACTCCATTCTTAAAATTATTTCCCACCATTTACAATAATTTTTGCATTTTTTCTAACGATTATTTCAGTACACTTTTCTACGGTATTTATCTACATACGTAGCATAAATACGTGGCAGCCATATTGATTTTAACAACTATTCTAAGTCGTATTTCAGTGATGCCAACATAGAGTATGCACTAATTAACTGTACACATATAGGCATACATCAGAATTTCAGAAATTACAATTTATTTTTGGGCGTTGCATTCTTCCACAGGTTAGAGTGTTTAAATTGCGTTAGCTTAGCTTCTTGATTGTTCTTTCACAGGTTATGGTACTTAAATTGCGTTAGATTGGCTTATAGCTTGGTCTTTCACAGGTTAGAGTACTTAAATTGCGTCAGATGAGCTTTTAGGATTGTCTTTAACAGGTTAGAGTACTTAAATTGCGTTAGATGAGCTTTTAGGGTGGTCTTTCACAAGTTAGAGTACTTAAATGCCGTTAGGTTAGCTTTTGTGTTCGTCTTTCGCAGGTTAGAGCATTTAAATTTCGTTAGGTTAGCTTTTAGGGTAGTCTTTCACAGATTAGAGTACTTAAATTGCGTTAGGTTAGCTGTTAGATTGGCCTCTCACAGGTTAGAGTACTTAAATTTCGTTATGTTAGCTTTTAGATTGGCCTTTCACAAGCTAGAGTACTTAAATTGCGTTAGGTTAGCTTTTGTGTTGCTTTTTCACATATTAGACTACTTAAATTGCGTTAGAATAGCATTTAGGCTGATCTTTCACAGGTTAGAGTACTTAAATTGCATTAGGTTAGCTTTTGTGTTGGTCTTTCACAGGTTGGGGTATTTAAATTGCGTTAGGTTAGCTTTTGTCTTTGTCTTTCACAGGTTAGAGTACTTAAATGCCGTTAGGTTAGCTTTTGTGATCGTCTTTCACAGGTTACAGCATTTAAATTTCGTTAGGTTAGCTTTTAGGATAGTCTTTCACAGATTAGAGTACTTAAATTGCGTTAGGTTAGCTGTTAGATTGGTCTCTCACAGGTGAGAGTACTTAAATTTCGTTATGTTAGCTTTTAGATTGGCCTTTCACAAGCTTGAGTACTTAAATTGCGTTAGGTTAGCTTTTGTGTTGCTTTTTCACATATTAGACTACTTAAATTGCGTTAGAATAGCATTTAGGCTGATCTTTCACAGGTTAGAGTACTTAAATTGCATTAGGTTAGCTTTTGTGTTGGTCTTTCACTGGTTAGAGTACTTAAATTGCGTTAGGGTAGCTTTTAGGTTGATCTTTCACAGGTTAGAGTACTTAAATTTCGTTATGTTAGCTTTTAGATTGGTCTTTCACTGGTTAGAGTACTTAAATTGCGTTAGGGTAGCTTTTGTGTTGGTCTTTCACTGGTTAGAGTACTTAAATTGCGTTAGGATAGCTTTTAGGTTGATCTTTCACAGGTTAGAATACTTAAATTGCGTTAGATTAGCTTTTAGGATTGTCTTTCACTGGTTATAGTACTTAAATTGCGTTAAGTTAGCTTTTAGGTTGATCGTTCACAGTTTACAGTACTTAAATTGTGTCAGGTTAGCTTTTAGATAGGTCTTTCACAGGTTAGAGTACTTAAATTTCGTTATGTTAGCTTTTAGGTTGGTCTTTCACAGATTAGAGTACTTAAATTGCGTTATGTTAGCTTTTAGGTTGATCTTTCACAGGTGGGAGTACTTAAATTCCGTTAGATTAGCTTTTATGTTGGTCTTTCACAAGCTAGAGTGCTTATATTGCGTTAGGGTAGCTTTTATGTTAGTCTTTCACTGGTTAGAGTACTTAAATTGCGTTAAGTTAGCTTTTAGGTTGATCGTTCACAGTTTACAGTACTTAAATTGCGTCAGGTTAGCTTTTAGATTGGTCTTTCACAGGTTAGAGTACTTAAATTTCGTTATGTTAGCTTTTAGGTTGGTCTTTCACAGATTAGATCTTTCACAGGTCGGAGTACTTAAATTCCGTTAGATTAGCTTTTATGTTGGTCTTTCACAAGTTAGAGTACTTATATTGCGTTAGGGTAGCTTTTATGTTAGTATTTCACAGGTTAGAGTACTTAAATTGCGTTAAGTTAGCTTTTAGGTTGATCTTTCACAGGTCGGAGTACTTCAATTCTGTTAGATTAGCTTTAATGTTGGTCTTTCACAAGTTAGAGTACTTATATTGCGTTATGTTAGCTTTTAGGTTGGTCTTTCACAGGTTAGAGTACTTAAATTGCGTTATGTTAGCTTTTAGGTTGGCCTCACAGGTTAGAGTACTTAAATTGCGTTATGTTAGCTTTTAGGTTGATCTTTCACAAGTCGGAGTACTTAAATTCCGTTAGATTAGCTTTTATGTTGGTCTTTCACAAGTTAGAGTACTTATATTGCGTTATGTTAGCTTTTAGGTTGATCTTTCACATGTCGGAGTACTTAAGTTCTGTTAGATTAGCTTTTATGTTGGTCTTTCACAAGTTAGAGTACTTATATTGCATTATGTTAGCTTTTAGATTGGCCTTTCACAGGTTAGAGTACTTAAATTGCGTTATGTTAGCTTTTATGTTTGTCTTTCACAGGTTAGAGTACTTAAATTGCGTTATGTTAGCGTTTAGGTTGATCTTTCACAGGTCAGAGTACTTACATTCCGTTAGGTTAGCTTTTAGTTGGTCTTTCACAAGGTAGAGTACTTACATTGCGTTAGATTAGCTTTTATGTTGGTCTTTCACAAGTTAGAGTACTTAAATTGCGTTAGGGTTAGCTTTTAGATTGATCTTTCACGCAGGTTCGAGTACTTAAATTTCGTTCATGTTAGCTTTTTAGGTTTATCGTTTCGACCAGGTCGGAGTAGCATTTAAATTGCGTTATGTTAGCTTTTAGGTTGGTCCTTTCACAGGTTAGAGTACTTAAATTGCGTTATGTTAGCTTTTAGGTTGATCTTTCACAGGTCGGAGTACTTAAATTCCGTTAGATTAGCTTTTATGTTGGTCTTTCACAAGTTAGAGTACTTATATTGCGTTATGTTAGCTTTTAGGTTGATCTTTCAAAGGTCGGAGTACTTAAATTCTGTTAGATTAGCTTTTATGTTGGTCTTTCACAAGTTAGAGTACTTATATTGCGTTATGTTAGCTTTTAGATTGGTCTTTCAAAGGTTAGAATACTTAAATTGCGTTATGTTAGCTTTTAGGTTGGTCTTTCACAGGTTAGAGTACTTAAATTGCGTTATGTTAGCTTTTAGGTTGATCTTTCACAGGTCGGAGTACTTAAATTCCGTTAGATTAGCTTTTATGTTGGTCTTTCACAAGTTAGAGTACTTATATTGCGTTAGGGTAGCTTTTAGATTGGTCTTTCAAAGGTTAGAGTACTTAAATTGCGTTATGTTAGCTTTTAGGTTGGTCTTTCACAGGTTAGAGTACTTAATTGCGTTATGTTAGCTTTTAGGTTGATCTTTCACAGGTCGGAATACTTAAATTCCGTTAGATTAGCTTTTATGTTGGTCTTTCACAAGTTAGAGTACTTATATTGCGTTAGGGTAGCTTTTAGATTGGTCTTTCACATGTTAGAGTACTTAAATTGCGTTATGTTAGCTTTTAGGTTGGTCTTTCACAGGTTAGAGTACTTAATTGCGTTATGTTAGCTTTTAGGTTGATCTTTCACAGGTCGGAATACTTAAATTCCGTTAGATTAGCTTTTATGTTGGTCTTTCACAAGTTAGAGTACTTATATTGCGTTATGTTAGCTTTTAAATTGGTCTTTCACAGGTTAGAGTACTTAAATTGCGTTATGTTAGCTTTTAGGTTGGTCTTTCACAGGTTAGAGTACTTAAATTGCGTTATGTTAGCTTTTAGATTGGTCTTTCACAGGTTAGAGTACTTAAATTGCGTTATGTTAGCTTTTAGATTGGTCTTTCACAGGTTAGAGTACTTAAATTGCGTTATGTTAGCTTTTAGGTTGGTCTTTCACAGGTTAGAGTATTTAAATTGCGTTAAGTTAGCTTTTAGGTTGATCGTTCACAGTTTACAGTACTTAAATTGCGTCAGGTAAGCTTTTAGATGGGTCTTTCACAGGTTAGAATAATTATATGTCGTTGTGTTGGTCTTTCACAGGTTAGAGTACTTAAATTGCGTTAGGTTAGCATTTGTGTTGGTTTTCCACATATTAGACCACTTAGATTGCGTTAGATTAGCATTTAGGTTGGTCTTTCACAGGTTAGAGAACTTAAATTTCGTTATGTTAGCTTTTAGGTTGGTCTTTCAAAGGCTTGAGTACTTAAATTGCGTTAGGTTAGCTTTTATGTTGGTTTTCACATATTAGACTACTTAAATTGCGTTAGATTAGCATTTAGGCTGATCTTTCACAGGTTAGAGTACTTAAATTGCGTTAGGTTAGCTTTTGTGTTGGTCTTTCACAGGTTAGAGTACTTAAATTGCGTTAGGTTAGCTTTTGTGTTGGTCTTTCACAGGTTAGAGTACTTAAATTGCGTTAGGTTAGCTTTTTGTGTTGGTCTTTCACAGGTTAGAGTACTTAAATTGCGTTAGGTTAGCTTTTGTGTTGGTCTTTCACAGGTTAGAGTACTTAAATTGCGTTAGGTTAGCTTTTGTGTTAGTCTTTCACAGGGTTAGAGTACTTAAATTGCGTTAGGTTAGCTTTTGTGTTGGTCTTTCACAGGTTAGAGTACTTAAATTTCGTTATGTTAGCTTTTAGGTTGGTCTTTCAAAGGCTTGAGTACTTAAATTGCGTTAGGTGTTAGCTTTTATGTTGGGTTTTCACATATTAGACTACTTAAATTGCGTTAGATTAGCATTTAGGCTGATCTTTCACAGTTTAGAGTACTTAAATTGCGTTAGGTTAGCTTTTGTGTTGGTCTTTCACAGAGTTAGAGTACTTAAATTGCGTTAGGTTAGCTTTTGTGTTGGTCTTTCACAGGTTAGAGTACTTAAATTGCGATAGGTTAGCTTTTGTGTTGGTCTTTCACAGGTTAGAGTACTTAAATTGCGTTAGGTTAGCTTTTGTGTTGGTCTTTCACAGGTTAGAGTACTTAAATTGCGTTAGGTTAGCTTTTGTGTTGGTCTTTCACAGGTTAGAGTACTTAAATTGCGTTAGGTTAGCTTTTGTGTTGGTCTTTCACAGGTTAGAGTACTTAAATTGCGTTAGGTTAGCTTTTGTCTTGGTCTTTTCACAGGTTAGAGTACTTAAATTGCGTTAGGTTAGCTTTTGTGTTGGTCTTTCACAGGTTAGAGTACTTAAATTGCGTTAGGTTAGCTTTTGTGTTGGTCTTTCACAGGTTAGAGTACTTAAATTTCGTTATGTTAGCTTTTAGGTTGGTCTTTCAAAGGCTTGAGTACTTAAATTGCGTTAGGTTAGCTTTTATGTTGGTTTTCACATATTAGACTACTTAAATTGCGTTAGATTAGCATTTAGGCTGATCTTTCACAGGTTAGAGTACTTAAATTGCGTTAGGTTAGCTTTTGTGTTGGTCTTTCACAGGTTAGAGTACTTAAATTGCGTTAGGTTAGCTTTTGTGTTGGTCTTTCACAGGTTAGAGTACTTAAATTGCGTTAGGTTAGCTTTTGTGTTGGTCTTTCACAGGTTAGAGTACTTAAATTGCGTTAGGTTAGCTTTTGTGTTGGTCTTTCACAGGTTAGAGTACTTAAATTGCGTTAGGTTAGCTTTTGTGTTGGTCTTTCACAGGTTAGAGTACTTAAATTGCGTTAGTGTTAGCTTTTGTGTTGGTCTTTCACAGGTTAGAGTACTTAAATTGCGTTAGGTTAGCTTTTGTGTTGGTCTTTCACAGGTTAGAGTACTTAAATTGCGTTAGGTTAGCTTTTGTGTTGGTCTTTCACAGGTTAGAGTACTTAAATTGCGTTAGGTTAGCTTTTGTGTTGGTCTTTCACAGGTTAGAGTACTTAAATTGCGTTAGGTTAGCTTTTGTGTTGGTCTTTCACAGGTTAGAGTACTTAAATATTGTTATGTTAGCTTTTAGATTCGTTAAATATCGTGTATATATTGGCTGCTAACCGTGATTCTACAGTGTAAACCGCTTCGCGTATGTTGGCGCATGCGCAAGGTGTATGATAGGTACTTAGAAAAATTCTTCGCTTCACATGTTGTAAACAATCCCCGATAAGTGCCTGAGTTTTTTTTTCTGGGATGGAAGACGTCCAGGAGGCCTTGCTAAAATCCACTCCTGAAGGATAAGATAAAGAATTAAAAAAACTGAAAGTTAAAGTTAGCCTCGATCTTTTTGAAGTGAATAGCAGTGGAATCACAAAGACATTGCCTCACATAACAACAAAGTTGACTCTACAGTGTTCTCTGTTTCGAAATCAGAGACTGTAAAGACGTTTCTTGGAACGACCATTAAATGCACTGAATGGCTTCTGTCTGGAAACTTGGCCTTAAGGCAACTTGGTGTATTGTTGGAAAAAGCCTTCTATTGCCTGAAATCCAAACATTGCTCCATGTCTGAAGTTTACATTAGAAGCTAGGTTCTACTATATAGCATAATGGCTGCCCTTGGCAAATGTTAATAATATATTCCTGGTACTGCGGCTTTCGTATTCAAACAGAAGACGCTAGTTTTGTGAGACGATATCGATTCATCTCCTTGCTCATTTCTTATTAATCTCCCTTGAAAACTTATTAACAGATGTCACCACAGTCTCGTCTCATTTAGATTCACAAACCAATAACCAATCTCGTTTAAAATTAATATCCCTGTCATAATAAGTATTGACTTAATGCAGCGCACTTTACGAAAACATCAAGATTAAGCTTTCGAATATTAAAGTACCAGATAAAAACCGATAGCGAGGAGATACTAAAGGACAACACGCACACACTATTGAGTAACACTAAGAAATTAGGACTGGAAGTAAATATCACATGTACGAATTCATTATATAATGGAAATGGACAGCTAATGACAAATGAGGGAAATTTTCAGGAAGTGGCTGAATTCAAATACCTAGGAACAATACTCACAAATAGGAATGAGATGCACAAAGAAATTAAACATAGGCTCAATTCTGGAAATGCGTGCTATTATGCATTGCAGAGACTCTTGATATCCCAACTCCTTTCAAAAAACGTTAAACTGAAAATATATAAAACTATTATTCTACCAGTTATATTATATGGGTGCGAAACATGGACTCTTACTTTAAGGGAGGAAAGGAGATTACAAGTATTTGAGAATAAAGTACTTAGGAAAATGTTTGGACCAAAGAGAGATGAACAGACAGGTGAATGGAGAAGACTACATAGCAATGAACTACATGGTCTTTATAGGAAGCCAGATATAATAAGAACAGTTAAGTCTCGTAGACTGCAATGGGCAGGACATGTTGCACGTATGGGGAATGAAAGACTTGCATGGAAGGTTCTTGTAGGAAAGCCAGAGGGAAAACGCCCAGTTGGTAGACCAAGAATGAGGTGAGAGAATAACTAACTATGATTTGAGGGAATTAGATTATACAGGGAATGATTGGAAAGTATTAGCTCAGGATAGGGATGTATGGAGAGCGTATGTCCGCGCGGCCATGAACCTACGGGTTCGATAGTGCCAGTGAGTAATAAGTACCGTACATTTAATAATAAGGCCATAGACAAGGTGAGAGCCCACTCGGGCTGTAAAACCAAATACGAAGAAGAAGAAGACTTAATTATTTATATATATACAGAAATTTAATGTTTAGACATCTTTCTGTGTCTAATATTATAGTACATCGTTTCTCAACATGTGGTTCGCGAACCCCCGGGGTTCGCCAAAACCTTTCCGTGATGGCGGGTTTCGAGATTAGGCCTATTATTGTTTCCTTCATTTCTGCGGCATTGTAATAATACAGTAAAACCTGTCTATGAACGAACATTTCGGGCCCTTAAATTTATTTCCGTCTTGGCAAT
This sequence comes from Diploptera punctata, assembly GCA_030220185.1. Lineage (NCBI taxonomy): Eukaryota > Metazoa > Arthropoda > Insecta > Blattodea > Blaberidae > Diploptera > Diploptera punctata. The sequence continues at coordinate 414,875 of JASPKZ010002302.1, read as the reverse complement.
TTTCCTTCTTATAAAGGGTTCCCAAATTACAAGCTTGAATTTCCTCACGCAGTGTAAGGGTTTTACATGAACGCTTTAAAGACATAACATATTGACTGAAATACAGACAAAATAGTGAATGTAACACAGCTCAGTTTGCACGACAATACAAAATAACTTTATTTCACAAAAGCAAGAATGAACTCAACTACAAGAAGAGTGAAGAGTTCCCCAACCCCCTCGCTCGTAAGCAGGCAAGGAAAAGCGAGGCATTCCCCGCTGTCACACATAAGCAAGGGTATCCCCGCAATACAATGGCAACACAAGAAGGTAAAACGATATAATGCAGAAAGCGCCATATGCAGAATTTTCACGTGTGGTCATTAATACTGTAATTAGAACGTGCTTAAGAATAATTTTCCGTCTTACTGAGGTACAAATTAACTATTGGTACTTTAAAAACCATTCCGTTTCCGCGTCATGAAGGTTTCCGGCTTGTACAGGACGATTTTACATATAAAATCGTACCGTTCTGAAGATAGTTTTCCGTCTCCACAGGTTTTCTTCTTAAAAGGTTCCGGCTATGACAGGTTTTACTGTAATAATAATTATTATTCTTACTATTATTAAATGCAGAAAGAAGTATAATGGATGAGATTGAACACAGAAGGCTAAAATGTTATGGACACGTAAGAATAATGCAGGACGGAAGACTGCCAAAGGTTGTCTATGCATGGTAAATTGACAGAAGAAGCAGAAAAAGAAGACCAAGAACAACCTGGAAGAATAACATACAAAATTCAATGAGGAAATTTGGTTTAACAAATGAAGACACAGAGAACAAAGAACGATGGAGAACTTTAAAAAAGGGACATTTGTGAATGTGTATTTATAAACTGATATTCTATAAGTCCACAGTCATTTATGTATTTTTTTTAAAATTCATATTAATTACTAAGATTGGTTGGAGAAAACACTCAACGGTGAGGAAAGTTCTTAAAATTATTTATTATTATTATTATTATTAGTATTATTAATTATTATTATTTAAATATTTTATTATCCTTATATTGCCCCATGTTACATATCTGCACTCCTATTTGTGGCGAAAAGTCGTTTTATTCAAATGCCTAATTGAAATAAATACAGAAACAGACTTTGTGCTGAAAGTGATTTGAGACTTTATTTAACTTTTGTGGTTACCGACTTCAAAGTCCTGTGCCATGGAAAGCAGATGCAACCTTCTCACTGAATTCCAAGGAAGAGGTGAGCAATTACAATGAAAACTTGCATATATTATTGCAACTGGGCCTACACAACTGGGCCTACACACTGTGTAACTTTTAAGCCGCAAGTAGAGTAAATTTTGATTTTAACCGCTATGGATTAAGTTAATTTAAGATTATCAGTGGTCAACATGATTTTTGTCTCATGAGTACCAATAGTTGTACTTAATGCAGTTTTTTATCGGGTTTTAAAATATGTATTCGGAATTTCTCCAACTCCCACAGTTTTTTTTATTTCAATTTCAATTCGTGGATTCGTAGCCGAGTGGTTAAGGTAGGAAGCCTTGGCGCAGAGCTACGGGACTTGCGCTGGTTCGAGTCTCCATGAGGGAAGAAATTTTCTCATGGTATTTCGGCCAGTATGGGACCGGTGCCCACCCAGCATCGTGAGGCAATTGGGTAGCTACAGTAAGTAGCGGCTCCAGGTTGAGGAACCAGCTATAACGGCTGGGGGACTCGACATGCTAACCACATGTCACCCCTACACTGGGTGTTGATCATCTACCTCTGTGATTGACACATGTGGATGTGAAGGGCCAGCAGCCGGCTGGTAAAAGGGTAACCGCTGAAAAGTGGAAAGACCCTCAATCGGAATCGGATTTAAATAATTATTTTTTTAATAAAATGTTTTTTCGTCCATTTGTCCATTGTAAAATAAAATCAAATGAGCTAACTCAGGAGATTTCAGCTATGGAAAAGAGATATCAACGCAAATGGAATCCTAATATACAGGCCGATTATTGTTGGACCATCAAGAGGGATGCTCCACAGGCGAAATGTAGCAGAAAATTGTCATTTCTTACTTTCTAGCTGAGTCCGAATGTTCGAATATTGTGTACTTACGAATGTAGAAAATATTAAGGTGTTTGAAATTATAAATGGCTGTCTCTAGGAAACCTTGCGTGATGGAGAAACCCCGATATCATATTAGATTTCAGGAGAAAAAGTACTATCAGGAACAAATATTTTTCATTCTGAGACAAAAAAAAAAAGTTTATTTTTTGTTGCTCAGTATTATTACACCTTATCTTGGAATTAAGTTTTATGCATGTCTGCTGTATGTATATTAAAAGTCTGTGGTTCACCAAACTCAGATCGTTGTGGAAAGGATTCGCGAATCTAAGAAGGTTGGGGACCGCTGTTATAATATACAGTAAAAGCTCCTTATTCACGGTTCCCTTAATCGCGTTTTCATTATTCGCGGGTTAAAAAATTGCGGCACGGTTCCTGTAGTCGCGGCTAAAAATGTATTTATTCGCGGATCCAGTCTGTACATTAGAAGGATTAGTATCCTTTGTTAACGCATCGGCAACATTTTTTTTACTGCAGGCACGTGTCAAGGAAGCTTTTAGAAGAGGGAATCAAATCAAATGAACAAACTAATATCGAAATAAAACAAACCTTATTATCACTAAGCCTAAAGTTCGTTGTTAAAATCCACCGCCGCTGTATTTCACATGCCGCTATGCCCATTGATAAATGCCGCTCTCGCCACGATCGGTCTTTTATTGTTTCAACTTGTCGTTCGTTGCAATAATTTTGATTGAATAACACGCGTCTCTTCTGCTTTCTTGCCAATTTATAATGTCGAGTGAAAGGAAAATTGTTCAAAATATTTCATCAATTTATTTTATTTTGACTATTTAACTCATGCCCCAAATGGTAGTGAATGACCAATCATATTTCAATGAATTTTGATTTACATCCAATCATAGTCATTTTTCACCTCGATTTTATCATTTTCATTGTATCGCTTTCATTTTATCAAGTGGCTCCCAAATTGTATATATAGTGCACGAATGTAACTAGATTCTGCTTGTGAGATATAATAGAAAAACATTCGTAGCAATTGATTATACCAGAAAAAAAGAAACCACTGTCTGCACCTTTTTAAACCTATTATTTCCCAGGAATTAACGTTGCAGAAAAATATAATTGACATTTCCATCATAGGACATCAGAAATTAATTAATAACCTGTAATGATGTGTTTCATTTTTCTCCACTACGGTGCATTCTTACAATACTGCGATTCTATTTGGAATAAATATGATCTGGTTGCAGTGATTAACAAACGAAACATACTGTTTCTCATTTGTTTTCAAACATCGCCGTTTACCGTAAATGATTAATATTTTAAAATAACTATATTTAAACAATGATTTGTGAGTAAACATCATAATTTTATTCGTTAAATAGTCCTAACAAATGCCACTCTTTATTTCCAAATTCTCATAAGTAATACCACGAGTGATTTCCAAATTATCGATAAATTCACGACTCACGAAGTGAGGAATGAATTTATCTAGAGAATTTGGAAATCAACAGTGGCATTTGTTAGGACTGTTTAACGAATAAAATTAAGCTCTTTACTAAAAAATAATTATTGAATATAGTTACCGGAGTTTTAAAATATTTATATAGTTAATGTAAACGGCGATGTTTGAAAACAAATTAGAAATGTGAGGTTATGTATATTCACTGCAACTCGATCATATTATTTATTGCCAAATAGGATCGCAATATTGTAAGAATGCACTCTAGTGGAGAAATAATGAAACACATCAAACTATTATGATCGACATTATAGGTTAATAATATATATTTTGAATAAACTCAGTAAAATCAAGGAATCTATTCATTATTTGCTAATTCAATGTATTTGTTGTAGAAAAATAATGGTCTAACCTGTTCAGAATATTAAAAAAGGAGGAGCTTTCTTTATCACAAAAGCAGGAGCTGATAAAGAGAAATCGATAAAGAGCGAGGTGAAACAAGACTGTCATTGGTGTAAAACAGAATTCATTGAAACGTGATTGGTCATTGACTACCATTTGTGGCATGAGTTAAATAGTCTAGATAAATTCACTCTTCACTTCGTGAGTCGTGAATTTATCGATAATTTGGAAATCACTCGTGGCATTACGTATAATTTTTTTTTATTTTGGAAGTTTAGAACGTATTCCCTATGTGCCCACAGAAATCACCATTCGAAATTCGCGGGGTATTTGTAGAACATAATCCCCGCGAAGCTTTTACTGTATAGATAGCTGCATTTATTGATTAATGATTTCTTTTCGTCTAGGTGTGATAACGACTGTTATTGCATTCTTTGCATTTACTGGTACAACAAACTTGAGCTGTATTCCCAGCGGGTTCCAGTATATAGACTACAATACACAGCTGTTTAGTATTCAACGCCTTGCGTCACGCTAATACCTTAGAGATCTTCATGTTGTCCGTGTTAATTATTGAGACTAATCCTGAATGAAGAAACACCTAGTTGCATCAGCAAAATTGGAACTTTGTCTATGAAGCCAGTTCTCACGCATCACCTATGTAAACTGAACGAATGTCTCAAGTCAAATTTATTGTTCAAATTTCCTAGTTTACAGAATACATATTTCTTTTGTTAAATACATAATTATTGAGACTAATCCTGAATGAAGAAACACCTAATTGCATCTGCAAAATTGGAACTTATTCTATGAAGACAGTTCTCACGCATCACCTATGTAAACTGAACGAATGCTTCAAGTCAAATTTATTGTTGAAATTTCCTAGTTTACAGAATACATATTTATTTTGTTAAATACATAATTATTGGGACTAATCCTTAATGAAGAAACACCTAGTTGCATCAGCAAAATTGGAACTTTGTCTATGAAGCCAGTTCTCACGCATCACCTATGTAAACTGAACGAATGTCTCAAGTCAAATTTATTGTTGCAATTTCCTAGTTTACAGAATACATATTTATTTTGTTAAATACATAATTATTGGGACTAATCCTTAATGAAGAAACACCTAATTGCATCTGCAAAATTGGAACTTCATCTATGAAGCCAGTTCTCACGCATCACCTATGTAAACTGAACGAATGTCTCAAGTCAAATTTATTGTTGAAATTTCCTAGTTTACAGAATACATATTTATTTTGTTAAATACATAATTATTGGGACTAATCCTTAATGAAGAAACACCTAATTGCATCTGCAAAATTGGAACTTCATCTATGAAGCCAGTTCTCACGCATCACCTATGTAAACTGAACGAATGTCTCAAGTCAAATTTATTGTTCAAATTTCCTAGTTTACGGAATACATATTTCTTTTATTAAATACATAATCGGTCGCGGTGGACTAGTGGTTATGCTCCTTGCCTCTTGTCCCGAGGGTCGCGGGTTCAAACTCGGCCGGGGTCGATTGATTTTTTTAGGATGGAAAAATCCAAGGAGCAAGTCCTCCGGGAGGAAATTTAGGCCGTGGGTCCCAAGCCTGAAGATTTTCAGGCTCGTAAAAGATCCTTAAGCCTGAATGAAAAGGCCTCTAAGCAAAATTTACCGAGTTTTCCCGTCCTAGTACTACCTTGGTTTCCTAGATGTCAGTATGAGGCGGAACGCTGACCACGGACCACTCAAAATTACATCTATACGAAAACAAGTGTAACTAAATTAGTATGGTTCAAATTCTTCCCTGTAGGGGGAGAGCGCCTAAATCTCTGTTAAGGGAAACATGGGCTTACAAGACAAATACATAATTTGTATTAAATTTATTTCCGAGAAAAACATTGCGGCCGCCTATTTTTTTTTTTTTTTAATTTTCAGTAGCAGCGCCCTCTTATCTTTAATCGAAAGAAAAGAGGATTCGTTTTATTATGTCTTACTGCTTACTTGTGATTGGTTGCGTCATGTGACGTAGTTTTTTAACTCATTTTGTTTATTTATTGCTTATTTTATCTTCAGTCAGTATCAGGTATTTTTTTTCTTTTTTGAAAATGCCCCAGCTTGTCTTTTGACATTCCTGGTGTCTCTCCTGGCAAGGCGTACTTGTAACCCACTTCTGAGGTTGGGGTGCCTGGAAGGCGTGGTTACGTTGCTCCGATGATATGTTGGGTGGTGATGATGATAATGGTGCGCCAGGAGAGTCCCTAATCCTAAACTTAATCTAAGATGAATATGAATGATGATTGCGATGACCATATGATTTCGGGGACCGTTTGGGCCTTAGAGTTTTCCTGACATTTGTCTTACAGGTGAGGAAAAACCCCGATAAAAACCTCACCCAGAAAAATTTTGTCGACCGGGGATCGAACCCGGGCCCGCTGCGTGACAAGGTAGCACGCTACCTCGAGACCACAGCGGTGTACATATCAGGTCTTGAGGATGACAGCTTAGCCGTAGAACATATTGACCATTTTAGTCATTAGTTGGTGAATTGGGAATTTAGACTGCTTACTTTAAAATCATCCATTATACTTCTTTCTTCATTCATCCATTTTCTAATTTCTAATTCTTTCCACATTGTTAATCCAGAAATAATTAAAAGAAAAATATTTAGTCAATCCCCTAAGACATTAGAAGAAAAAGTACAGATAAATTCGTGTAAAATATTTATCTTTAACTAGCTAATACCCGGCGTGCGCGGCTACATCTAAATCAATGATATTGTAAAGTGATTCCACAACAGGCCTGGAGGCCCTTGGGGTATTAGGAGGTTAAGGCTCCCACTTTTTTTAGACAATCGGCTCTTCATGTCAGCCGAGTTGTCAGCCCCAGAACAAACATCTGGTACTCATTTCCGTTATAGGCTGAGTCGACCCAGGGCCATAGCGTCGTCAGAGGGTTTGGGTCAGTTTTAAAAATCCTGACCCCAACGGGACTTGAACCCTCGATCCTCCGGCTTGTAGCTCAGTGCCTTAACCACTGCGCTACGGCGTGCCCCAATGATAATGTGATTTTGCATTTAGTTCAATAAGTAAAAGGAAAAATAAATATAAATTTATATCCTTATAACTTTTAGATCCCCATGTTGATTACCCGGCGTTGCCCGGGAATCCATGCATCCCCATGAACTTGGCACAAACGAGCTGAAAGACAAAAATTCGTTATTTTGTATTATCCATAAAAGAATACCCGTCGTGCGTTGCTATACTTGCCCGGGAATCTACGTATTTCTTGGCATCAATGAAACACAAAAGTGGTTATTGTGAGTTATCCTTAAAAGATAAACATATGCTGTCCCAGACTTTTCTGTGGAGGTTTTTGAGATATTCAATTTTGTGTACAATAATTCTGTGTATCTGTTATGGTTTAGGCAGCGTAAGCCAATTAAGGGTAAAAAAAAGGACTTTTCACGTTTCTCACTACAAAGGGTGTGTGTTTTAAGGGTGTAGGAGTTGAATATCACAACTCTCTTATAGCCTATGTTCAACCCGGGAATCTCCTGAACATTTTGCAAAATATCCCATCACAATCGGATCAACGGTATGGCCGTGCATAAAGTACGAACAAACAAATAAACAAACAAACATTCATTTTCATATATTATATATAAAAATCAATGTTTGTTTGTTTGTTGGTTTGTATGTTTGTTCGTATTCTATATGGGCCATACCGTTGATCCGATTTTGATGGGGTTTTTTGCAAAATGTTCAGAAGATTCCGGGTTGAACATAGACTATAAGAGGGTTTTGATATTCAACCCCTTCACTCCTAAAAAATCACCCTCACCCTCTGTAGTGAAAAACGTGAAATAAGGTCCCTATTTTGACGCTTAAATGGCCTACGCTGCCTAAACCATACCAAATACACCAAATTAATGTACACAGAATTGAATATTTCAAAAAACTCTACAAAAAAGTCCGCGACAACATATGTTTATCTTTTACGGATAACTCACAATAACCATTTTTGTCTTTCATTGATGCCAAGAAGATCGGGATAAGCAGATTCCCGAACAGTGCACGGCTGGTGGTAAAAACATATTAGCATTTATTTATGAGTAGCAGCGCACGTCGGGTAGCAGCTAATATTAGATAATAAGATCAGAAAGTCACGAATGTTAAGTAGTTTATCGAGATCTGTTAGAAGACACAAATAACAGTTTTGGTGAGAAAGTCACAGATGCGAATTGTCAATTATCGGTTAACACAGTAAACTTAATTTTTGCGGGAATAATCGCACATGTGAATTAGACAGCTGATCTATGTGTTCCTTATCTACAGAGCGTGAAACATACCTGCTGTTCATTCTCAGGCGTTACTAATCAAAACGTCACAAATACTTGTCGTTTAGCGGGTGAAATCCGCGGTGTTCTTCCCCAGAGAAATCAATGTTACAGTCATAAATTATAATAGAGATTTTTCAAACACTAGCTCACGATTTTCTATATCCCACTCTTATCTAAGGAGAGTTAGTAAATGATGATAGGTAAGAGATAACTCGTAAATCGAGAAATTATATCCTTGATTCTACTTACCTAACGATAATAAAAATTATGTTAATTCACGATGCATTTAGCTTAAAAAATATATAGGCCTATCTTTATATCTAATATATAAAAATAAATGTTTGTTTGTTTGTTTGTTTGTACTTTGTGCGCGGCCATACCGTTGATCCGATTGTGATGGGGCTTCTTGCAAAATGTTCAGAAGATTCCCGGGATGAACTTAGGCTATAAGATAGTTGTGATACTCAACTCCTACACCCTTAAAAATTGCCCTTTGTAGTGGAAAACGTGAAAAAAGTAGTTATTTGGACGCTTAAATGGCTTTCGCTGCCTAAACCATAACAAATACACAAATTTAATGTAGGCCTACACAGAATAGAATATCTGAAAAAGCTCTACAAAAACGTCCGTGGCAGCATATGTTTATCTCTTACGGATAACTCACAATAACCATTTTTGTGTTTCATTGATGACGAGAAGATCGAGACAAGCACGTAGATTCCTGTGCAAGCATAGCAGCACATGGCAGGTATTCTTTTACAGATAACTCACAATAACGAATTTTGTCTTTTAGCTCATATATGCCAAGAATATCGAGATACTTAGATTCCCGGGCAACACCGGGTAATCAGCAAGCGGAATCTTAAAATAATCTTAATATACTCGTATAAAAATTACGTGTCACGTTGTTTGTCCGCGATGGAATCCTAAACTACTGAACCGATTTTAATAAAACTTTGCACACTGCGTGCTGTTGGATCCAACTTGAGACCTACGGTTGTTTATAACTAAATTTATAGTCGCATTATTTTTATTGCATATTATTTGTTTATTATTTAACAAAGAGTTATAATTATCTGTGAGTTCCATACGATTCTAACAGATGGCAGTGTAAGGTAATTGGTTCATTATTTAACCAGATGGCTGTGCTTTTTGTTGCAACCGCGATTTTCAATTGAATTACAAATATTGATTATTTCATAATTTAAATGTGTTCAGTGTTTATTTTATTTTCAATATATTGATAATAATATTAATTTCGTGTAAGTATTAGTTTTAAGTAATCTGGCTGAAAGACAGCAACTTAATTTAAATTTAACTGGACCGAGAAGGGATATTGAACAATATGGCAAATCAGTTGTAGAGACCATGAATTATAAGATATCAAGTGAATTTCCGCAAATTCGTATAAGTCTATGTGACATAAATCTTACATTTAAGAAGAATGTCAATTTAAAAACATATGAAGGTCCTAAGGAACGGAATAACAGAACTGTAAGTAAGTCTATTAGTTATAATAATATGCCTAATATTACAGAAACAATCTCCATGCCTCAATTAAATGAAACACAAGATGACTATAATATATCACAAGATGATATTACTATACAAAGACTTCTTGATGATGAGAATCCAAACTGCCGACAAGTTCGTAGAATAAAACGAAAGTATAATGAAATCAGCACGCCTCGTCAAAATATTCCATCAATAAATGTATATAATCTTTATGATACACTTATGGATGATACTGAGAATGCAGACAACATAAAGTCATCTCAATCAACAAAACCACTTCCACATAAACCACCACCCATATTTATACCGGGTATAGTTAACGTACCAGAACTAAAAAATTGTGTAAAACAAAAACTTTCTGATTTATATTTCTCACTTAGTTTACAACAACATAATTTAACGTATACCTTAGCCACAGCAACGCGTGGCCGGGACTTCTATATATATATATATATATATATATATATATATATATATATATATATATATATATAAAACAAAGTCGGATTATTTACATTATTTATAACTCAAGAACGGCTGGACCGATTTTTATGATCTTTGATTTGTTGGATTTGTTTCCGCCCCGAATAGCAGATAACTATTAAATCATCGGAAAAATTAACGTAAAAATATTTAAAGGCGATACGACGTTCGCCGGGTCAGCTAGTTATGATATAGATTTATAATTATTTTTCATTTTACTTATTCAACTAATCATAAGAAGTACATTAATTTTTGTCTTTGAGCTCATTTATGCCAAGAAAAACGGGATGAGTATATTCCCGAACAACGCCGGGTAAACAGCACGGGATATCTAAAAATAATTACGATATAAATTTTACCCCCTACTTATTTAACTAGGCTAAACATAAAACACATTAATTTTAGTATTTCAGCTCATTTATGTCAAGAAGATCGGGATAAGTAGATTCCCGGGCAACGCCGGGTAATCAGCACGGGGTATCTAAAATATATCCATCCATAGTAATTCTGCCCGAAGGCAGGTCCTTCACTGCAATCATTGCATTTTCATGCTATGCTTGCAGCTTTACTAGGGAATTGTGTAGGTGTGGTAGCTTCCCGTTGCTTTCCACACCGGTGAAGGATGATGATGATGATAATGATAATGGTAAGGATGATAATGATAAGGATGATGGCCATATGATTTCGGGGACCGTTTGGGCCTTAAAGTTTTCCTGACATTTGTCTTACAGGTGAGGAAAAACCCCGATAAAAACCTGACCCAGAAAAACTGCCCCGACCGGGGATCGAACCCGGGCCCGCTGCGTGAAAAGGCAGCACGCTACTTCGAGACCACAGCGGTGGACCCTAAAAGATATAAATGTATAATTATTTTTCCTTTTACTTATTCATCTAAACATAAAATCACATTAATTTTCATTTATTTAGCCGAAGGAGCGCACGCCGGGTATTAGCTAGTAATTTACATAATTTTTCTGTACGTGAGTTTTTCTATATGAGTTGCCATTGCATTTATTTCAGGCTTAACTAAAGAAAGATATATATTCCATAAACTAGAAAAATTGGAACTTAAATTGGACTTGCTAATGAAATCGAATAGTTTACGCAATTCTTATGTCACGAAAATATTGTTTGTGATGCAGTCGGAAGCAATAAAATTCAACTTCATTGCCATACATTTTGTAGTGTACCATAAATTACAAATGACTAAATTATTCACCAATGTTGATGTTAACGTTTTGATATGTTGAATGAGTTACATAAAGAACCATTAAAAAAATGCTGACAGTTTAACCGGAAATACATCTAACTGATTGACGTAGATTCCTGGTGGGTTCATATCTGGAAGACTGGACATTAATCTTGAAGGAAATGTGCTCCCACCCGGTCATCTGTTGCGATCCGTCAATCACCAGCCATAATCTTATCAAAAAAGTAATAAATTCTATATTCTCAGACGCTTTTATTCTTCCTACTTAGCCAAAATTGTACATCTTTTTTATTATTTTCCTTCTTAATTTTCTTCTCTTTCTTCATCTGATTCTTATTTTTTCTCTTTGTTCTTCATTTCCTTCTATTTCTTCTTGTCTTTTTACCTCTTAATCATATTTTCCCTCTTTCTATTTCTCCTTCTCCTCTTTATTCATCTTAATTTTACATTTATTTTTTCTTACTTCTTCATTTATTTTTTTTTTTTCATTTCAACCGTCTCTATCTTTTTCACTTTTTTCATCTTAATCCTACTTTCCTTCCTCTCTCTTCTTCATTTTATCCTTCTTCTCTTTCTTCACCTTAATATTGCTTTTCCTTTCCGCATTTTTCGTCATTTACTTCTTTTCTCCTTCACTATTTTCTTTCTTCATCCGTATATAATTTTTATTTATCTTTTTCTTCATTTTAAATTATTTTCTTCTTATCTCTATTCATTTTAATTTAATTTTCCTTTTTTCTTCCTCGTTTCCTCCTTCTCTTTCTATATCTTAATTTTATTTTCCATAAATTTTCTTCATTTCCTCCTTTTCTTTCTTCTTCTATTTCTTCATCTTAATCTTATTTACCTTCTTCTTCTCTTCATTTTCTCCCTTTTTCTTTTTTAATTTTAATTGTATTCGTCTTTCTCTATTTCTTCTTCACTTAAAACCCTTCTTCTCTTTATTCCTTTATTTCTTTATCTTAATCTTATCTCTCTTCTTTCTTATTCATTTTAATCGTCTCTTTCTTCTTCTCTATTTTCATCTTAATCATTTCTCTCCTTTTTCCTTCATTTTCTCCTTCTTCTCATTTTTATTTTTCTTCTTTTTTATCATCTTTTCTCTTTCTTCTCGTTGTTTTCTTTTTATCTTTCTTCTTCTCCTTCTTTTATTCTTATTATTCTTCTCCATTTTCTCTTTTATATTCTCTGGAAAAAATAGCGATACCTATTATTATAGCAATTATACCTATTATCTCTTCAAGATGTCATAACATCTGAAATATCAATTTCCAATTTCTAATCCTTAAGTAAAGTACTCATCAGTTTCGAGTCCTCTATCGTCTGTATATTTTTTGACCTAAACGTTGGAGACATTTTGTATTGTGGGAAATGAAGCCTGTTTTATTCTGATAACACGAACAGGTGGGAAAGAACAATAGTTCATCCATTATCAGCAAATGTACTGGCGTTTGTTTTCACAGGACTTGCTGAGTCGGCTGAACTTTGAACTCTCCAGATTAAACTGAAACTGTACAATACATTATATTGTATCGGATATCCTAAAACGTAAGTCGCCATATAGCTAATTTTGAATTTCATACATTTTCATATTTATTAATTTATGATACATCTAACTTTCATAATTCCTAAAAAGTTAGACTTATACGAATGTGTCTAAATGGCACAATGAGTAAGGAGCGTGTAGGCAGCCCTACCACTAGTCATGCTCTGTGGATGGTTGGTAACCAACCCAGGGGACTTCCTACTACTCGAAGAAACTTAAGCAAAGACTGAAATGATCACACTGATGATGACAAAGCAAGAAATAGGTTAATGATCCGTACAGGCCATATGGCCTAAAACGAATTTGTTCATGATCATGATGAAGTTATGTGCATTTTTTAAGAGTTGTTTCATCTGGACTGGCTGAATGTAAACTTGAAAGTTGATGAAACATGCAACACAAAGTTTGGAAAGCATAGCACGAGGGGTTGAAGGGGGTGCGAACTGTTGAGTAAAATGAAGCCGACAGTCATCATAATGCATATAGAGCGGATGTGACGTGCTAATGGTCCGGAAATAAGTGTCAGCCACATTGAGGCGAACAACCAGGTAAGTCTCCAATAAAGAGCAGAATGTTGTACATCATCACGCACACGTTCATCTCAAACTGTTCATAAAACAACAGAATGTTGTACATCATCACGCACACGTTCATCTCCAACTGTTCATAAACAACAGAATGTTGTACATCATCACGCACACGTTCATCTCCAACTGTTCATAAACAACAGAATGTTGTACATCATCACGCACACGTTCATCTCCAACTGTTCATAAACAACAGAATGTTGTACATCATCACGCACACGTTCATCTCCAACTGTTCATAAACAACAGAATGTTGTACATCATCACGCACACGTTCATCTCCAACTGTTCATAAACAACAGAATGTTGTACATCATCATGCACACGTTCATCTCCAACTGTTCATAAACAACAGAATGTTGTACATCATCACGCACACGTTCATCTCCAACTGTTCATAAACAACAGAATGTTGTACATCATCACGCACACATTCATCTCCAACTGTTCATAAACAACAGAATGTTGTACATCATCACGCACACGTTCATCTCCAACTGTTCATATTATGTAACTAATTCATTTGCACTGTCGTACCCCTCGATTCGTGGCCTGTTTCCATACATCCCTATTTATTTATATTAAAACAGAATATATGGTAATCGGAGGAAATTCAGAAGACCTACAAATAAATAATATGACTATTTAACTCATGCCCCAAATGGGAGTCAATGACCAATCACGTTTCAATGATTTCTATTTTACAACCAATCAGAGTCGTGTTTCACGAAATATTTATCAGTGTTAAATTTAAAAAGGAGGAGCTTTCTTTAACATGGTAAATTTAACTTCTTCTTCTTCCTTCCAAGTAACAGGCCTTGGCCTAATACTTGGAAGGAAGAAGAAGAAGAAGTTAAATTTACCATGTTAAAGAAAGCTCCTCCTTTTTAATATTCTGAACAGGTCTGACCATTATTTTGCAGTCACTGGGCCTGTTAGAAATACGGCTACCAGATTGTATATATAGTGCATAGATGTCAACACATAGCGCTTGCAGGAGTTAATATAAAAACATTTGTAGCGATTTATTATACCACCAAAAAAAGAAACCACTGTTTGCACTTTCTTAAATGTATTTTTTCCCAGGTAATAATCCAGAAAAATATAATTGTCATATTTACATCATACGACATCAGAAATTAATTAATATACAGTTTGATGTTTCATTTTTTCTCCACTAGAGAGCATTCTTACAATAATGCGTTCCTTTGGCAATAAATAGTATGATCTGGTTGCAGTGATAAACAAAAGAAGCAGATGAAGCATACATATCGTTTCTCATTTGTTTTCAAACATCGCCGTTTACATTAAATATATAAATATTTTAAAATAACTATAGTTAAATAATGATTTGTGAGTAAACAGCTTAATTTTATTCGTTAAATAGCCCTAACAAATGTCACTCTTGATTTCCAAATTCTCTAGATAAATTCACCCCTCACTTCGTGAGTCGTGAATTTGTCGATAATTTGGAAATCACTCGTGGCATTACTTATGATAATTAAATGTGTTGAAGAATTTAAATATCTTGATTCTATAATAGATAAATCTGATACTTGTGAAAAATATATTCTTCTTCTTCTTTCTTTCATGTGATATACCTAGTGGTCTGTTACGGTCTCAATCCAATGTTTGAAGGGTCTGCCCAAGGATCTCTTTCCTGGTGGCTGGTAATTTAAGATTTGACGTGGTATTCTTGTTCGGCGTCCCGCGCCGTAGCCGAGCGGTTAATGTAGGAAGCTTTGGCGCAGAGCTACGGGACTTGCGCTGGTTCGAGTCTCCATGGGGGAAAAATTTTCTCATGGTATTTCGGTCAGTATGGGACCGGTGCCCACCCAGCATCGTGAGGCAATTGGGTAGCTACAATAAGTAGCGGCTCCAGGTTGAGGAACCAGCTATAACGGCTGGGGGACTCGACATGCTAACCACATGTCACCCCTACACTGGCTGTTGATCATCTACCTCTGTGATTGACACATGTGGATGTGAAGGGCCAGCAGCCGGCTGGTAAAAGGGCAACCGCTGGAAAGTGGAATGACCCTCAATCGAATCTCAATCGGATTCTTGTTCGGCTCATTATTCTTACGTGAGATTTCCAGTTGTTTTATATTTTTGTACATATTCCATGATTGATTCCGTTTGTAATTCTTTGAGAATCTCGGCCGTAACACTATGTTTGGCATGAAAATATTATTTATAATTCCTGTTAATTTGTTAAATTTTATAATTCTTTTCCTCTTCGTGGTAACTTGTTATCCGAGGTAACAGAGTAAATTGTGCAAGGAAGGCGATTAGATCCCTGAATAGTCTTTTATTGAATAGAAATCTGATCAGAAAAAAAAAAGATTATACAGACAATAATAGAAAGTATAGTTATATATGGATCAGAAAGGTGGACAATAAATGAAAAGATAATTATAATGTTGAGTGATTCCGGGTTATGTGGCCGTGGTGTTGATACCAGACGTTTCGCCCTCAACTGTGGAGGGCATCTTCAGTGGCGAGTGCTTCTAGGCGTGTTTCCTGGTCGGAAGATCTACTTAGAGTGAGCGCTGCGGACGTTGTGGACGTTGTCAACGTCCAAAACGTCCGCAGCGCTCACTCTAAGTAGATCTTCCGACCAGGAAACACGCCTAGAAGCACTCGCCACTGAAGATGCCGTCCGCAGTTGAGGGCGAAACGTCTGGTATCAACACCAACTATGGACCACGGCCACATAACCCGGAATCACTCAACATTATGATTACCGGCCGTGAAAGCCTGCATTCGAAAAGATAATTGGCTATAGAAATGGATGGATTACGGAGAAGTATGAGAATATCAATCTACAAAATATTAGAAATACATATGTTAGACGAGAATGGATGCATAAGAAACTGTTATCGATAGGATAACAAAGAGAGCTTTACAGTGGTATGGACATGTTAACGGATATTGGGTGAACAGTGGCATAAACGGGTGTTAGATTGGATTGTACCAGGCAGAAGGACGAGGGGGGAGAAGTAGAGTAACATGGTATTAGGGAATATATGATGCCATGATGAAGTGAGGTATGGAAGAAGGACAGTGGGAAGATAGGAATCTCTGGAAAGCAGGAAATAAGGGCGAGCTACTGTAAAGTGGAAATCCTGTTTTAAGTATTAAGGAAGTCTCTTCTTTCTCTATTCTTCTCCATCTTCCCATTTCCATTATTATTCCAGACCTATCTCCCTCATATCTCTTTTTATATCATCCATTCGTCTTCGTGTATGCCTAACGAAATTGATTGTTTCTTATTTCTTTCCTTCATGCCTTCTTTCTTTTGTTTGTTACCTTCTTCTTACCTTCATTCTTTACTTATTCTATTTGGTCCCTCATTCTTATATTTGTTACTTCTCTATTCCCTTTGTTTTTTATTCCTTTCTTTCTTATTTACTTTCTTTTATTTCTCATTCTATATTATTTCCTTATTTTTTCATTCCATCTGCCTTCCTATATTTTCTTCGTTCCTCCTTCATTTTATTTGTACCCTTGTACTCGTACTTCCATTCGTTCTTTTTTTTTGTAACTTCCGGTTCTCATTTGTTTCTTCTCTCTTTCCTTTCTTTTTTCTTCCTTTATTTATTCTCTCCTTGTTCCTCCATTATTCTTCTGTGCTTTCTTTATTTCCTTCATTCCTTGTTTCTTTATTTCGTTTCTTCCTTCTTTCCTGCGTTCTTAAGTTTTATTCTCTTTTTTATTACCTCCCCGATGAAATGAAAATACGGATAACAATTAGACAATGTCCACAAATAAAGTCCACAAATTGTAACCACCTAGAACAATAATAACTTTTTATACGGTATGGATATGTCACTAATGGAAAAATAACCAGATAACATGCGGATTCAGTGACAAAACAAAAACTCTACAACTTTTTCGAATGTTTGTTTAATATATAGTTACGTCATTCCTCTTTTTAATTAAACTGTTCTCAGAATTGCAATAACTCTGCAGTCGGTAACATTTCATTGTACCGATTAAGATGACCAGACTAGCATTCTTGACCGAAGTTTACGAGATTTAACAGCTCTTTTTACACGCTTTGTATTAGCTTGACCTGCATATATCTATGTAACGGAATCTTTCAACACGATTTTGACCCTCTTAAAAAACATTAGATCGACTTGAAACTTTGTATACTTGTAAATGACCAATGACAATACAATAATTTCATAAATAATATATAATATATAATAGGCTGCGGATTTATCGACTTTTTAGTCCATCGTTGTAAGAAATTAATATTATATCCTCTGGTAGCTCAGTTGGTAGAGTGATGGACTGTAGTGGTATATAATTTCAGTAATCCATAGATCGCTGGTTCAAATGCAGCACGGAGGATTTTTTTAGAAGAGTATTACTTTTAGCTCGAACTACAATAGTATCGAATTTAAAGGTATTTACATTTTTAGAAAACCAAAATAAAAAATAAATAATAGTTTAAAAAACTAAACACGCTATATTAGAAAACCGAACTAAAAACGAAAAATAATTTTAATTTCCAACACGCTTGGGATAAAATTAAAGTGGTCAACAAAAAAATCGTCTCCAACAGATCTAGAATAAAACTAGAGTTATCAACAAAAAATAATAATTTTACCATCAAAAGCGTGTGGTGCTCTATATCAATTAATATATTTGATAATAAACAGATATTGGTAAAAGTAAAGTCTCTAAGAAGAAAACGTAAAAACCATAAAAAGCACCCCACGCTTTTGATGGTAAATTATTTTTTGTACATAACTCTAGTTTTATTCCAGATGTGTTGGAGATGATTTTTTGTTGACCACTTTAATATTATCCCAAGCGTGTTGGAAATTAAAACTATTTTTAATTTTTTAGTTTGGTTTTCTAATAAAGCGTGTTGTTTTTTTAACTATTATTTATTATGCATGTTTATCATAAGTAATGCCACGAGTGATTTCCAAATTATCGATAAATTCACGACTCACGAAGTGAGGAGTGAATTTATCTAGAGAATTTGGAAATCAAGAGTGGCATTTGTTAGGACTATTTAACGAATAAAATTAAGCTGTTTACTCACAAATCATTATTTAACTATAGTTATTTTAAAATATTTATATATTTAATGTAAACGGCGATGTTTGAAAACAAATGAGAAACGATAGGTACGCTTCTACTGCTTCTTTTGTTTATCACTGCAACCAGATCATACTATTTATTGCCAAAGGAAACGCAATATTGTAAGAATGCTCTCTAGTGGAGAAAAAATGAAACACATCAATCTGTATATTAATTCGTTTTTGATGTCGTATGATGTAAATATGACAATTATATTTTTCTCGATTATTACCTGGGAAAAAATACATTTAAGAAAGTGCAAACAGTGGTTTCTTTTTTTGGTGGTATAATCAATTGCTACAAATGTTGACATGTAAGCACTATTATATACAATCTGGTAGCCGTATTTGTTATAGGCTCAGTCACTGCAAAATAACGGTCAGACCTGTTCAGAATATTAAAAAGGAGGAGCTTTGTTTAATATATGATAATCCTAACACTGATAAATATTTCGTGAAACACGACTCTGATTGGTTGTAAAACAGGAATCATTGAAACGTGATTGGTCATTGACTCCCATTTGGGGCATGAGTTAAATAGTCTTATAAATGTCATGCAGCTCACTTTTACTCTTGTCCATTCAGCTGTCTGTTTGTCTCTATTTGGCCCTAAAAATGTCCTAAGAACTTTCTCAAATATTTTCTCATGGAATTTCGAGCAGTATGGAACCGGCGACCGTCCAGCATCATGTGATATTTGGCTAGCTACAATAAGTAGCGGCTCCAGGTTGAGAAAACCAGCTATAACGGCTTGGAGACCCGACATGCTGACTACATGTCACCCCTACACTGGCTGGATTATATCTACCTCTGTGACTAACACATATGGATTTGAGGCCGGCAGCCGGCTTGTAGGCCAGAAGCCTTCTACGTCTGTCGCGGCATGGAGTAAAGACATTGTAATCTCCCCTCCCCCTCTTAAAGTAAGAGTTAATGCTTCTCATTCCTTTCTATATATTTTTTTGCACGATAGTGCGTTTTGTCGTACGTACCGGCAACGGCGACCATAATTGAAAGTTCAACTTGCTACATTTCGTGGTAATACTGTAATATTACATTTAAACCCACGTGCGGGAACTAAAACCACTGCCCTCACTGTAATATTACATTTAAACACACGTGCGGGAACTAAAACCACTGCCCTCACTGTAATATTACATTTAAACACACGTGCGGGAAGTAAAAACCACTGCCCTCACTGTAATATTAACATTTAAACACACGTGCGGGAAGTAAAAAAACCACTGCCCTCACTGTAATATTACATTTAAAAAACCCACGTGCGGGAAGTAAAACCACTGCCCTCACTGTAATATTACATTTAAACACACGTGCGGGAAGTAAAACCACTGCCCTCACTGTAATATTACATTTAAACACACGTGCGGGAAGTAAAACCACTGCCCTCACTGTAATATTACATTTAAACACACGTGCGGGAAGTAAAACCACTGCCCTCACTGTAATATTACATTTAGACACACGTGCGGGAAGTAAAACCACTGCCCTCACTGTAATATTACATTTAAACACACGTGCGGGAAGTAAAACCACTGCCCTCACTGTAATATTACATTTAAACCCACGTGCGGGAACTAAAACCACTGCCCTCACTGTAATATTACATTTAAACCCACGTGCGGGAAATAAAACCACTGCCCCCCTCACTGTAATATTACATTTAAACCCACGTGCGGGAACTAAAACCACTGCCCTCACTGTAATATTACATTTAAACCCACGTGCGGGAACTAAAACCACTGCCCTCACTGTAATATTACATTTAAACCCACGTGCGGGAACTAAAACCACTGCCCTCACTGTAATATTACATTTAAACCCACGTGCGGGAACTAAAACCACTGCCCTCACTGTAATATTACATTTAAACACACGTGCGGGAAGTAAAACCACTGCCCTCTATGTATCGAAATCGAGAAGGCAGTGACTTTGACTAGACGTGCTGTATGTGTGATCTACAACTCATACTTGAAAAAGTGGGAAAAAAGTGGTATGTGGATTAAAGAATAGTACAAAATAGTAGATTGATATATACTGATTTGTTTGACATATAAATCTTATGTGTAGCTATTGAAATTCCAAAGTAATTAAGTTTAGCATCACCAGACAAAAACGCGGCAAACAAGGTTGCTTTCTTTGTATGCTTCTGAACTCATACCTGGAAAAGTGTTAAATTACCGGTGTGTGGATATGTAAATATTTAAGAACTGTTGTGATCAATACATTCTGATAAATCCAACAGAATATTTCCATCTGTATTGTCAAATTGTAAGTAGATATAAGACCAGCATCATTGGTATAAATCACGGCAAACCAGGTAGCCATCTTGGTAGCAGCCATACTGTCACTGCATTACAGATACAGAGACCTGCACATTTGGTGAAGCTAGCATCGGGCGGCAAATTCAAAATTCTTTTAGTAATAATAATCATCACTGGAGAGAAACCATCCAAGTATAACTTACTACATCATAGCAGATATAAGACTAAACACCTACATCAAAATACATGTATATATATATATATAAACATACATATTAACTAAGCCCTCTATGTATGCTACGTATAATGTATATAGAGAAAATATCCAAAAGGTGGTGTTAATATACATTATACGAAACAAATCACTGCATTTTAAATGAACTGAACTATATTTCAAACAATATAAAAAATTAATATGTACTTGCGGCCATGTTATCAATAATTGTTCTCAAGGCATCCTGTTATTTTAAGATACCCCGCGCTGATTACCCGGTGTTGCCCGGGAATCTAATTATCTCGATTTTCTCATAAAGTAAGAGTTAATGGTTCTCATTCCTCTCTCTCTCTCTCTCTCTCTCTCTCTCCTCTCTCTCTCTCTATATATATATATATATATATATATATATATATATATTTTGCGCGATAGTGCGTTTTGTATTTACCAGCAATGGCGACCATTATTGAAAGTTCAACTTTCTACATTTCGGGGTTGCCAACCTAAATAACTATACTGTAATATTACATTTACACCCACGTGCGGCAAGTAAAACCACTGCCCTTTATGTATACTACATACAATCTATATACAGAAAATATCCAAAAGGTGGTGTTAATATACATTATACGAAACAAATCACTGCATTTTAAACTAACTGAATTTTATTTGAAACAATATAAAACAATAAACACGTACTTGCGGCCATGTTATCAATAATTGTTCTCAAGGCCTCCTGTTATTTCATCATCATCATAGTACATTCACGAATTTAGGCCATTTGTTGACCTGTTTCGGCCTCAAGAGAAACACCATCCAGAAGTCTTTTGAGTGGACGTCCTGGTCTTCTTCTTCCTGCAGGTTGATATCTTAACGTTTGTTTGGGTATTCTGTGATCTTCCATTCGATGAACATGTTGCATCCATCTTGACTTATAATCAGAAATTTTGTTTTCTAAAGATTCCATGTGTAATTCTTCTAAGATGTCTTCATTTGTTTTGTGATCTAGTAATGTTATTTCTGTTATTTCAACTAATAAATATTGCCAACACTGTTAACGTTAGTCAATTGTTCATAATGAACACAAATATTTCCAATAAATATGTTATTATTTTACTGTTATTTATTATTCTGAAAACACCATCGCGCAAAAAGTAATGTACAAAGCACGTTTATGAAGTGTTTTACAGAATCTCGGAAATTAAAAATCTTGCCATCGTTCGATTTTTAAACATTTTCCTCGATTCGGTAAAAACCACTTCCCAACCTTGCATCGTAATATATTATTAATGACATGATTTATACATTTCACAACTTACTTATTTACTTACTCACTGGCACTGTCGAACCCGTATGTTCATGGCCGCACGGACGTAAGCTCTCCACGCATCCCTATTCTGAGCTAATGCTTTCCAATCATTCCCTGTATAATCTACTTCCCTCAAATCATAGTTAATGTTATTCTCCCACCTCATTCTTGGTCTACCAACTGCGCGTTTTCTCTCTGACTTTCCTACAAGAAGCTTCCATCCAAGTCTTTCATTCCCCATACGTGCAACATGTCCTGCCCATCGCAGTCTATGAGACTTAACTGTTCTCATTATTATTTAAATAAAAATAAAACGTAGTTTTATTTGATTTTCATATTTATTATATAGTTCCGCGCTGTAGCCGAGCGGTTAAGGTAGGAAGCCTTGACGCAGAGCTACGGGACTTGCGCTGGTTCGAGTCTCCATTGGGGAAGAAATTTTCTCATGGTATTTCGGCCAGTATGGGACCGGTGCCCACCCAGCATCGTGAGGCAATTGGGTAGCTACAATGAGTAGCGGCTCCAGGTTGAGGAACCAGCTATAACGGCTGGGGGACTCGACATGCTAACCACATGTCACCCCTACACTGGCTGTTGATCATCTACTTCTGTGATTGACACATGTGGATGTGAAGGGCCAGCAGCCGGCTGGTAAAAGGGCAACCGCTGAAAAGTGGAAAGACCCTCAATCGGAATATTTATTATATAATTCAGTGACAGCTGTTTCGTTACACTGTACCTTCTTCAGACATATTAACAAATTATCAATTGTGTTCCAACTGATCTAAGCAACAATACAACAATATTTATTAAAATTTTTAAATTTAACAAAGGGGATTCATTCAAATCAAGTTGAGAATTTAACAGTTTTTTTACTACTTTTAAATGTATTAATTTCTACAGCCTCCAAAAGATCTAACTTCTTACCCTTATCACAAATATGTAAAAATTTCAAAATTTGGTTCGAAACAATGATTAAATTGGAATAGGTGGTTAGCATATTTGAATGTTATAAATTTCTGTTATATGATCTCATGTGTTCCTTTATCCGAGGGATAAAAGGTCTACCAGTTTGTCCTATATAGACATTGTCACATGTGCCACACATCAATTTATATACCTGATAATTTTTCTTTTTTTGTTTTGGTTGTATTGTTTTTTATTATATTTTGTAGAGTTTGATTAGTTTTAAACGCCACATTAATGTTCAACTTAACTGTTCTTATTATATCTGGCTTCCTATAAAGACCATGTAGTTCATTGTTATGTAGTCTTCTCCATTCACCTGTCTGTTCATCTCTCTTTAGTCCAAAAATTTTCCTAAGTACTTTATCGCATTAGTTAAATTCACAATTTTTTTTGAGAGAATATAATTAAATTTGTTATAAAACTGGTGATGTAGACGAAGAGCAACAGTTGCATGGCCTTGGCAATAAAACTGGAGAAGTTGCCAGTAAATATCGCATATCAGTTTATGACCACCGTTTCATAATGTACTTCTTGCATGACTGCGGTCTGATACATCTTCCCATGCAAATCCTAGAAAGAAAAACTAAAGCACGTATTTCCTATTCTAAATGATTAAAGGTACTCACCATAAAATTATTTATTAAAACAAAACACAATCACACAGAAACTTCGTAAAGTATGCGAATTCCTCAGCAAGTTGAATTTGTAATCCCATTTTGTTGGTCACGATATACATTTTTTATTAATTAATTGGTATGTATACAATATTGCGGCAAAACCTGCATGCCAGTCGCTAGAGCGATTTATAAACTTCGACTGTCAGGTAAACCCCCACGTCCCCTAATCCTTTAGCAGTCGCAATTTTTAATGTATGACAACGAAACTCAGAGCATGCTATTAAAATATACCGAGGTAGATATTGTCCAAAAATCTTCGAAATCCGATAACACTGGTTAACATGAGTTATTTATCACACCGCTTCACTAGACTCTCTGATACACATAAATTAGATACCCGACCCTTGAGCGCAGTGTCCTTTATATCCCTCCTCATCATACTACCTATTATTCGAAATCTTTTACAATGTCTCTTGCTAGAACATGGAATTCCCTTCCACCCTATGTCAGAGACTGCCAAACTTTACCATCTTTCAGAAACAAATTGAAAATAAAATTACTAACAGAAACAACTCACTAATATTACTTCTTAAAAATTAATAATGTGTTTTTTCATTATTTAATAAAAATCGATTTAAGATTCGTTAATATCTGCTGAAATGAGATACCTTCGGAGGACTGCAGGATACACGCTACTAGATCACAAAAAAAATGAAGACATCTTAGAAGAATTACACATGGAATCTTTAGAAAACAAAATTTCTGATTATAAGTCAAGATGGATGCAACATGTTCATCGAATGGAAGATCACAGAATACCCAAACAAATGTTAAGATATCAACCTGCAGGAAGAAGAAGACCAGGACGTCCACTCAAAAGACTTCTGGATGGTGTTTCTCTTGAGGCCGAAACAGGTCAACAAATGGCCTAAATTCGTGAATGAACTATGATGATGATGATAATATATTTACCTAATGCCTTGTATTATATTATTATATAAAACTTTCCTCATTAGGGGATTGCCTCAAGGACAAAGTGATACAGGCAATTAATGTTTGTAATTGATGAAATACATTTTGTAAATATATTTAAAAAATTCAACTTGTAGGCCTAATTGAAGTATACATACTATAAAGTAGACATTTTGTAAATATGGTTTCTTAAAATTGAAATTGATCCTCTAATGGCAGCGATGGCAATTCTAGAAAGGTACACCCTGTCCAAATCTAAGGAATTCCAAAATTTGGCTAAGAATCCTGGTATAGTACCTCTTGCTCCGATCATCAATCCTGTGACAGTTATACTATCTAGTTGGTATTTATCTTTGTAATAGTCAATTGTTGGCTCATATATGGCTTTCTTTTCAGAGTCAATTTCCTCAGGTTGGCCACTATGAGTCTCAAAACGAATTGTGGGATCTAATATCATACCAATTTTAGATGAATGTCACTTCAGGTAATCCATGCCAAAGTTTCGAACGCAGGGATATGTTCCTAGGAACATGGAATGTTCGGACTTCTTTTAAGGGGGGTGATGGGTGATATTGATATTTTCTACATTTGTTAAGCTAGAGACTTGATTTTCTGTATAAATGTTCCCTGCGTGATACATAATGATGTGTTTAAGTTTCATTCTTTTGAGGCATTTATTTCATGAGTTATTAAATATTATATTTAAAAAATGCATATATTATAATTAAACGGGTTCCACAATGTTTTACTAAAATGTCTGATTATTTTACAATACCCCTAACATATTTAGAAAAACATCATGCATTAGAATTCTTATAACGTGAATACAAAGGGAGAAAAAATGTACCTCATGCGTGGAATTACAAAAACAAAATTAATATAAAATTATAGAATATTCACCTGAAAGGTCCGTCTCCTCAACTTAATTAATCATTTAACTGTAGCGCTTTCGGGACTTGTCCCATCATCGGCAGGATTCAAAACTGGTGTTTCACTGAAGATCTGGTAGAGGGGGTTGCATGTATTGGGTTCGTTTTCGTTTATCAGGCTGTCGAACCCAATACGTGCAACCCCCTCTACCAGATCTTCAGTGAAACACCAGTTTTGAATCCTGCCGATGATGGGACAAGTCCCGAAAGCGCTACAGTTAAATGATTAATTAAGTTGAGGAGACGGACCTTTCAGGTGAATATTCTATAATTTTATATTAATTTTGAATAAACCTTAACGGAACACATCATGAATCTTATAAAAGTTGAAAAACAAAATTAAAATTTCATACATTTTATTGTTTATTTCTTAAAATACTACTTCAATCATGAAACCCATGCACTACGTTGTTACACATTGTGTTTAGGACATGCAGTAAAAAATTTGAATCATCTAGGACAACATTTCTGGATTCCATTCAATTTTGAATATACAAAAATGCAGTGGAAATAAAAGTGTGGAAAAACAAGTTTAAATATTTGCATGCAGGTAATATTTAACTAGCGCAGCCTTTTAAATCTGTCGTAATTTAGAGCACTTAGAAGCGTCATAGACCTCTGAAAACTTTGCCAACATATACATTAGAGTACTGGTTATTTTTAGTACTTCTTCTTCTTCCTTCCAAGTATTAGGCCAAGGCCTGTTACGATCCTATAGAAAATTTTCCCTCCAGCCTAAATAGTACGATCCTTCCGCGAAATTCTCGTATAAGACTTGAAAGCATAATAATAGTCCCTTCGATTGGTTGCTGGCCAAAGGAAGGCAAGACCAGTGATGGGGCTGCCATCTTATAGCCTCTGGTCAGGCTTTTCTGGAGAAGAAAAGAAAATAAAGGAAAGAAGAAATGGAAGAAAGGAAATACTCCCTAGCTCTCGGATGCCCTAATAGCGACGGGGTCGAAAAAAAACAAGAGTTAACCAAGAGAAGTTAGATAGCAAAGTTAAAAGAGTGCAAAAACACAAGTAAGTGGAAGAAATGTTTTGCTCAGCTTGGGCACCTTGTGGTCGCCATCCACATATCCCCTAGATGAGGACCCCTGAGGGTTAAAAACAAAAAATGGCAATTTTGATCTCAAATGGTCAATTTTTCACCCATCACCCCCCTTAAATTATTCAACTAAAAATAAAACACATATTTAATTTATTTAGCTGTTGCGCATGACAGGCATGTGGATAATTTATTCATTATTTTCAGATATTGAAAAATTATTTGCATAGTATGTTTATTGAATGGCTAGGATTGTTTGTTGAAACCGAAGCGTTTGTGCCAATATTTTCTCATCGAATTGCTGACGCTGCATAATTGTGAACCACAGGTTGTAAAGAACATTAGGGTAGAAAACGGAGGGTTGGGAGGGAGTTACAGAATGAACGAGGCAGGATTTCCGATTTCATCCCGTTCCACTGCAACCGACTGGCCGCCAATTTCCGGCCACTGATTGAGCATCACAGCATGGCCTCTTTTTAACATCAGTTCGACAAAAGAAATAAGACTGGCTTCGATTGTTTTCACTGTTTACCTGCACTGACAACAGTTGCCAATTTATTTCATAAGTCAATAGTTGTTTTGTTAGATTCCTTCCAAAGAAAATAAAGAAAACTCTTTGGTGTTTTATATTGAATTCCGATAGATGAAGCTATTTAGGTTGTTATCGTGATAGATCATACCCGATTCTATCTACTAGACACCGATAATATCCTTGAGCAAAATTTATATATGGGTCTATATATATTATTGTAGTAGTGCATGCCATCAAATCTTTAAAGAATGAAGAAGGCCCACAACTCAATGGTATAAATAAGCTGCTAGTTTGTACTATTTATCCAAATGGTAATCAATGATCAATCACGTTTCAATGAATTTTGTTTTACAACCAATGACAATTTGTTTCACCTCGCTCTTTATCGATTTCTGTTTATCAGCTCCTGGTTTTGTAATAAAGAAAGTTTCTTCTTTTTAATATTCTGAATAGATCAGAGCATTATTTTCTCCAACAAATACATTGAGTATAGAAAATAATGAACAGATTATTTGATTTTTTGAGAGGTTTACGCCATTTCTTCCTATCTCGTGCAGTAGATTTCAAATCAAAAATTCCCATCTCTCTTAAATCCTCAATTACGTCATCCTCCCATCGATCATTGGGTCTTCCTCTTGGTCTTGTTCCCTGTGGCTTCCAATTAAAATATTATTCGGCAATCTTCCCTTTGGCATTCTTAGTGTATGTCCAAACCATTGTAATCTTTTGGATTTGATGGAACTAACTATACTTTATTTATTATTCTTGAGGTATAATTCATTATTCCTTCTTAACCTCCAAATTCCATTTTCCTTTACTGGACCTAACACTCTTCTAAATATTTTCCTCTCAATACGCCCATGCAATGTTATTTACTGCACGGGCAGTAAGCCATACGTGCTAATGCTCAGAGCACTCTGTTATGACCACCAAATTAGAAACATAGATGTGAAACTCTGGGCAGACGAGGTTAGGAGAGAACTCCAAAAGATTGGGATGGGTTGGACATGGGAAAAAGGGTCTGAAAATCGCAAGATTGTATGGAGGAAAATAAGGAGAAGGTACTTAAATATAAACCAACAAGTCATTTTCGCCGAATGTATGGGAATACGCCCACTGTTTTTACAAAGAGACCTAAAACATGTTTGGGGAAAATAATCGTATATACTCAACCTAGGATTTAAAGAGAGATCAGGGCTTGCTTGGTTTAGGCTAGAGGTATGGAAATTTCTATAAATTAGCGACGATCACGATATGCGAATATGTCCAATGTGCGGGAGCTCTGAAGACAAAATACATATAGGTATTAGGAAAATGTAACGATTTAGAATATTGGAGGCGTCACTTATTACCGGAAAGATTTATAAATTCAAATCGTGATGGATTGGCATGCTACGAGATAATGGTAAATCCAGAAAATTGGATAAACTTGGGTAAATTTCTGGACAAAACGCGGAAAATAAGAACAACACTCGTTCATGAATAAATACAGGATAAGTATATATGGAGAGTCGATACTAATAAAATCCATGGTAAGATTCCGTTGAGGTATTAAGTCGCAATAATAAAATATATGAATAAAACTATAAAATACTCACCTTATAGATCCGTCTCCTCAACTTAAAATGTTTTAACACTCTGTAGGCCTTTCGGGACTAGTCCCATCCCCAGCAGAACGAAGTAGGTCTGTATTCGTTGACTCTCGTTAAAGCACTGACTTAGGCCTAGTTGTGATTATTTTGTATAAAGGATTGTGTGATTTGGGTACGTTCTCATTAAAAAAAAAGGTTGTTATTCATTTCCTATAAAGACCATGTAGTTCACTGTTTGTAGTCTTCTCCATTCGCCTGCCAGTTCATATATTTTTGGTCCAAACATTTTCCTAAGAACTTTATTCTCAAATACTCGTAATATGCTTTCCTCCCTTAAAGTAAGAGTCCATGTTTCGCATCCATATAATATAAGTGGTAGAATAACTGTTTTATATATTTTCAGTTTAACGTTTTTTGAAAAGAGTTGGGACGAACAATAACAACAACAACAACAACAACAATAATAATAATAATAATAATAATAATAATGTATTATGTGGATGAATATTATACAACATGCATACTATCAATGGGTACCTTTCCTTTTATTTCTTCAAAGTGTTATATTCTATATTCCACATTATATTTGGAAGAATTTAGTAGGTGGGATTCTTAATGCTCTTGTGATGAATTTGAAATTACGCGGTATTATCAGGTGATGTAGATGTGACAGTTAATGATTGTGTTATTCCATCCATAATAATAACACATCCATTCCCAACTCCTTTCAAAAAACGTTAAGCTGAAAATATATAAAACTATTATTCTACCAGTTATATTATATGGGTGCGGAACATGGTCTCTTACTTTAAGGGAGGAAAGGAGATTACGAGTATTTGAGAATAAAGTAGCCGACCGGTTAAGGTAGGAAGCCTTGGCGCAGAGCTAAGGGACTTGCGCTGGTTCGAGTCTCCATGGGGGAAGAAATTTTCTCATGGTATTTCGGCCAGTATGGGACCGGTGCCCACCCAGCATCGTGAGGCAATTGGGTAGCTACAATAAGTAGCGGCTCCAGGTTGAGGAACCAGCTATAACGGCTGGGGGACTCGACATGCTAACCACATGTCACCCCTACACTGGCTGTTGATCATCTACCTCTGTGATTGACACATGTGGATGTGAAGGGCCAGCAGCCGGCTGGTAAAAGGGCAACCGCTGAAAAGTGGAAAGACCCTCAATCGGAGGAAATTTTTTGGACCAAAGAGAGATGAACAGACAGGTGAATGGAGAAGACTACATAACAATGAACTACATGGTCTTTATAGGAAGCCAGATATAATAAGAACAGTTAAGTCTCATAGACTGCAATGGGCAGGACATGTTGCGCGTATGGGGAATGAAAGACGTGCATGGAAACTTCTTGTAGGAAAGCCAGAAGGAAAACGCCCAGTTGGTAGACCAAGAATGAGGTGGGAGAAAACAACATTAACTATGATTTGAGGAAAGTAGATTATACAGGGAATGATTGGAAAGCATTGGCTCAGGATAGGGATGTATGGAGAGCTCATGTCCGCGCGGGCATGAACCTACGGGTTCGATAGTGCCAGTGAGTAAGTAAGTAAGTAAGTTATTCCATCCATGAAGAAAAGAAAGGAAAGTCTGAAGTTGACCCTAGTTAAAGCACTGACTTAGTTGTGATTATTTTGTACAGAGGATTGTGTCAACTGGGTACGTTACGTTCTCATTCAAAATCAGGTTGTTATCAATTTCTCTAACGTATGGAGAGCTTATTTGCATGCTGCTTTGAACCCATGGGTTCGATAGTGCAATTGAGTTAGTTGTGGTTTATTATTATGAAATAAAATTAAGTTATATGTTATTAGACGCTTTCCATTCTATTTTATCGAGAAGCCGAATTGAAGTATTTGAATCTGATTAAAGAGAGAGGACGAGTCAATAAATTGATGCTTAGACGTTACAGTTTCAATTTAATGGTCGTTCTTTAATTTTGCTATTTCTGTCTCCGTTTTATTTGGATTACGGTCCAACTCGCCGATCTCATTTCAGATTTCAGACGTTCTGTTTGAAGCTTGTGTCTGCGTGCTTGAGTAGAATACTTTGGGATTCTATTCTCATCTCCAACGTCGTTGTATGAACAACTCAAGACCCGGTTTTGTCTTCTTAATCAATCCATCTTTAAATTCCAAATTAAATATAAACAATTGTAGCCGATACACTGTTAATGCAGCCTGCTGTTGCGGTGACGTCTGGAGTTGGGTGAACGTGTTCAGATAGAAATACGGGATGAATCATAAATATGGCTATACGTTTGATCGCGTTGTGTGATGAAAATATTACCATTACAGGAAATATGAAATTACCGTTGGAAAGGCAATTATTCACATTACAACAATGGAATAAAACAAAACAGTTCTGTATTAATAAGCTGTTAGTTTATGCTGATGATGTAGTACTATTGGCCGATAGCGAGGAGATACTAAAGGACAACACGCACACACTATTGAGTAACAGTAAGGAATTAGGACTGGAAGTAAATATCAGTAAAACTAAATATATGGTCACACGTAGAAATGCATTATATAATGCAAATGGACAGCTAATGACAAATGAGGGAAATTTTGACGAAGTGGCTGAATTCAAATACCTAGGAACAATAATCACAAATAGGAATGAGATGCACAAAGAAATTAAACATAGGCTCAATTCTGGAAATGCGTGCTATTATGCATTGCAGAGACTTTTGATGTCCCAACTCCTTTCAAAAAACGTTAAACTGAAAATATATAAAACTATTATTCTGCCAGTTATATTATATGGGTGCGAAACTTGGACTCTTACTTTAAGGGAGGAAAGGAGATTACAGGTATTTGAGAATAAAGTACTTAGAAAAATTTTTGGACCAAAGAGAGATGAACGTACATGTGAATGGACAAGACTACATAAAATGAACTACATGGTCTTTATAGGAAGCCACATATATTAAGAACAGTTAAGTCTCGTAGACTGCGATGGGCAGGACATGTTGCACGTATGGGGACTGAAAGACTTGCATGGAAGCTTCTTGTAGGAAAACCAGAGGGAAAACGCCCAGTTGGTAGACCAAGAATGAGGTGGGAGAATAATATTAACTATGATTTGAGGGAAGTAGATTACACAGGAAATGATTGGAAAGTATTAGCTCAGGATAGGGATGTATGGAGAGTTTATGTCCGCGCGGCCATGAACCTACGGGTTCGATAGTGCTAGTGTGCTAGTGAGTAAGTAAGTAAGTAAGTAAGTGTAGAACTTACGTCATAAGTCAAAATGGCGTTGAATGTGCAACAGCAAATTACAATTGCTGCTGGGCAATAACGTATGCTAATGATCGTGAGGCCGCAAGACGTGACTTTAACGTAGCATTTCAGCCGTCAACTGTGGGGAAGTTGAGAAAACGACTGCTGAAAACGGGAAGGATGCAGGAAATCAAACTTCCTGGAAGGCCTCGCATTAGCACGGATTCAGAAAGAACGAAGATAATTGTGGAGGCGTTGGACGCTATCCCGCCAAAATTAACCCACCAAGCTGCACGTGAGCAGTGATTTGTTTTGTTTTGTGCTATTGTTGTAATTTGAAGGATTCCCTTTCCAATTATAACATCATATTTCCTTTAATAACAATATTTTCGTCACAAAATACGATGAAACGTATAGCCATATTTCTGAATCACCCTGTTCAGTAAAATCCTCTTATTGGCGTTTTCATTATTCGCGGGTTCAAGAATTGCGACACAGTTCCTGTATTCGCGGCTAAAAATGTATTTACTCGCGGATCCAGTCGCTATATTAGTAGGATTAAGTATCCTTTATTAACGCATCGGCAACTTTTTTACTGCAGGCACGTGACAAGGTGGCTTTTACAAGGAACGATTCAAACTAAATGGACTAATTAATATCAAAGTAAAACAAACGTTATTGTTACTAAGCCTAAAGTTCGTTGTCAAAATGACACCGACGCCGTATTTCACGTACCGCTATGTCCGTTGATAAATGCCGCCCTCGGCACGAGAGTGTTTTATTGTTTCAACTTGTCATTTCAATGACAGAAATTTAGATAAATACAACGATTCAATTATCTATGTGGCACAATTAAACGCACTTTATTGAATAAGACTAGAAAAGAAAATATTTTGAAGTTTTACAAAGTATTGGCAGTTCCATCTCTTATCTATGGATGTGAAACTTGGATATTAACAAAGGCAGATAGTAAACAAATAGAGGCTGCTGAAATGAAGATGTTGAGAGCAATAGCAGGATACCAAAGGACCGATAAAAAGAAAAACGAAGATATAAGAACAGAACTTAATATATTTAATCTCTGTGGAAGAATAAAATATCAAAATTATTATCTTCAGGACGTATTACGAATGAATGAACAGCGCATACCAAGAAGAATGTATAATTATAAACCAAAAGGGAGAAGAATGTTGGGAAGACCATTGAAGAGATGGAAGGACCAATTCGACCTATAATGAGATCGGAACAGGCCATTGGGCCTAATCCTTGTTGTTGATGATGATGATGATGATGATGAACTTGTCATTTTTTGCAATAATTTTGATTGAAATAACACGTGTCTCTTCTGCTTTGTTGTCAATTTATAATGTCGAGCAAAAGGAAAGAAAAAATTTGTTCCGAAACGGAAAAAAGTAGTGTTGCCGCTTAAAGTAAAAACATAAATACTTGACCGTTACGTGTTGGCTAGTCGTTTGCATCTGTATCACGCTGTTTCAGTGTTTATGAATCGACTGTACGATTCATCAAAAAATCCAAAGAAAAAAAATGAATTCTATCGCTGAATTCACATCTAAATATCAATCTGAATTGAAAGACCTTATAAAAGCGGCAAAACAGAAAAAACCCGAGAGTAATAATTAATAGAAATAGTTCAAAATGTTCGTAATGGGCGGTTCAATCAAACCCGCAGTGTTATTGAGAAGAC
The DNA here is from genome assembly GCA_030220185.1 of Diploptera punctata. NCBI lineage: Eukaryota > Metazoa > Arthropoda > Insecta > Blattodea > Blaberidae > Diploptera > Diploptera punctata. The sequence continues at coordinate 380,756 of JASPKZ010002302.1, read as the reverse complement.
AGGAGATTTCATTCCAGAACAAAGGACAATCAAAGATGATAAATTAAACACTCTGGCTGCTTACTTACTTACTTACTTAGTTACTCACTGGCACTATCGAACCCGTAGGTTCATGGCCGCACGGACGTACGCTCTCCATACATCCCTATCCTGAGCTAATGCTTTCCAATCATTCCCTGTACAATATACTTCCCTCAAATCATAGTTAATGTTATTTTCCCACCTCATTCTTGGTCTACCAACTGGGCGTCTTCCCTCTGGCTTTCCTACAAGAAGCTTCCATGCAAGTCTTTCATTCCCCATACGTGCAACATGTCCTGCTCATCGCAGTCTACGAGACTTAACTGTTCTTATTACATCTGGCTTCCTATAAAGACCATGTAGTTCATTGTTATGTAGTCTTCTCCATTCACCTGTCTCTTCATCTCTCTTTGGTCCAAAAATTTTCCTAAGTACTTTATTCTCAAATACTTTTAATCTCCTTTCCTCCCTTAAAGTAAGAGTCCATGTTTCGCATCCATATAATATAACTGGTAGAATAATAGTTTTATATATTTTCAGTTTAACGTTTTTTGAAAGGAGTTGGGACATCAAGAGTCTCTGCAATGCATAATAGCACGCATTTCCAGAATTGAGCCTATGTTTAATTTCTTTGTGCATCTCATTCCTATTCGTGATTATTATTCCTAGGTATTTGAATTCAGCCACTTCCTCAAAATTTCCCTCATTTGTCATTAGCTGTCCATTTCCATTATATAATGTATTTCTACGTGCGACCATATATTTAGTTTTATTGATATTTACTTCCAGTCCTAATTTCTTAGTGTTACTCATCAGTGCGTGCTAATACCACAATTAAAATTTGCATTATCTCTGATATTGAATCTCTTGAGGTACTGACCAAATTTTCCGCGACCAATGAGGAATTGTTAGTGTGGAAATTGGAACAATGTATTTTCATTTTGTTCTGTCATAAATACACGGAAAGAACAGCGTCGTGTTAATGTACCTGTGGCACCATTAAGCTACACGTTGTTCCATCCTGCTATTATGAGTTCCTTTATTTACGACTTCAGGAAAGAAATATGCGTACTGTGAATTAGAATCTGCTGAAGACATCCGCACGTTGGTTTCCTGATATCCTGCAATGCCCATGCAACCATCATAAACAAATATATTTTGAACTTTTCTTCATCTGTTCCCCGATCTCAAAAGCTATTTACTTACTTACTCCCTGGCACTATCGAACCCGTAGGTTCATGGCCGCGCGACATAAGCTCTCCATACATCCCTATCCTGAGCTAATGCTTTCCAATCATTCCCTATATAATCTAGTTCCCTCAAATCATAGTTAATGTTATCCTCCCACCTCATTGTTGGTCTACAAACTGGGCGTTTTTCCTCTGGCTTTCCTACAAGAAGCTTCCATGCGAGTCTTTCATTCCCCATACGTGCAACATGTCCTGCCCATCACAGTCTACGAGACTTAACTGTTCTTATTATATCTGGCTTCCTATAAAGATCATGTAGTTCATTGTTATGTTGTCTTCTCCATTCACCTGCCTGTTCATCTTTCTTTGGTCCAAAAATTATCCTAAGAATTTTATTCTCAAAAACTCGTAATCTCATTTCCTCCCTTAAAGTAAGAGTCCATGTTTCGCACCCATATAATATAACTGGTAGAATAATAGTTTTATATATTTTCTCTCAGTAGGTTATTCTAATATTTATCATTAATTGCTTTCAGGGCTGTTTATGAATCGCTGTGTATAAGATAACCTATTTCATTAGTTACACGCCATTTAACAGCTTCTTTACGGCTAGTAATTCTGCCTGTAGAAGGAAAATCTTGGAGAAAGTTTGATACAAAGCTGAGAAAATATCTGACAAGTTCTCATATACTACAAACGCACATCCGATTTTAATGTCATCTATTCCATTACCCATTATTCTTGAAAATTGAATAGTGATGAATTTATTTGCAGAAGTCCTTTATGTAGTGTTTACGCTCAGACGGATATCCTAGTCTTGTTAACGGTATCATTTCTTCCAATTGGAAATAAGGAAGATAATTAAGGGTCATCTCTTGATGTTACTTACAACTTCTCTCATTTCACAGTTGAGGTACAGTAGAATAATATTGACGTTTCAATAATATTGGTTTGATTCATTTTAATTTAATTTCAAATTGTTTAAATATTTATTGAACGTTATAATTCTCTGCATTTTTTCTGTATTGAATATTTTTTCACTGGTTGAGAGGAATAAAATGCTGTATGGCCTTAACTCTGCCAATTTAAATAAATAATTATTTTTATACAATTAATTAAATATTTGATAGAATGGATAACAACAGAATCGCGAAATAGATTCTTCACTACAGACCTAGTAAAATATGTCATCATCACTCCAGGGATTAGGCAATTGCCCGTTCCGACTTCATAATGCATCAGCCCAACGTCTTCTAGGACCTCCAACATCACGTCTTCCTCTTGCTCGATAATTTCTTGCTAACAATGGATATCTCTCCTTACTCATTCCATCCATGTGATCAATCCATTTCTGTCTGTAATTCGTGACTTTATCCAATAAAGGCTGTACTTTCAATTCTTCTCTTATATCCTCATTTCTTATTCTATCAAGTCTTGTACATCCTTTTACTTGTCTTAGGAACCTCATCTCGCCCCGTCTGTATTCTATCCTTGTCTCTTTTCACTGGAAGCCACCAACGTTTCACATCCATACAACTCGACTTGTGGGAACCGCCATAACATTATACATTTTTGTCTTGCTTTCTTTTCTAATTTTATTTTGAATGTTCTCTGTATTGTTCCACACACCGTCTGAAATTTATTTATTTTGGAGTCAATATTTCTTTCCACATTGTAGCCAACATCACAGCCCAAATATTTGAAACTAGATACCTGTTCTATACTTTGATTTTCTAAAATAATTTTGGATCTCACTGGATTTCTTCCTCTAAATGCCATAGTCTTCGTTTTCCTTACAGAAATCTTTAGATCGTATAATTTACCTATTTCATTTAATGCGTGCATTGATTTCTGTAAGTCGTCTTCATTTTTCTGTATTATGATTAACATCGTCAGCAAATAGAAGATTATTTATGCACACTTTATTATCCATTCTTATTCCTGGACCAATTCTAAGATTAGAATGGAACAGAATTTAAGGTCTAATTCTTGATGCTACTGATGATGATAATAATAATTATATTAGTAATAACAATAATAATAATAATAATAATAATAATAATAATAATACTTTATATAAGCTGGTTCAGTTAAGGCCAGAACGCCTTCTCTTCTACTCAACTAGTGAATAATAGAACAGTATAAAAATTATGTAGTTATTGCGATTTAAAAAATATTATTAAAATATAGACTAAACATTGCACAAGGCGAATATAGTCTAATATTATTTAACACTAACAAAGTATGGAACAGAATGGAATAAAATGAAATAAATACACAATAATAATTATGCAGGTATTGTTTTAATTTTGTGGAACTTCAGATATCAGTTAATTTAGATTTAAATAATGACAGCTATTATTATTATTATTATTATTATTATTATTATTATTATTATTATTATTATTATTATTATTATTATTATTATTATATTATAACCAGACAATTAGATATTGTCATTATTATAACCAGAAAATTAGAGAAATAATGAATGTTAAACATAATATTATAGAAGTAATAGAAGAACGAAAATTGAAATGGTATGGACATCTGAAGAGGATGGAGAATAATAGAGTCCCAAGAATGAAGCTGGATTGGAATACTGAAGGCAGGAGGAGGAGGGGGAAACCCAGGGAACAGTGGACGGATGAAGTGAGAAGAAACATGATCAACAGAGACCTCAAAGAAGATGCTGGGGATAGAAATCTGTGGCGGAAAAAAATACATTTGGGCTGAAGGATAACTACTATTATGTAGAGAAAATCCTTAATAAATTATTACTATATTATATCATTATATTATATTATTTAATTAATGTTATTATTATTATTACTTTTATTATTATTGAACTTACATTTCTAAATTATTTAGTTTTCACTGCGGTCCGTTACATTTGAATAACTTCTATGGTAAACAAGTAATTCCTTAATTTAAGGGTTAGCTTTGTAATCTTCGAACTTCCACAGTTACAGATTAGCTATTTTGTGAAAATTAAACAGTGATTGTGATTTATTTGGTCACAGTTTAATATTACTGATACGCATACAACTTAGAGTCGCTGTTAGCAACGGAATCGCTGCTCAATTTCCAGAAAACCACAGAGAATAAGTTAATCTCAAGTTGTAAGCAAGTTTACTCGTTCCTGGAGATAGGAACCTCGTTAAGGAATGCGAGAAGAAAAGCCAGAACAGGAAATTAAGGTTTGCGCTCTAAGATAAAACATTATACGAATAAAATGACACAATTAAAAAAAATCTTTCAACAAATTATTTCTTTAATTAATATATTTAACTAGGTAGGGTGTTCGATATCATATAAAACTGAAAAAGATACTATCATAAGTAATGCCACGAGTGATTTCTAAATTATCGATAAATTCACGACTCACGAAGTGAGGGGGGAATTTATCTAGATAATTTGGAAATCAAGAATGGCATTTGTTTAGGACTATTTAACGAATAAAATTAAGCTGTTTACTCACAAATCTTTTATATTAAATATAGTTATTATAAAATATTTATATATTTAATGTAAACGGCGATGTTTGAAAACAAATGAGAAACGTTACGTTTCATTTGTTCATCACTGCAACCAGATCATATTTATTGCCAAATAGAATCGCAATATTATAAGAATTCACCCTAGTGACACGTCATTACAGGTTATTAATTAATTTATGATGTCCTATGATGTAAATATGTCAATTATATTTTTCTGCAACGTTAATTCGTGGGACATATTACGTTTATGAAAGTGCAAAGAGTGGTTTGTTTTTTTAATGATATAATCAATTGCTACGAATATTTTTCTATTATATTTCGCAAATCAACCGCTGTGGTCTCCAGGTAGCGTGCTGCCTTGTCACGCAGCGGGTCTGAGTTCGATCCCCGGACGGGGCAGTTTTCCTGGGTGAGGTTTTTATCGGGGTTTTTCCTCACCTGCAAGACAAATGTCAAGAAAACTTTAAGGCCCAAACGGTCCCCGAAATCATATGGCCATCACCAACATCATCATCCTTCACCGATGTGGAAAGCAACGGGAAGCTACCACACCTACAATTCCCTACTAAATCTGCAAAGCATGGCATGATAATGCTATGATTGAAGTGAAAGACCTGCCCTCGGACAGAATTACTATGCATGGATGGATGGATATATCGCAAGCAGAATCTGGTTACATTCGTGCACTATATATATATATATATATATATATATATATATATATATATATATATATAGGCTATATGCAATCTGGGAGCCACTTGATAAATGAAAGCGATAAAATGAAAGTGATAAAAGCGAGGTGGAAAACGACTGTGATTGGTTGTAAATCAAAATTCATTGAAATGTGATTGGTAATTGACTGTCATTTGGGGCATGAGTTAAATAGTCACCTAAAGAAAGGTTGGTATTATTGGAGCAGTGGTTACCAATGCTCGCCTGTGGTAGCAAGCTGTGTGGTCCAAACCAAGTCAGAGTAGTTGGATTTTTCATACGTAAAATTCATTATGGATTTTCGTATATTTGAAGAAAATAATAATAATATAATAATAAATTAGCTCACTGACACAATCGAACCCATAGGTTCATGGCCGCGCGGGCATAAGATCCCCGTACATCCCTATCCTGAGATGTTTTTCGAAAATTCCTTGTATAATCAACTTCTTCAAATCATGTTTAATGTTATCCTCCCACCTCATTCTTGGCCTACCTACTCGACGCTGTCCCTCTTGTTTTCCTACATTGAGCTTCCAAGCCCTCTTTCATTTCGTATTCGTGCCACGTGTCCTGCCCATTGTAGTCTACCACACTTCACTGTCATATCTGGTTTCCCATAAAGATCATGGGGCTCACTTATAATGAAGTCTCCACCATTCGCCTGTCTGTTCATCTCTCTTTGGTTCAACATATTTTTTTAAGAGTATTATTACCAGATATTCAAAGGAACCCTTCTTCATAGAAGAGCTTCCACCTGGACCTTCTCCTGCCGGCAACAGATGCCTACAAAGAACTGTTGAGGGAACTAAACGGTAAAAGAGAACAGATATGGCCTGAGTTCTATGCAACGGATGCGATTATCTACAGGGAATGGACAGCAGCCAGGTACGACCTCAGACACGCCGTGACGAGAGTCGCGGTCCATGGTTTCCACCACAGGTTATGCACAACAGTGAAGCGCCATAACCCAGAAGAAAAGTGCAAGTGCAAACTATGTGGGTCGCACTGCGACCGATATCACCTATTACAGTGTAAAAACATAGGAACATCGCTAACAGACTTCTGTAAGACATGACAATTATTATTACATGGCCATTGGCTGCAATAATACATATTATTATATTATTTTCTCCTTCCTTAAGTCAAGATTCCATGTCTGACATCCGTACAAACAAGAGAATAAGTTTTTTATATATTTTCAATTTAGGCCCTAATGTTTTTTAGAACATTTAGAACAATAGACCTTCTAATGCACAATAACATAAATTTCCACAATTCAGCCTATGTTTATTTGTGTATCTCATAAAAGTAAAGTAAAGTGATCCCACAACAGACCCGGAGGCCCTAATTGTTTGAATCATATTGTCCCTAGTTATTTGAAGTCAGTCTCTTGTTCTCATTTGTCATTCCCCCAATTTGTCATTAATTGTCCATTTCTATTACATAATACATTTCTTTGCGTGACCATGTATCGATGTTTACTTCCAGCACCAATTTCTTAGTGTTACTCAAGTGACCTGTTCATGTTGGTCCTTAATCATCCCAAATCATGCAAGTAAACCCGGTTTTCTGTTGAGGAGATTCAGTAAAAAAAAATATTTTCCCCTGACCGCATTACGAGCGCTTTACAGGTTTACTTTTGTGGTTGGGGCTCCACGTGTGTTCTATATATATCCATCCATAGTAATTCTGCCCGAAGGCAGATCTTTCACTGCAATCATAGCATTTTCATGCTATGCTTTGCAGCTTTACTAGGGAATTGTAGGTGTGGTAGCTTCCCGTTGCTTTCCACACCGGTGAAGGATGATGATGATAATGACGATGATTGACAATGATAAGGATAAGGATGATGATGATGATGGTCATATGATTTCGGGGACCGTCTGGGCCTTAAAGGTTTCCTGATATTTGTCTTACAGGTGAGGAAAAACGCCGATAAAAACCTCACCCAGAAAAACTGCCTCGACCGGGGATCGAACCCGGGCCCGCTGCGTGACAAGGCAGCAGGCTACCTCGAGACCACAGCGGTGGACCATATATATATATATATATATATATATATATATATACATAGAGAGAGTGAGAGAGAGAGAGAGAGAGAGAGAGAGAGAGAGAGAGAGAGAGAGGAGAGAGAGAGAGAAGAGAGAGAGAGAGAGAAATTAAGAAACAAGCCACTAATTTAAATATTTCGATGAATGGCAGAATGCGTTTGTGTTTTCTTATGAGCAGGGGCAAATTAAATTTGAAGGGAAAAATGTATGCCTAAATCGGGATTTGAACCCAGTATCTCTGGTTATGGGTTCAAATTCCGATTTAGGCATATATTTTTCTCTTCAAATTTAATTTGTCATTGAATGAGAAGTGATAGTGATAATTTTAATATTAAATATGAGCAGCGAGACGTCGTAAAACTCAGTTTATAAGGGCAATTCGCTACAAGCCTTCCTGAAGATCAAAGATGGCATTGATGTATAATCCTGGAGAACGAAGATCGGTAGGAAGACCAAGAAAACGCTGGGCTGAACAAATGTGAGAACGGAACATGCAGAGACCTAATGTGTGAAAGAAGATGAACAAGAGATTACGAGTATTTCAAGTCAGTTGTTTAACGTTTTTTTGAGAGAAGTTCCTTTGTACGCTTCATTCTTATTATCTCCAACTCTCTCAACATTATTTAGACTTGAATTGGAAGGACACGTGCAAGTGCTAAATAAATCAACATGCGAAATTTCTATTTATTTTAATGTGGGAAAATCATGATTGCGTCGCAAATTCGACTGCGAATAAGTCAGTAACATTTTTCAGATAACAAAAAATTCGTGGTTTGAGCCCCGATGGGCTCTTACTTACTCACTGGCACTATCGAACTCGTAGGTTCATGGCCGCACGGACCTAAGCTCTCCATACATCCCTATCCTGAGCTAATGCTTTCCAATCATTCCCTGTATAATCTAATTCCCTCAAATCATAGTTAATGTTGTTCTCCCACCTCATTCTTGGTCTACCAACTGGGCGTTTTCCCTCTGGCTTTCCTACAAGAAGCTTCCATGCACGTCTTTCATTCCCTATACGCGCAACATGTCCTGCCCATCGCAGTCTACGAGACTTAACTGTTCTTATTATATCTGGCTTCCCATAAAGATCATGTGGTTCATTGTCTTTGGCATGAGTTCCCTGAAGTAGTTCCCGCTCGGAGAACCGAATGGGGTACTATTTGACCTCCGGAAAATTTTACCCCAGTTGAACCCATGTCCGCATTTATTGACGGTTGTATTTTTACGGTGAAAGATCGTCTCTCCTTCGACCAAGGTACTTTTTTCGTCTGGCTTATCACCTTCGACCAGTCTGGCATGGGTAACCCTATCGGCAGCAATGCTACCGCCGGAATAGCTCAGTATTTTTAAACTCTTTTAATTAGCCCTGGGGTTGACTCTGCTTCTAACGGAATTTGTTCTGTGGGTAAAGGCGGCCGTCACGCAGGGTGGTTGTCAACCCCTCTAACGTCACGTGCTGTTTCCCTAGACAGGTGGCATCCCCAAGAACCTCCTAAGACATGTACTCAAATCGCTTGTCTTAGTTGCTTATGTGCTGCGAGATGAAAATGAAGCTATGGTCGGTTCTCTAGCGTGCATATATTACGAAATAAAGAAATCTATTTTGTTAGTGTATTGACGTCACGTAGTAACCATGACAACTCCATCACCCCTATCAATCACATTAGTGGCTGAGTCGTTTTACGTAAGAACATGAAAATAAACTTTCAAAGGCTTTTCCCCTCCTTTCTAACCACCTTACAGGCTCTAGCCTTACCTTTTAATGCAATCACCACATTCTTGTGGGGAAAACAGAGCACGTAATATAATCGTTGTTTACTTTGAAATGGGAACACCGCTGTTTGAAAAGAAAAAAGATCCGTGTTTCAGTTTAAATCAATGTGACAAGGCGGTTAACACTTAGGGGATGAGGCGGCAGCCACTTAAAATATACATTTATCCTGTTTCCTATTTTAAAATTAACCACCCTCATGGCTTAGTGGTTAGAGCTTCTGACTACAGTTCATGGGGTCCCGGGTTCAATACGCGGTCTGAACATAGACTTTTTTCTTAACTAACTAACTCACTGGCCCGTAGGTTCATGGCCGCGCGGACGTAAGCTCTCCATACATCCCTATCCTGAGCTAATGTTTTCCAATCATCCCCTGTATAATCTACTTCACTCAAATCATAGTTAATGTTATTCTCTCACCTCATTCTTGGTCTACCAACCGGGCGTTTTCCCTCTGGTTTTTCTACAAGAAGCTTCCATGCACGTCTTTCATTCCTCATGTGTGCCACATGTCCTGCCCTTCGCAGTCTACGACCCCCTTTGGCAGGGTTCCTTGAAGTAGTCCCCGCCCGGAGAACCGAATGGGGGACTGTTTGACCTCCGGAAAGTTTTACCCCAGTTGAACCCATGTCCGCATTTCTTGACGGTTGTATTTTTGCGGTGGAAGATCGTCACTCTTTCGGCCAAGGTACTTTTTTCGTCTGGCTTATCACCTTCGACCAGTCCGGCATGGGTAACCCTATCGGCAGTAATGCTACCGCCGACATAGCTCTCAGGATCATTTAAGCACGCAAGCCACTCCCCCACGACATGGTAAAAATACCATGGAGGGAATTTTTTTTCTTAAAGGATATTATTCCTGTGGCTTCTCATGGTCTGGATTTAGGTTAAATTTATATTTAAGGACTCTCCTGGTGCTTCATTATCATTTATCACCTATAATATCATCAGGGTAACGTAACTCCGCTTTCCAGGTGCCCCAACTTAAGAATTGGCTTACAATTCCGCCAATGTAAAGAGACAATCCCAGAAAAGTCATATAGGCAACCTGGAGGCATTCTTAACTAACTCACTGACACTACAAAACCCATAGGTTCATGGCCGAGTTTAAATGAGCAGTTCTATTTAGATACATAGATCATCGGTTGATTAATGTCTCTGACATCGTCCGATTCCTAATAACCAATTTTGTCGGTCCATCCAATCTCCTGGTTGTAGATGTTTCTCCTTCTTGTATAAATATATTCTCTGACTCCAGGAGGTTTTAGGTCTTCCTCTGCCTCACATTCCCTCATATTTCCATTCCAAAATACATTTTGGCAGACGATCCTCTTCCATTCGCTGGACATGTCCGTACCATTTTAATTGCTGAGTTTTAATATAATCTACAATAGTGTCTTCTATCTTCATTTTCTCCCTTAAAACTGAGTTTATATTTTTTCGTTTTATTGTCATGCTGGACGAGGAAACAACACATTTTGATGGTGAAATTCACGCTATAAAAATCTCACTCCAAAACTTATTAACACTAAAAGCCATATTTCCCAAATTAGTGCCGTTCCCTGACTCCAAACCAGCTATACAGACAATTTACTGGCCAAAAAGTTTTGACTGCAAAGAATGCTATGACATTATTACTGACCTGCGAAATTGTGGTAAAGAAGTTGTCCTCCAATGGCTACCCTCCCACTGTGGGATTACCGGTAATGATACAGCCGAGCTCCTCGCCAAAAAAGGATCTCGCATTGAACAAATGCCTGGATCTAAACCAACACCTTACTCCTCAGTGAAACGCCACATAAAGTTAAAATCCAAAATTATGAATGACAATAGACTTCAAACTGTGGCCAGAAACAAAAAATGGGAATGCCTAATAAAACATACTGATATACCGAATATACCATGAAAAACAGAAGTAGCACATTTTAGAATGACAGCGTGCCACGATTGTCTGGCAAAAAAAGTTCACAAAATCAATGTTCTGCCTTCACCGAAATGCATTTTATGCAATCACCCGGATGAAGAAATGGACGAAGGTCATCTGAACAACTGTATCGCTGTCAAGCATGGAGATTCTAAGACCTCAAAGTATTGGAGAGCAAAACTGCTAATGACTTCAGTGTTAGATGCAGTACATTAGACAACAAGAATATTGTTTCCCTGTTCTAGTAGTTCCATTTTACTTTATTGTTATTTTGCTTATTTTCAACTACTACTACTTCTACTACTACTACTACTACTACTACTACTACTTATGTAATCTGCGATGTTCTAGCGGCATGTTCTTTGCCTCCAAATCCGAGGATAACGAGTTCAATCCCGCCGGGGTTGATGGATTTTTAGAAAGGAAAAATCCAAGGTAAAATTCCTCCGAAAGGTATTTTAGGCCGTGGGTCCCGAATCTGAAGATTTTCAGGCTCGTAAAAGAACCGCAAGCATGAATAAAAGTACATCTGTGCTAAATTTAATCGACCTTCATCCTTCCAAGTAATATCTCAGTTGCCTACTAGATGTCTCATAGAGGCGATGTGTTAACCACATGTCACTCTTTGACATCTATAGGTAAATAAGAGTAAATATTTGAAGAGAAAAATTATACGCTCAGACCGGGACTTGAACCCGGGACCCTTGGTTCTCTAGACCAAGTGCTCTACCAACTGAGCTACCTGAGCAAGTACCGACAATGTATACAATGTATATAGAGAAAGATTTGCGTTTAGGTCGGTACTTGCTCAGGTAGCTCAGTTGGTAGAGCACTTGGTCTAGAGAACCAAGGGTCCCGGGTTCAAGTCCCGGTCTGAGCGTATAATTTTTCTCTTCAAATATGATTTATCCATCATTGAGATGTACGAAATCAATAATAAAAACTTGGAAAAAGCCGTACTGGCTGTAATGTATAATTCCCAAATATGTCTTCTTAATAAAGGAGCCGCCATTTGCAAGATAGAAGCATGGCTTCACAGCATTTGGTGGACGGGAATTACAATGTATATAGAGAAAGATTTGCGTTTAGGTCGGTACTTGCTCAGGTAGCTCAGTTGGTAGAGCACTTGGTCTAGGGAACCAAGGGTCCCGGTTTCAAGTCCCGGTCAGAGCGTATAATTTTTCTCTTCAAATATGATTTATCCATCATTGAGATGTACGAAATCAATAATAAAAAAAAGAGTAAATAAATTTACATATTAAGAAACTCTCGCTAGGGAGCCCCCGTGGCCCCATGTGGGACGCATGGGTTGTGTACATAAATAAATACTACTATTGCCATCTAGTAGATGCGTGGCTAGCGTGCACGGCTTCTTCTACTGGGATACCACATTCGAATCCTGGCTGTTACAGATAGGTATAGATGATGGGTCATACAGGGAGTTTTCGGGTTTTTCTCGGGATTCTAACGTTTCCCGAATTTCATACCACGACAGTCTCCATTCTCCCTTCCCTCCCCTTAAGGAGGAATATTTTTTATGCCATTTTCAATGTCTACTAGATATGATCAATGAAGAAAGGAAAAAAAAATAGATTTTTCGTGAGAACTGCGTACTTCAGTATATCCTTCCTCCAAAATTCAATAAAAACTCAGTGATCAGAATAAACCCTCATTAAAATTGATATAAAAATCTATTCTAGATGGATATAACATTAGATGTTATTTTATTTATTATTTACTAATGTTAGATTGGATTAGATTAGATTAGATTTATTTAGCCTGGTGGAGTTAAGGTCATGTGGCCTTCACTTCCACTCACCAGGACAAACATATATTAAATAAATAAATAATAAATAAATAAATAAAAATTTGAGATAAGGTTCCCTTAATGGATACATTTCCATAGTTCAAACCTACAGAGTGATTCAGAAATATGGCTATACGTTTGATCGCATTTTGTGACGAAATTATTATTATTAAAAGAAATATGATGTTATCATTGGAAAGGGATCCTTCAAATTACAACAAGGAACAAAACTAAACAAATCACTGCTCACGTGCCGCTTGGCGGTTTGATTTTGGGGGGGCTAGCGTCGAAACGGACTATAACAATTCTCTTCGTTGTTTCTGCATCCGTGCAAATGCGAGGCCTTCCAGGAGATTTGGATTTTTTGGTTTTGCATCCTTCCCGTTTCCACGAAGTCGTTTTCTCCAATTCCCCACACTCGACGGTTTGCAAATGCTACGATAAACTAACGTGGGGCCCGTCTTGCGGCAATCACGCTCATATACATACGTTATTGCCAAGGCAAAGCAAATGTAATTTGCTGTTGCACATGCAACGCCATTTTGATTAAATGACGTAGTTTTTACAATTTTGGGTTTTATTCCATTGTTTTAATTTGAATAATTGTCTTTCCAACGGGTATTTCATATTTCTAGTAATGGTAATATTTTCATCACACAACGCGATCAAACGTAAAGCCATATTTATGATTCACCCCGTATGTTTAATATCTTTCAGCGCTCAGTCCTGATTCACCCCGTATGTTTAATATCTTTCAGCGCTCAGTCCTGATTAGGTATAAATTGCAATTAATTTTATACTGAAATGAACTTTAATTTATGTCAATTTCCTTTCCAAGATATCTAAATGATAGTGAATTTTCCACAAACCCGATACAGATGGCTTCGTTATTTACAGATAATAAATAAATAAATAAATAAATAAATAAATAAATAAATAAAGCCTGATATGTCCCTTTAGGGCAAAGGCCTCCTTGTACAGGGGTTAAGCTCTATTTGAGAGTGTCACCCGGTGAGCTACTCCGTGGTGAGAAGTTGACTTGGATGTAGCACTTGGTTTGTATACACTGTCTGTTCTGTGATTAGTTAATACACAGTTGGCTCTCCATCGTTCTCCAGCTTTTCCTGCATCTGGCGACTCTGGACCATTGCGCCCCTGCTCGTTCTTTGAAGATGTCAGCCCATCGTCGTCTTGGTCTACCACGCTGTCTCTTGCCTGTGTACGGGTCCCACATGGTTGTTTTTATTGTCCACCTGTCGTCCTGTATTCTTGCGACGTGGCCTCCCCACTTCCATTTTTTCCTGATGGCTTGTTGTGCAGGATCAGTTGTTTAGGATATGGCTTGAAGTGTTGTATTCGAGATTCTGTCCTTCAGAGTTATGCCTAAGATTTTCCTCCCCATTTTCCTTTGGCATACTTGGAGTGTGTACATCAGAATATAACAATCTCAATTAACTCTAATATTACACACTAAGTAAAATTTTGATCAAAAAGATAATATCTAATATATTATGATCTATAATACAACCAGTTAATGTTAGTTAAAATTAAGACTAAAACTAATAATAAAATGTATACAAGCAAGACATATTAAATTGTCCCTGTCTAATGTATATAAAAAGAAAGAAAAATAATGAGATATAGAAAACTAATTTTACGATTATACAATATTTAAAACAAAACAAATGAAAATATTTATTATTCTTAATATTATTTTCATAAATAATCTAATTTATTAATTGTTAAAAGAATACTATCAGTGAGGTGTATAAGTTAGTTTGTTATTAAATAATTATTTAGTTTGTTTTTGAAGGATGTTCACAACTGCTAAAGATGACAGAAACAACAACATCGTCATATGGCTAGGAAATAGCAGTTTGTATTCCAGTTTTTTCCAGTAAAATGAGATTTTGATGTAGGTATCATTCACAGTAAAATGGTATTTTGATGGATAAACTATTCTGAAATTTCCTTTCTTTATATATATGCAAGACTGGACCTATTACCTATCGAAAAAAACTGCTGAAGTCGGCCCTACTTCAATTCTGGAGAAAGTAAATTCTTTTAAATATCTTGGCAACGAACTCATAATTTTGGAAGAATTTGACATACTGGACAAAATATACAAAAGCATGGTCAATTATAGTCATGTAAGAGAGATAATTGTATATTTGAAAAAAGTATGATGTAATAAAGCATTACAAATAAGCAAACAAATGACTGCAAACATTTAATATAAGCTTTTTACTTCTTATTTGGATAGTCTTCTTTCTTCTTCCTTCCAAGTATTAGGCCGAAGCCTGTTACGATCCTATAGAAAATTTTCCCTTATGGGAAATTCTCGTATATAAGACTTGAAAGCATAATAATAGTCCCTTCGATTGGTTGCTGGCCAAAGGAAGGCAAGACCAGTGATGGGGCTGCTATCTTATAGCCTCTGGTCAGGCTTTTCTGGAGAAGAAAAGAAAATAAAGGAAAGAAGAAATGGAAAAAAGGAAGGACTCCCTAGCCCTCGGATGCCCTAATAGTGTAGAGGTCGAAAAATCAAGAGTTAACCAAGAGAGGTTAGATAGTAAAGTTAAAAGAGTGCAAAACACAAGTAAGTGGAAGAAATGTTTTGCACAGCTTGGGCACCTTGTGGTCGTCATCCACATATCCCCTAGATGAGGATCCCTGAGGGGTTATTTATTTGTTATTATTTTATTATTTATTATTATTATTATTATTTGGATAGTTAAGGCTATTATTACTAATTTATTGTAAAAGAGAACTAAAAGCTATATGTAAAAGTGAAGAAGAAAATTGGAAAAAAATACACTTCAGATTTTTTAATTTAGTTTGAAATTTCACGTAGTAAAATAAAATAGAATAGGAAGGCAAAAAATAACGTACCTACATTCTTGATTCTTTAAGCTACAAGAGGGTAAATGGATTGGACGATGGAGATTGGAATGATAGAGAAATGTGTTACGATAATTACATTAGATTACTTAGGCGGAAGAAGGTGTGAATTAATTATTATTATTATTATTATTATTATTATTATTATTATTATTATTATTATTATTATTATCATCATCATCATCATCGTCTTTTCAAGTATTAGGCCCAGTGGCCCGTTACGGTCCCCCGCCATCTCCGAAAAGGTCGACCCATAGATCTTCTGCCTCGAGGAATGTAGTGAAGAATTTGTTTTGGTATTCTGTGACGATCCATGCGCTGAATATGGGCTAGCCAATTGTTTCTATATTCTTGGAGGTATTCAGATATAGGTACGATGTTTAACTCTCTGGCTATTGTTGAATTTATTTGGTGGTCTAGAAGGCTATAACCTGCAGTTCGTCGCAGAAATTTCATCTCCGTGGCTGTAATATGACGGTCATCCTGAGTTCTGATGGTCCAAACTTCACTGCCATAACAGATTATGGGTCTAGCGAGAACTTTATAGATTTTCATTCCTGTGTCTCACTGCACTTTTGATGGTTTAAAAACTTGGTTGATAATTCTTAAAGCTTTATTATAGTTTTGTATTTTAAAGGATAGGCTATATCACATTGCTCATTATAAGTTAGATTAAATCGTATTTAAATGAATTTACTTGCTCTAATATTGAATTCTGAATACAAATTTTACTTCTTACTGGGAATTTCCCTTGAAAGTCCATAATTTTAAATTTTGTTGTTGATATTTCCATGTTAAATCGTTGGGCTATTATATTAAGATGATGAGTGGAATATTGTAATTCATCTTCATTATTGCCGAAAAGAGCCTGATCATCTGCATATAAGAGGGTGTCTAAAATTGTGTGTCTTGAGAGAGGAATATTATCATGAACTGTCAATCTCCAGTGTCTGATGATAGCATTAATGTATACATTAAATAGAAGTGGCGATAGAGGGCATCCTTGTCTGACTCCGCAATTTATGTTTCCAATCTGACAAATCTGTTCCTATTTGTACTGCTATGATGTTATTTTTATACAGATTAAAAATTGTTTGGATTAGTTGATTTGGTGTTCCATCATCAGTTAAGATATCTAAAAGTTTTTGTCTGTCAACTCGATCAAATGCTTTGATGAAATCTATTATTATTATTATTATTATTATTATTATTATTATTATTATTATTATTATTATTATCATTATTATTATTTATTTATTTTTATATTTCCAGGATTGTTTCTGTTATTTACACAGGTATCCTCAACCAAAATAGGCATATGATTCAGCTAAGAGGGAGAAGTTATATAGTACCCTGCTAGAGTTCGGAATTCCTAATAAGTTTGTTAGACTTATACGAATATGCCTAAATGACACAAAGGGTAGGGTGCGTGTAGGCAAACAGTTTTCGGATAGTTTTGAAATCGACAATGGGTTGAAGCAAGGAGATGCACTATCTCCTCTACTATTTAATTTTTTACTGGAGCATGCCATCAAATCTTTAGAGGATGAATGGTATTAATTAGCTGTAAGTTTATGCTGATGATGTAGTACTATTGGGCGATAGCGAGGACTTACTAAAGGCCAACACGCACACACTATTGAGTAACACTAAGAAATTGGGACTGGAAGTAAATATCAATGAAACTAAATATATGGTCACACAAGAAAATACATTATATAATGGACATTGACAGCTAATGACAAATGAGGGAAATTTTGAGGAAGTGGCTGAATTCAAATACCTAGGAACAATAATCACAAACAGGAATGAGATGCACAAAGAAATTAAACATAGGCTCAATTCTGGAAATGCGTGATATTATGCATTACATAGACTCTTGACTTCCCAACTCCTTTCAAAAAACGTTAAACTGAAAATACATAAAACTATTATTCTACCAGTTATATTATATGGGTGCGAAACTTGGACTCTTAGCTTAAGGGAGGAAAGGAGATTACAAGTATTTGAGAATAAAGTACTTAGGAAAATTTTTGGAGCAAAGAGAGATGAACAAACAGGTGAATGGAGAAGTCTGAATAACCGTGAATTACATGGTCTTTATAGGAAGCCAGATATAAAGAACAGTAAAGTCTCGTAGCCTGCGATGGGCAGGACATGTGGCACGAATGGGGAATTAAAGACGTGCATAGAAGCTTATTGTAGGAAAACCAGAAGGAAAACGTCCAGTTGGAAGACCAAGAATGAGGTGGGAGAATAACATTAACTATGATTTGAGGGAAGTAAATTATACAGGGAATGACTGGGAAACATTAGCTCAGGATAGCTTATGTCCGTGTGGCCATGAACCTACGGGTTCGATAGTGCCAGTGAGTTAGTTAGAGCTGTCCTCAACTAAAATACGCTTGTTTTCTTCCACACTTCCCGGTCTTGCGTGTCTGATTCTGTCATTTTTCTCTTCTTCATGTTGTCTAGAATTCCATTTATACACGTTGGCTTTGTTCTACCACGTTTCCATTTTCCAGGAACTATCCATTTAAATTTCTCTTTGTTTCTTTTTGTGTCCCTTCTTCTCATTATATGTCCATACCATCTTAGTGGATTTCTTCAATCTCTTGTACAATAACCTTTTCTACATTCATTATTTCTCTTATTGTGTTATTTGTATTTTATTATTATTATTATTATTATCATTATTTGCGGAAGCCTTTATTTTTAAAGCAGACCCTATGATTGTGTTATTCATCAGTGAGGTCGTAACAGGCCTCTAGGCCTAAGACTTGTATGTTGAATATTATTATTACTATTATTATTATTTCGCCACTGAAGATGCCCTCCGCAGTTGAGGGCGAAACGTCTGGTATCAACACCAACTATGGACCACAGCCACATAACCCGGAATCACTCAACATTACGATTACCGGCCGTGAAAGCCTGCATTCAACTAATACACTAACAGCTTTAGAAATGGATTATTTACGCAGAAGTGCCAGAAAGTCAAAATTAGAACATGTCACAAATAAGGGAATTAGAAAAATAATGGAAGCAGAAAAAGGCATAATTGAAAGAATTGAGGAGAAGGAATTCAAGTGGTTAGGACATATTTTAAGAATGGAAGATGAGCGATGGCCAAAGCAAGTATATCAATGGCATCCGACAAGAAATAAGAAAAGAGGGAGACCAAAGTTAACATGGAAGGAAAACATGAAGACATTAATGCAAGCGATAGGTCTAAGCATTGAAGATGCTCAAGATCGTAGGCTTTGGAGTTTTGGCACGGGAAGACGGCAGCAGCTGTAAAAACCCGAAGATAGATAGATTATTATTATGATTATTATTTTATTTATATACAGAATTTTAATGTTTACACATCTTTCTGTGCCTAAAGATTAACTTTCTTCTCCACTCGTCTCTCTCCATCCAATCCATGTCCTCCAGTCCTCTTGCTCTCATTCCAGTTCTTATTTCCTGCATCCACGGGTTTCGAGGTCATCCTCTCCTCCTTCTTCCAGGTGGACACCTTTCCAATGTTCTCTTGTAATCTTTCTTCTTGCATTCATCGTACGTGCCCATACCAATTTAATTGCTTATACCGTATATAATCTACTATTGAATAACCAATATTAATATTTTCTCTTATGACAGTATTTCTTATTTTATCTAATCTTGAACATCTTGCTGCTCTCCTCAAGAAATCCATTTCCATCGACATAAGTTTTTGTTCTAAGTTTTTGTTGACTTTCCAAACTTCAGCTCCATATGTGACAGTACTTCTCACTATTGAATTATATATTTATAACTTATTTTTCCTGGTTATATGTCTGTTCCATAAGACTCCATTCATCATTGCTGTTATTGCTCTACCTTTATTTATTCTGTTCTTAATATCACTTTCTTGTTTATCCTCTTTATCTAATTTTACTCCCAGATACTCAAATTCTTCATATCCTCTAATATACCCCTTTTCAACTTCTAATATCAAATATTCGGTTTCGGCTCCACATCCCATATAAAATGTTTTTTCTAAATTTATTTTCAAACCCCAGTTATCGTATTCGTCTAATAATTTTCTGAACATAAACTCTATGTCTTCATATTCTTGAGCAATTATTATCTGGTCATCCGCAAATAACAGTGTATATATTGTATCTGTTGATCCATCTCCAATTGGTGCTCCCATTCCTGAACATTTTTTGCTCTAGTTTGACAGTGCTTTATGTATAAATATCTTAAATAATGTGGGTGATATGCAACAACCTTGACGAAGACCTTTTGTTACTTTAATTTCTTCTGATATATATTTTCCAATTTTAATTTTAGATACTGCATTTTTATACATTTTTTTATTGCATTAATAATTGTATCGTTTATGGCCATATCTTCTAATGCTTCCCACAACTTTTGTAAAGGTACAGTGTCATATGCCTTTTCTAAATCCACAAATGTGAAATGATCTTTTTGGATTATTATTATTATTATTATTATTATTATATTATTAGTAGTAGTAGTAGTAGTAGTAGTAGTAGTAGTAGTAGTAGTAGTAGTAGTAGTAGTAGTAGTAGTAGTAGATGTTGGTAGTAGTAGTAGTGGTATTTACTGAAACCTTTATTGGAAAAAAAATATTGTAGGATTTGAATGTATTCACACATCATAATATTAGACGATAGCAAGAAAGGATGTAATATTTAAGCATAATATTAAGTTGTTAAATAGCAGGAGAAAGTAAAGTGAAAAGGAAGGATGGTAAATACCATAGCAACATTCAAAAGTTTCAGTATCAGTAGATGAAAAACCTGAAACCACTCGGGAAGCATTTCATTGGGAACTGCACTGAGAAAAGCCAGCGAGGGCAGAGGCTAAATGCAGCTCAGGCGATAGCAGGGAGGAGGGTGGCTAAATTAAAAGGGTGGTAGATAAATCGACTTAATTTGACTTCTCCGTGTACAAAGAAGTAACCAGGGGAACAACTTACCGATGGTGAAGCTACTTAGAATTTGAAATGAATTTAGTTCACGTTTAGTTTGATTGGTCTATTTACAAATGATTCTGCTTTCCTTTTTCTTCAATTACACTGTTCATTTTAGATTATTTTTTAAATTGCAAAAATAGAAAAGTTGTGTTTGATAAACATTGGGAGATATTTTTTAAAGATTTCCAAAGGAGTAAAAAATATACCTTATTCTCATGAAAAGATTATTTTAAAATATAAGTATATATCTAATATATAAAAATGAATGTTTGTTTGGTTGTTTGTTCGTATTTTATGCGCTGCCATACCGTTCATCCGACTGTGATGGGGTTTTTTTGCAAAATGTTCACGAGATTCTCGGAATGAACATAGGCTATAATAGAGGTGTGATACTCAACTCCTACACCCTTAAAAATCATCCTTTGTAGCGAAACACGAGAAAGAAAAACTTGTTTGACCCTTAAATGGCTCACGCTGCCTAAAGCATAACAAATACACGAAATTAATTTACACAGAAGTGAATATCTCAAAAAAACTCTACAAAAAAGTCCGCGAAAGCATATGTTTACATTTTACGGATAACTCATAATAACCATTTTTGTCTTTCGTTGCTGCAAAGAAGATAGGGATAAGTAGATTCCCGGGCAAGGAGAGTAGCAGCACGGATAACTCGAAATAACGAATTTTGTCTTTCAGCTCATTTATGCTAATACATCGGGATATATAGATTCCCGGGCAATACCAGGTAATCAGTACGGGGTATCTAAAAATTGTATTGTATTGTAAGCTCATGTTTTCCCTTTACAGAGATTAAGGCGCTCTCCCCCTACAGGGAAGAATTTGAACCATACTAATTTAGTTACACTTGTTTTCGTATAGATGTCATTTTGAGTGGTCCGTGGTCAGCGTTCCGCCTCATACTGACATCTAGGAAACCAAGGTAGTACTAGGACGGGAAAATTCGGTAAATTTTGCTTAGAGGCCTTTTCATTCAGGCTTAAGGATTTTTTACGAGCCTGAAAATCTTCAGACTCGGGACCCACGGCTTAAAGTCCCTCCCGGAGGACTTGCTCCTTGAATGTTTCCATCCTAAAAAACATTCATCGACCCCGGCCGGGTTTGAAGCTGCGACCAGAGGCAAGGAACATAACCGCTAGTCCACCGCGGCCGACTATATCTAAAAATAATAACGATATAAATTTATAATTATTTTTCCCTTTACTTATTCAACTAATCGTAAAAACACATTATGATTTATTTAGGCGTAGCAGCGCACGCCGGATATTAGCTAGTATAAATATAAATATGGACAGTTATGTCTAATAGACTGCGATGAGCAGGGCATGTGGCACGAATGGGGAATGAAAGAGCGATTTTGTCTTAATGTTACGCTGTCTCGGACGAGGTATTTATATTGAGCTGATCACTCTTTTAAGAAAGGCCTTCATCTCCTAGTGTGATCAAAAAATTATGTATGTGATTCAGAGATTTTAATCCCTCTCCCGACATGTCATGCCGTGTAAGGCCCGGATGGCGTGTGGCTCATAAATGTACATATAAAGTGAGATGTTAAACTGAGATTAACAAATGGATTAAATATATTCCGTAAACTAACAAAATCGGACAATAAATTCGATGACGTTATGTATTAACCGGCTATGCGCCATTGTGTAAGTTTCGAGAAAAATTCGTTTAAAGTCTTTACTAGGCATTTATTTTAGCGCCAAAGTAACAATACTGAATATTTCAGGTTATTTTCCTTGTTTAACAGTTATAATAATAGGAAAAGTGCGCACAAAAGTGCATTAGTTTGTGTGTCTGCTGTATACCAGCAACGATTGTGTTCTCTTTAAACAGACACTGAAACGATATCTTTCACACGGTTTATCATAAGTAATGCCACGAGTGATTTCCAAATTATTTATAAATTCACGACTCACGAAGTGAGGAGTGAATTTATCTAGAGAATTTGGAAATCAAGAGTGGCATTTGTTAGGACTATTTAACGAATAAAATTAAGCTGTTTACTCACAAATCATTATTTAACTATTGTTATTTTTAAATATTTATATATTTAATGTAAACGGCGATGTTTGAAAACAAATGAGAAGCGATAGGCACGCTTCATCTGCTTCTTTTGTTTATCACTGCAACCAGATCATACTATTTATTGCCAAAGGAACGCAATATTGTAAGAATGCTCTCTAGTGGAGAAAAAATGAAACACATCAAACTGTATATTAATTCATTTCTGATGTCGTATGATGTAAATATGACAATTATACTTTTCTGGATTGTTACCTGGGAAAAAATACATTTTAGAAAGTGCAAACAGTGGTTTCTTTTTTTGGTAGTATAATCAATTGCTACAAATGTTTTTATATTATCTTCCGCATGCGGCATGTGTTGACATTCATGCACTATATGTACAATCTGGTAGCCGTATTTCTCACGGGCTCAGTCACTGCAAAATAATGGTCAGACCTGTTCAGAATATTAAAAAGGAGGAGCCTTCTTTAATATGGTAATTATAACACTGATAAATATTTTGTGAAACACGACTGTGATTGGTTGTAAAACAGAAATCATTGAAACGTGATTGGTCACTTGACGCAGTCACTTGACGGATCATGATAGTTTGAAATTTTGCTGAGTTTGTTGTGATATCCATGCACTGCCAGCCTTATTACTGCACTGCGTATCTTGTTGTTTGGTCCCGTCCAGTCTCGATTGATCATTTCATATGTTGCGTAAAAATCGTCTGGTATTCCTTTTCTCTTGTTTTTGTCTTATTTTGTTCAATGCAATTTCCTGTTTAGTAGCTGGTAACAGGAATTTTGTGCGTAGATCTTCCACGAGGAAAGCTTCCCGTGCTAATTCACATGCAAGTCTAGATGGAGCAAATTTCGAGATCCCCATTGCTGCTTTTAGGAATCTTGCTTTCACTTTTTCTAAGTTGTTTAAGTCTCCGTAACAGAGGTCAGTCCAAATGATTTCTATTCCATATGTTAAAATGGGAAGTATTTTGGCCTCAAAAAGTTTCATGGCTGTTGCAAGTGACAACTGTGTGATGTTTTCTATATCGTATATGGCAACTATAGCAGCTGCCGCTCTCTCTTTCGTATGTATTCTGAAGGATTTGGCTGTTGTTTGGAGTGTTACTCCTAGATATTTAAAGTGTTTAACAGTTATGCATCAACAATCTAAGAGGGGGAACATTTGACGCTTAGCAGTATGATGTAATTTGAATTAGCATTTATGAAGATCTGGTTTCATAGCAGTTTGTTGCAAAACATAGAATCTCTGATAGGACTGATGGCGTTTACATTTTCTTTATTAATAAGGTTATATTTAAAGATTTGGCGCTAAAAGTGTGCGTACACTTACTTCATGAGCCAGTGCAACAAATGACACTAAAATCTTAATTTTTAAAAAATAACACTTAGCCCGGAAAATTTTGAGGAAATGGCTGAATTTAAATGCCTAGGAACAATAATCACAAATAGGAATGAGATGCTCAAAGAAATTAAACATAGGCTCAATTCTGGAAATGCGTGCTATTATGCAGTACAGAAAATCTTGACGCCGCAACTCCTTTCGAAAAAACGTTAAACTGAAAATATATAAAACTATTATTCTACCAATTATATTATTTGAATGCGTAACATGGGCTCTTACTTTAAGGGAGGAAAGGAGATTACAAGTATTTGAGAATAAAGTTCTTATGAAAATTTTCCCGTCCTAGTACTACTTTGGTTTTCTAGATGTCAGTATGAGGCGGAACACTGACCATGCACCATTCAAATGGCATATATACGAAAACAAGTGTAACTATATTGGTATCGTTCAAATTCTTCTCTGTAGGGGGAAAGTGCCTAAATCTCTGTTAAGGGAAAACTAGGTTTACATGAAGAAAAAGAATGAAAATTTTTGGACGAAAGAGAGCTGAACAGACAGGTGAATGGAGAAAACTACATAAGAGTAAACTACATGGTCTTTATAGGAAGCCAGATATAATAAGAGCAGTTAAGCCTCGTAGACTGCGGTGGGCAGGACATGTGGCATGAAAAGAGAATGAAAGACGTGCATGGAAGCTTCTTGCAGGAAAACCAGAAGGAAAATCCCAATTGGTAGACGAAGAATGAGGTGGGAGTATAACAATAACCATGATTTGAGGGAAGTAGATTATACAGGGAATGATTGGAAAACATTAGCTCAGGATAGGGATGTATGGAGAGCTTATGTCCGCGCTGTCATGAACCTACGGGTTCGATAGTGCCAGTGATTTAGAGTTAGTTAGCCGGTTGATACATAACATCGTCCAATGCTATTTGCTGAGCAATTCACATACGCAGTTCCTATTAAAACGAATGTATATATCAAAAGTTAGTAACTCCATTTATTAAGCGAACAATCTCTGATATCCGTTTTAAAATCTATGATTTTACAAAAGTAGATTGGAAATATATACCTGCTTTATATCAAAACACGAAATGAACAATATCAGCACAATTTCCGATTGGAAAGAAAATCCAATAAAGGGATATGCTAATCTGAACATATAGCCTTGTTTCAATGGAAAGGAAATGATTTACGGAAGACTTGATGCGTTGGGAAATTTTATAATGTGAATGTGGGATTAGCATTGCTGACGAACGATATATTGTCACCTTTCATTGATAAATTGTTTCAGATGTGACATTTTAATTATTCCAATCGTACAAAGAATGATTGATAGAATCTCATGGATCGTAGATTATTTTCTATCTAAATTATATTACTTTATATTTAATAATAATAATAATAATAATAATAATAATAATAATAATAATAATAATAATAATAATAATAATAATAATCCATAGTAATTCTGCCCGAAGGCAGATCCTTCACAGCAATCATTTGCAACTTTACTACGGAATTGTAGGTGGGGTAGCTTCCCGCTGTTTTCCACACCGGTGAAGGATGGTATCAAGTGAATGAATGAGAAACGAAATGAAATGAAGGCGGAAGGGAGAATGGAGGGTGTTCTGTCTAGAATGGCGTAACAGCTAAATGTCGGGCCTTTGCCTCTCCTTTGTTAGGAGTTACGCTTATGTATTGTCTTAGGCTTTCATGACCGGAGTTAGTTTGAATATGTTGAAGAAGATTTCCGGGCTCTTGGCCGTGGTCTTGAAGCTTGAATTTCCGCGACGTTTCGCCAGAGACTGCGTCCGGTATCCTCCTGATGCAGTCTCTGGCCAAACGTCGGGGAACTACAAGCCTCAAGACCTGACGATGCCGGACACAGTCTTTGGTGAAACGTCGGGGAACTACAAGCCTCAAGACCTGAGGATGCCGGAGGCAGTCTTTGGTTAAACGTCGGGGAACTTCAAGGCTCAAGAGCTGAGGATGCCGGACGCAGTCTTTGGTGAAACTTCGGGGAACTTCAAGCCTCAAGAGCTGAGGATGCCGGACGCAGTCTTTGGTGAAACGTCGGGGAACTACAAGCCTCAAGAGCTGAGGATGCCGGACGCAGTCTTTGGTGAAACTTCGGGGAAATTCAAGCCTCAAGAGCTGAGGATGCCGGAGGCAGTCTTTGGTGAAACGTCGGGGAACTTCAAGGCTCAAGAGCTGAGGATGCCGGACGCAGTCTTTGGTGAAACGTCGGGGAACTACAAGCCTCAAGAGCTGAGGATGCATGACGCAGTCTTTGGTGAAACGTCGGGGAACTACAAGCCTCAAGAGCTGAGGATGCCGGACGCAGTCTTTGGTGAAACGTCGGGGAACTACAAGCCTCAAGAGCTGAGGATGCATGACGCAGTCTTTGGTGAAACGTCGGGGAACTACAAGCCTCAAGAGCTGAGGATGCATGACGCAGTCTTTGGTGAAACGTCGGGGAACTTCAAGCCTCAAGAGCTGAGGATGCCGGACGCAGTCTTTAGTGAAACGTCGGGGAACTACAAGCCTCAAGAGCTGAGGATGCATGACGCAGTCTTTGGTGAAACGTCGGGGAACTTCAAGCCTCAAGAGCCGAGGATGCCGGACGCAGTCTTTGGTGAAACGTCGGGGAACTTCAAGCCTCAAGAGCTGAGGATGCCGGACGCAGTCTTTGGTGAAACGTCGGGGAACTACAAGCCTCAAGAGCTGAGGATGCATGACGCAGTCTTTGGTGAAACGTCGGGGAACTTCAAGCCTCAAGAGCTGAGGATGCATGACGCAGTCTTTGGTGAAACGTCGGGGAACTTCAAGCCTCAAGAGCTGAGGATGCCGGACGCAGTCTTTGGTGAAACCACGGGGAACTACAAGCCTCAAGAGCTGAGGATGCATGACGCAGTCTTTGGTGAAACGTCGGGGAACTTCAAGCCTCAAGAGCTGAGGATGCCGGACGCAGTCTTTGGTGAAACGTCGGGGAACTACAAGCCTCAAGTCCTGATGATTCCGGACGCAGTCTTTGGCGAAACGTAGGGGAACTTCAAGGCACAAGACCTTAGGATGCCGGGCGCAGTCTTTGGTGAAACGTCGGAGAACTTCAAGGCACAAGACTTTAGGATGCCGGACGAAGTCTTTGGTGAAACGTCGGGGAACTTCAAGGCACAGGACTTTAGGATGCCGGACGCAGTCTTTGGTGAAACGTAGGGGAACTTCAAGGCACAAGACCTTAGGATGCCGGACGCAGTCTTTGGTGAAACGTCGGGGAACTTCAAGGCACAAGACTTTAGGATGCCGGACGCAGTCTTTGGTGAAACGTAGGGGAACTTCAAGGCACAGACCTTAGGATGCCGGACGCAGTCTTTGGTGAAACGTAGGGGAACTTCAAGGCACAAGACCTTAGGATGCCGGACGCAGTCTTTGGTGAAACGTAGGGGAACTTCAAGGCACAAGACCTTAGGATGTCGGACGCAGTCTTTGGTGAAACGTCGGCGAACTTCAAGCCTCAAGACCTGATGATGCCGGACACAGTCTCTGGCGAAACATCGGCGAATTTCAAGCCTCAACACCTGAGGATGCCGGATCCAGTCTATGGCGAAACTTGGGGAACTTCAAGCTTCAAGACTTGAGGATGCCGGACGCAGTCTTTGGTGAAACGTCGGGGAACTTCAAGCCTCAAGAGCTGAGGATGCCGGACGCAGTCTTTGGTGAAACGTCGGGGAATACAAGCCTCAAGAGCCGAGGATGCCGGACGCAGTCTTTCGTGAAACGTCGGGGAACTTCAAGGCTCAAGAGCTGAGGATGCCGGACGCAGTCTTTGGTGAAACGTCGGGGAACTTCAAGCCTCAAGAGCTGAGGATGCCGGACGCAGTCTGTGGTGAAACGTCGGGGAACTACAAGCCTCAAGAGCCGAGGATGCCGGACGCAGTCTTTGGTGAAACGTCGGGGAACTTCAAGCCTCAAAAGCTGAGGATGCCGGACGCAGTCTTTGATGAAACGTCGGGGAACTTCAAGCCTCAAGAGCTGAGGATGCCGGACGCAGTCTTTGGTGAAACGTCGGGGAACTACAAGCCTCAAGAGCCGAGGATGCCGGACGCAGTCTTTGGTGAAAGGTCGGGGAACTTCAAGCCTCAAGAGCTGAGGATGCCGGACGCAGTCTTTGGTGAAACGTCGGGGAACTTCAAGGCTCAAGAGCTGAGGATGCCGGACGCAGTCTTTGGTGAAACGTCGGGGAACTTCAAGCCTCAAGAGGTGAGGATGCCGGAGGCAGTCTTTGGTGAAACGTCGGGGAACTTCAAGGCTCAAGAGCTGAGGATGCCGGACGCAGTCTATGGCGAAACTTCGGGGAACTTCAAGCCTCAAGAGCTGAGGATGCCGGACGCAGTCTTTGGTGAAACGTCGGGGAACTTCAAGCCTCAAGATCTGAGGATGCCGGACGCAGTCTTTGGTGAAACGTCGGGGAACTTCAAGGCTCAAGAGCTGGGGATGCCGGACGCAGTCTTTGGTGAAACGTCGGGGAACTTCAAGGCTCAATAGCTGAGGATGCCGGACGCAATCTTTGGTGAAACTTCGGGGAACTTCAAGCCTCAAGAGCTGAGGATGCCGGACGCAGTCTTTGGTGAAACGTCGGGGAACTACAAGCCTCAAGAGCTGAGGATGCCGGACGCAGTCTTTGGTGAAACTTCGGGGAACTTCAAGCCTCAAGAGCTGAGGATGCCGGAGGCAGTCTTTGGTGAAACGTCGGGGAACTTCAAGGCTCAAGAGCTGAGGATGCCGGACGCAGTCTTTGGTGAAACGTCGGGGAACTACAAGCCTCAAGAGCTGAGGATGCCGGACGCAGTCTTTGGTGAAACGTCGGGGAACTACAAGCCTCAAGAGCTGAGGATGTCGGACGCAGTCTTTGGTGAAACGTCGGGGAACTACAAGCCTCAAGAGCTGAGGATGTCGGACGCAGTCTTTGGTGAAACGTCGGGGAACTACAAGCCTCAAGAGCTGAGGATGCCGGACGCAGTCTTTGGTGAAACGTCGGGGAACTACAAGCCTCAAGAGCTGAGGATGCCGGACGCAGTCTTTGGTGAAACGTCGGGGAACTGCAAGCCTCAAGAGCTGAGGATGCATGACGCAGTCTTTGGTGAAACGTCGGGGAAATTCAAGCCTCAAGAGCTGAGGATGCATGACGCAGTCTTTGGTGAAACGTCGGGGAACTACAAGCCTCAAGAGCTGAGGATGCATGACGCAGTCTTTGGTGAAACGTCGGGGAACTACAAGCCTCAAGACCTGATGATGCATGACGCAGTCTTTGGTGAAACGTCGGGGAACTACAAGCCTCAAGAGCTGAGGATGCATGACGCAGTCTTTGGTGAAACGTCGGGGAACTTCAAGCCTCAAGAGCCGAGGATGCCGGACGCAGTCTTTGGTGAAACGACGGGGAACTTCAAGCCTCAAGAGCTGAGGATGCATGACGCAGTCTTTGGTGAAACGTCGGGGAACTACAAGCCTCAAGAGCTGAGGATGCATGACGCAGTCTTTGGTGAAACGTCGGGGAACTACAAGCCTCAAGAGCTGAGGATGCCGGACGCAGTCTTTGGTGAAACGTCGGGAAACTACAAGCCTCAAGAGCTGAGGATGCATGACGCAGTCTTTGGTGAAACGTCGGGGAACTACAAGCCTCAAGAGCTGAGGATGCATGACGCAGTCTTTGGTGAAACGTCAGGGAACTTCAAGCCTCAAGAGCTGAGGATGCCGGACGCAGTCTTTGGTGAAACGTCGGGGAACTACAAGCCTCAAGAGCTGAGGATGCATGACGCAGTCTTTGGTGAAACGTCGGGGAACTTCAAGCCTCAAGAGCCGAGGATGCCGGACGCAGTCTTTGGTGAAACTTCGGGGAAATTCAAGCCTCAAGAGCTGAGGATGCCGGACGCAGTCTTTGGTGAAACGTCGGGGAACTACAAGCCTCAAGAGCTGAGGATGCATGACGCAGTCTTTGGTGAAACGTCGGGGAACTTCAAGCCTCAAGAGCTGAGGATGCCGGACGCAGTCTTTGGTGAAACGTCGGGGAACTACAAGCCTCAAGTCCTGATGATTCCGGACGCAGTCTTTGGCGAAACGTAGGGGAACTTCAAGGCACAAGACCTTAGGATGCCGGGCGCAGTCTTTGGTGAAACGTCGGGGAACTTCAAGGCACAAGACTTTAGGATGCCGGACGCAGTCTTTGGTGAAACGTCGGGGAACTTCAAGGCACAAGACTTTAGGATGCCGGACGAAGTCTTTGGTGAAACGTCGGGGAACTTCAAGTCACAAGACTTTAGGATGCCGGACGCAGTCTTTGGTGAAACGTAGGGGAACTTCAAGGCACAAGACCTTAGGATGCCGGACGCAGTCTTTGGTGAAACGTCGGGGAACTTCAAGGCACAAGACTTTAGGATGCCGGACGCAGTCTTTGGTGAAACGTAGGGGAACTTCAAGGCACAGGACCTTAGGATGCCGGACGCAGTCTTTGGTGAAACGTAGGGGAACTTCAAGGCACAATACCTTAGGATGCCGGACGCAGTCTTTGGTGAAACGTAGGGGAACTTCAAGGCACAAGACCTTTGGATGTCGGACGCAGTCTTTGGTGAAACGTCGGCGAACTTCAAGCATCAAGACCTGATGATGCCGGACACAGTCTCTGGCGAAACATCGGCGAATTTCAAGCCTCAACACCTGAGGATGCCGGATCCAGTCTATGGCGAAACTTGGGGAACTTCAAGCTTCAAGACTTGAGGATGCCGGACGCAGTCTTTGGTGAAACGTCGGGGAACTTCAAGCCTCAAGAGCTGAGGATGCCGGACGCAGTCTTTGGTGAAACGTCGGGGAACTACAAGCCTCAAGAGCCGAGGATGCTGGACGCAGTCTTTGGTGAAACGTCGGGGAACTTCAAGGCACAAGACTTTAGGATGCCGGACGAAGTCTTTGGTGAAACGTCGGGGAACTTCAAGTCACAAGACTTTAGGATGCCGGACGCAGTCTTTGTTGAAACGTAGGGGAACTTCAAGGCACAAGACCTTAGGATGCCGGACGCAGTCTTTGGTGAAACGTCGGGGAACTTCAAGGCACAAGACTTTAGGATGCCGGACGCAGTCTTTGGTGAAACGTAGGGGAACTTCAAGGCACAGGACCTTAGGATGCCGGACGCAGTCTTTGGTGAAACGTAGGGGAACTTCAAGGCACAATACCTTAGGATGCCGGACGCAGTCTTTGGTGAAACGTAGGGGAACTTCAAGGCACAAGACCTTTGGATGTCGGACGCAGTCTTTGGTGAAACGTCGGCGAACTTCAAGCCTCAAGACCTGACGATGCCGGACGCAGTCTCTGGTGAACGTCGGGGAATTACAAGCCTCAAGACCTGAGATGCCGGAGTCCAGTCTTATGGCGAAACTTGGGGAACTTCAAGCTTCAAGACTTGAGGATGCCGGACGCAGTCTTTGGTGAAACGTCGGGGAACTTCAAGCCTCAAGAGCTGAGGATGCCGGACGCAGTCTTTGGTGAAACGTCGGGGAACTACAAGCCTCAAGAGCCGAGGATGCTGGACGCAGTCTTTGGTGAAACGTCGGGGAACTTCAAGGCTCAAGAGCTGAGGATGCCGGACGCAGTCTTGGTGAAACGTCGGGAACTTCAAGCCTCAAGACGTGAGGATGCCGGACGCAGTCTTTGGTGAAACGTCGGGGAACTACAGGCCTCAAGAGCCGAGGATGCCGGACGCAGTCTTTGGTGAAACGTCGGGGAACTTCAAGCCTCAAAACGCTGAAGATGCCGGACGCAGTCTTTGGTGAAACGTCGGGGAACTTCAAGCCTCAAGAGCTGAGGATGCCGGACGCAGTCTTTGGTGAAACGTCGGGGAACTACAAGTCTCAAGAGCCGAGGATGCCGGACGCAGTCTTTGGTGAAACGTCGGGGAACTTCAAGCCTCAAGAGCTGAGGATGCCGGACGCAGTCTTTGGTGAAACGTCGGGGAACTACAAGCCTCAAGACCTGAGGATGCCGGAGGCAGTCTTTGGTGAAACGTCGGGGAACTACAAGCCTCAAGACCTGACGATGCCGGAGGCAGTCTTTGGTGAAACGTCGGGGAACTTCAAGGCTCAAGAGCTGAGGATGCCGGACGCAGTCTTTGGTGAAACTTCGGGGAACTTCAAGCCTCAAGAGCTGAGGATGCCGGACGCAGTCTTTGGTGAAACGTCGGGGAACTTCAAGCCTCAAGAGCTGAGGATGCCGGACGCAGTCTTTGGTGAAACGTCGGGGAACTTCAAGGCTCAAGAGCTGAGGATGCCGGACGCAGTCTTTGGTGAAACGTCGGGGAACTTCAAGGCTCAAGAGCTGAGGATGCCGGACGCAGTCTTTGGTGAAACTTCGGGGAACTTCAAGCCTCAAGAGCTGAGGATGCCGGACGCAGTCTTTGGTGAAACGTCGGGGAACTTCAAGCCTCAAGAGCCGAGGATGCCGGACGCAGTCTTTGGTGAATCGTCGGGGAACTTCATGGCTCAAGAGCTGAGGATGCCGGACGCAGTCTTTGGTGAAACGTCGGGGAACTTCAAGGCTCAAGAGCTGAGGATGCCGGACGCAGTCTTTGGTGAAACGTCGGGGAACTTCAAGCCTCAAGAGCTGAGGATGCCGGACGCAGTCTTTGGTGAAACTTCGGGGAACTTCAAGCCTCAAGAGCTGAGGATGCAGGACGCAGTCTTTGGTGAAACGTCGGGGAACTTCAAGCCTCAAGAGCTGAGGATGCCGGACGCGGTCTTTGGTGAAACGTTGGGGAACTACAAGGCTCAAGAGCTGATGATGCCGGACGCAGTCTTTGGTGAAACTTCGGGGAACTTCAAGCCTCAAGAGCTGAGGATGCCGGACGCAGTCTTTGGTGAAAAGTCGGGGAACTTCAAGCCTCAAGAGCTGAGGATGCCGGACGCAGTCTTTGGTGAAACGTCGGGGAACTTCAAGCCTCAAGAGCTGAGGATGCCGGACGCAGTCTTTGGTGAAACTTCGGGGAACTTCAAGCCTCAAGAGCTGAGGATGCCGGACGCAGTCTTTGATGAAACGGCGGGGAACTTCAAGCCTCAAGAGCTGAGGATGCCGGACGCAGTCTTTGGTGAAACGTCGGGGAACTTCAAGCCTCAAGAGCTGAGGATTCCGGACGCAGTCTTTGGTGAAACGTCGGGGAACTTCAAGCCTCAAGAGCTGAGGATGCCGGACGCAGTCTTTGGTGAAACGTCGGGGAACTACAAGCCTCAAGAGCTGAGGATGCATGACGCAGTCTTTGGTGAAACGTCGGGGAACTTCAAGCCTCAAGAGCTGAGGATGCCGGACGCAGTCTTTGGTGAAACGTCGGGGAACTACAAGCCTCAAGAGCTGAGGATGCCGGGCACATTCTTTGGCGAAATGTCGGGGAACTTCAAGCCACAAGACCACGGCCAACAGCCCGGAAATCTTCTTCAATATATTCATACAAATTATACTTATTTGCCTACAGATGTCATGAACGGTATCCTGCTGTTAATATCCAGACAAATGAAATATCTAAGATGTTACTAGGCTGTTAAATGTAGGTTTACTTTGTTTAAAGGCCTCTTTATCCAGGCTTAAGTTTATTTTACGAGCCTTAAAGTTTTCAGACTAGAGATCCATGGCTTAAAGTCCCTCACGGAGAACTTGCTCCTTGGATTCTTCCATCCTGAAAAATCTATTGATCCTGGCCGCATTTGAACCCGCGACCAGATGCAAGGAACACAACCACTAGTGCACCTCGGCCGGCAATGGAGTGTGTTGGTTGAATTAAATTCGGGAAACGGGAGAACATCGAGATATCCCTGAAAAATCCAAGTATGGCCCACCACCAGTATCTCTCTGGAACCGCCAGTATTCGAATCTGGAATTCCAGAATCCGGGTAGCAACGAGCGCTACCTATACGTATAAATACGTTGCTTGTTTCCATGTAATAAATGTTTACTTGTAATGTAAAAATAAAGGGAAAACATAATGACGTTTTATTTCAGAGTTTCATATAACTTCTGATATTGTAGCAAAGAGTTTATTGTCTTGTCAAGATAAAGCTCTTGTACAACATGGCGTCTCATCTTACTTGTATTCATTAAGAAAATAAGTAAAAGATTTTACCGTAACTACAAAAGTGTTTGTCATTCAAAGGAAAGCATCGAATTTAAAAGTAGCTTTTCTGTTTCGCATTCAATGCCCTCTTTTGTTTTATTCTCCTGTTAGAGCATTTTTTAATGTTATCTTTCATCATTTCTTTTTAAGTAATCAAAGAAGAAAAAACTTATTTTTAGACATAATTGATTACAATACAGCATCGAACTCCTTTCTACTCCTAATTTGAGTAACGCTCAGTAATTCTATTGCAGCTACAGAAGTAAACAATAAAAATATTCTTATTCTCTGTGTTTTTGGTCCATGGCCTGTTCCATTCAGGATTAAGAGTCCCTCCATCTCTTTTTTTGGTTTTCCAGTTGTCCTTCTTCCATCCTCTGGTAACTTATATTTTCCTATGCGTACAATTATATCTATCGGCCACGGTGGACTAGTGGTGAAGTCTCGGTGGCACTATGGCCCTGGGGTAGACTCAGCCTCTAACGGAAATGAGTACCAGACGCTTGTTCTGGGGTAAAGGCGGCCGTCACGCAGGGCTGACAACCCGGCTGACATCAAGTGCCGATTGTCCAGAAAAAGTGGGAGCCTTAACCTCCTACTACCCCAAGGTGCCTCCCGAAGCCTGTAGTGGGACTACTTTTATTATTATTATTATTATTGTCATCGTTTTGGTTTTTGATAACGATTTTTCATATAGAACTTTGGCAACTTAGAAACCCTATAGTAATCTTTGTAAATCATCTTCTGTATTCGCCATCAAGACCGCATCGTCCGGATAACACATGCTATTAATATCCTTATTTCCCATTCTATATCCACCTTAATTTTTAATATATTTTATTGTTCCATTCGCTACTAAATTGAATAACAATGGACTGAATGTGTCTCCTTGGCGGACCGCTCTTCCAATTGGTATTTTCTCTATCAGCTTTCCATTTATTTTTATTCCATTAAAATATTTAGGTCTACCACTGTGGTCTCAAGGTAGCGTGCTGCCTTGTCACGTAGCCGGTCGGGACTGGCTTCTGGGGGATATTTTTTTTGGAGTTTTTCCTCACCTTTAAGACAAATGTCAGGAAGCCTATGGCTCAATGGTCCCCGAAAATCATCGGCCATCATCCTTATCATTTCTTACACTAGCTCATGAGGCTGGTCCATTTAAAAATAGTTCCATAATTAATTTACTAACTCAAAGTTTTGTGTGTATTTATCATAAGTAATGCCACGAGTGATTTCGAAATTATCATTAAATTCACGACTCACGAAGTGAGGAGTGAATTTATCTAGAGAATTTGGAAATCAAGAGTGGCATTTGTTAGGACTATTTGAACGAATAAAATTAAGCTCTTTACTAAAAAATAATTATTTGAATATAGTTACCGGAGTTTTAAAATATGTATATAGTTAATGTAAACGGCAATGTTTAAAAACAAATTAGAAATGTGAGGTTATGTATATTCACTGCAACTCGATCATATTATTTATTGCCAAATAGGATCGCAATACTTTAAGAATGCAATCTAGTGGAGAAATAATGAAACACAACAAACTATTATAATCAAAATTATAGGTTAATAATTTATATTTTGAATAAACAACTCAGTAAAATCTCTGAATATATATTTATTATTTGCTATATTCAATATATTTGTTGGACAAAATTAATGGTCTAACCTAATGTATTCACGTAGACTTTCACGGCCGGAGTTGCTATGATGATCTTGAAGAAGATTTTCGGGCTGTAGGCCGTGGTCGTGAGGCTTGTAGTTCCCCGACGTTTCGCCAGAGACTGCGTCTGGCATCCTCAAGGGTTGTCTTGAGTCCAACCGTTGAGGATGCCAGACGCAGTCTCTGGCAAAACGTCGGGGAACTACAAGCCTCACGACCACGGCCTACAGCCCGAAAATCTTTTTCAAGATCATCATAATGGTCTAATCTGTTCAGAATATTAAAAAAAGAGGAGCTTTCTTTATCACAAAAGCAGGAGCTGATAAAGAGAAATCGATAAATAACGAGGTCAAACACGACTGTCATTGGTGTAAAACAGAATTCATTGAAAAGTGATTGGTCATTGACTACCATTTGCGACATAAGTTAAATAGTCTTCTATAGAACTTAAGACTTAAAGAAGCTTCTCTATTTATAACTTTGAAGGTTATTAGTTTAATTTAACTTAAAATCTTTATTGTGATAAAAAAAACTCGTGGGATAAAAAAAATAGAATTTATCTTGGTTTCGAAGATTCTGGTAAACCACTCGAGTGCAGGCGTTCAAAAATATTGTTAGAGACAGACTTTGGGAGAGAATGAGGCGGGGGGAGAAAGAAGGGACGAAGATAAAACGAGAGAAATTGTCCTGAAACTTCATTTAGTAATCAGTCATTTCCCTTGACATATCAGGTAAAAACATTAGACAATGCTGCCAACTTGGGAGTTTCGAACTACATGTCAAGGTAGTGCATCCCTAGAAATACATTTTTGCTAACCTTAATTCTCATCCCCATTATCTCTGCAATAAAAACTAGATGTCATGTTAAAGCATATTGTCTTTTTCTCTCTCCCAGTTCGGCGGCCATAATCATATTAATCTTGCAAGAGGCAGAGAAAGGAGAAAATTATGTAGCAAAAAGTTCTCTAAAAACAGCTATTTATGAACACAGATTTTTAAAGCTTGTAGAAAAAGAAGGTTTTACTTTCCTTTATTCTATTCATTTAATTTGTGACTAAAAAATATGGCATACATCTTCAATATATATCTGAGTGTAATTTGCATATTTTTCCCCTGCCCTTGTTACACAAAAACATTATTTTGAGGAAGGCAGTGCGAGTTAACTCGGAAATTCTGCAAAGCGTGAAGTTTTCTTATGATAAAATTCGTACGCCACATACAGGGTGATTCTATAAGAGCGTGCAAAAAGTAAATATGATATGGGGGGTACTCCACTGAATAATTTGAGATATGGAACCTAGGATCCGAGGAGCCACCTTAAGGAGATATGGAAGTAAATTTCTCCTTCATATTACTGTCTATTCTTGTTGTATTTCCATTACCTTCTTCTTCTTCACTTCACGGGCTAGGCAAATTGCTTGTTCCGCCTCACAGTTGTTTTGTCCATCTTTTCACTGGCCTTCCTACATTCCTTGAACCTCTTGGCTTGCAGTTGAATGCTGCTCTTGGTAATCGTGATACATTCATTCTTTCCACGTGTGTAAACCATTTCTCTTTATATTCTCTGATTACCTCATTCAATGGATATATATTTAACTCTGTTCTTATATCTTCATTCCTTATCCGATCCAATCTTGTGCAGCCTTTTGTTCTTCTAAGGAAGTTCATTTCTGCGCTTTGTATTCTACTTTGCAGTTTTTTGGTCATTACCCAAGTTTCGCTCCCATAAAGTAATGCAGGAACTGCCAATGTTTTTAAAACTTCAATCTAGTATCTCTTCTTGTTTTATTCTTTAATGTTTTATGTATAGTTCGGCATATCATTTGAAATTTCCATTATTTAACAGTTAATTGCAAGTAACGTCATTGACAAAACGTACCATTTTGTATCTTACAAGAGTTTCTCAAACTGACGGTCACAGACCTCAATACAAGCATAACATCTCCGTACAAGATTCCGCTGCACCATGGTGTGTTTGAAGTCATATCACGGGCAGCTACAATCCTGGTAACTAATTTCATGTTTGTTTTCATTAGAGTCTCGTAGACAAGTGACTCTTTTGATATTCCCATAGGAAATAATCAAGGGGAGCCAGGACACATCCTGTATCATAACTTCCTAGTCACCAGGCTCTTCCTTGCAGGAACTAAAGAATATAAAAAGTAAAAAAGTGATCCCACGACAGGCCCTTGGGATAGTGGGAGGTTAAGGCTCCCACTTTTTCTGGACAATTGGCACTTGATGTCAGCCGGGTTGTCAGTCCTGCGTGACGGCCGCCTTTAGCCCCAGAACAAGCATCTGGTACTCATTTCCGTTAGAGGCTGTCGACCCCAGGGCAAAGGTGCCGCCAGAGGGTTTTGGTCAGTTTAAAAATCCTGACCCCATCGGGACTCGAACCCTCGACCTTCCGGCTTGTAGCGCAGTGCCTTAACCACTACGCTACGGCGTGACCCACTAAAGAATATAGCATCTGTAAATAAACACAACACAATACTTGTAATCTTTACGTATGTTAGATGTAAATCAGCTGGAAAACAGTAATGCTAGATAATGTAATAGAAAATTTAGTTTTCGTATCAGCATAGGCTGGGTTCTCGGACTCTAGATCAGGCATGGGGAACTGCCGAATGAGGGGTAGTATGACATCCTTCCTCATTCCACTTTTCATTGAACTCGTAACTGTTGTTATTATCGTCTCGCATACCATGCAGTATCAGTGGTGGTACACCCTTATAACCTGAAACATATATACTGCTCGGGACCCAGCTCCGTTTGTCTGAAAGGAATTTGCTGTCTAAGCTGTTAGTACTGTCTCAGCTGTTAGTACTATGAGAAGTGTACCTCCTCTCACTCCCCACACTTCTCCGCGCAAAAACACATAGCTTGGTCTCGAGCTGTACTAATCCCTTCCATTCTTATGTACATTACGTGTAACTTTGAAGAGCCCGTAGAGGATCGCTGATGCCTTTTTCTTGACACTAATTTGTCTATGTCAGGCTGGATAGTACTCTTAGGGTCGTATGTTAGAACATTACTCTCTACTCAAATTACTTCCAATCACTAGTGAGCTGATTCACCGTGAGCAATTGCTGAGAACGAATTAACGGCGACTTATCGGTCATGCACGAGAGTCGACGTTTTCGTAATATTGGCAACGAATTACACAGAATTCTCAGCGATAAAACCACTTCCGCTATTTTCGTCTGCTATAGAGGAATGCATTTATGCTTGCATCCCGCAAATAATACCGTATACAAACACGTCTGCGACACGCAATATTATGCCGATTCTCCTGTTCTTCCAGTTGAATTCTTTGGTAGACTCTATCAAATTCCTCTTCTCCGTGTATACCGAAAACATGATCGAAGTCTTCAAGGTCCGACATCTTGGATAAATATTGGATAAAGCAGCAAAGTACAACGATTACCATCGGTTCCCGTCGGTTCCCTTCGGGATTTTAATTTGAGTTGCTCATGTAAGGTACCTCCGCAGGTAGCTTACAAATTTAACCAATTATTATCGCATGAACAGATTTCTGAGTAAGCAAAATCGTATTAGCATACAACTTGCTCAGCAGAGAAGGCATTTTACTGTCTAATGCGTCCAAACATCCGACCCTTAGAGATGCGTAACACTGAGACTACGGTGTAATCGTTTATTCTGGAGCGTATTTTAGATTTGGTCCGGTTCAACTTCGAAAATAATTGTTCGCATGTATAAGTCGAACCAAACATTGCGAGAATGTGGCCTGCAAAATCTCTCATGTTGGGATACGAGTCTATTGACAACAACCTGCATAGTTCCAAGCCTTCCGTGCCACAAACAACTTCCGTGCCATTCTGAATACAAAAATAATCATTTTCCCAGTCAGTATTAAAATGGTATCGGTGTTTAGAATTTGCCATGCTCACGCTGAATTGTACGCCACTGACTCTCACTGCGTATTGTCAATCACTGTATACCTGCGTCTGCAGTGCAAGTACAAATGAGTGGAATGGGTATTGGCGGATAGGATTTGTTATGAGCTCCCGGAGCCCCAGTTCCCCATGCCTGCTCTAGATTCTCTATCTGAAATTGTTTGAGTGGAGCATCCCATATGCCTTGTTTCATTTTTGCAGGCTCTTACAAAATCACCCTGTGTATGCTTCTCTAATACATTTCTACATTTTTGTCTGACAAGTTAGTATTGTCTGTCCAACGGATCTGTGCCTCCGTAAGATATGCGATCTAAAGCCTAGTTATTTTTCTGCTTCGGCAAATCTTTTCCCTCCCTGCATTCCTATCTCTCTCTCTCTCTCTCTTTTCTATCTCTCTCTTGCACTTGCACTCCACGGTTGTCAACTTAACTCCAACCTTGCATTATTCAATATTCAAGAGCCATAACACTAGGGACGTTTGGCATCCTAGTCGATAAGTTACCTCGGCTGCCGATTGATGTAGGATGAGGGGAGTGCGGCGAAATGGTGTAAGTATAGACGTGTACTTTTATAAGGACGATGTCAGCGCCATAGGGGCACAGATCCGTTGGTCAGAGTATAGCTCTCCGATCATAATATTATTAATGTCACTTTCTTGCCTATCCTCTTTGTTTACTTTCGCCCCAACTATTGAAATTTTTCACGTCCTCTGACGTTAAACTGAAAATATATAAAATTATTATTCTACCAGTTATATTATATGGGTGTGAAACATGGACTCTTACTTTAAGGGAGGAAAGGAGATTACAAGTATTTGAGAATAAAGTACTTAGGAAATTTTTTGGACCAAAGAGAGATGAACGAACAGGTGAATGGAGAAGACTACATAACAATGAACTACATGGTCTTTATAGGAAGCCAGATATAATAAGAACAGTTAAGTCTCGTAGACTGTGTTGGACAGGACTTGTTGCACGTATGGGAAATGAAAGACTTGCATGGAAGCTTCTTGTAGGAAAGCCAGAGGGAAAACGCCCAGTTGGTAGACCAAGAATGGGGTGGGAAAATAACATTAACTATGATTTGAGGGAAGTAGATTATACAGGGAATGATTGGAAAGCATTAGCTCTGGATAGGGATGTATGTAGTGCTTATGTCCGCGCGGCCAGTGCCAGTGAGTAAGTAAGGATATATATGGGTTACCTAGAACTTTTTGTTTTATTGTCGAAGAAGTATAGTGATGGTTTGGACATCCCTGTCATTTGCAACTGGAGTCTAGTGGCCATTTGACATGCGCTATATACTTATAAAAGTAGGAATACGGAAATTGGATTAAAGAGTTTTATTTGGCTCATTTCGTCTGGATGCTTTGAAGCAAAAAGTTAATTTCGGATGAATGAACAAACTGGCTCTATGTGTTCATGTTATCGTTAAATTTGACATGCTGAACAAAGCTGTCAAAATCTGGTCGCACGGAGACGAATATTGCGTTAGCAGCAAGGCTTGCTTTACATATTGATTACACTCAAATTGAGTGTTTAAAGGCACTAACAGAATTCTCCCTCAGCCCTCCAGACATTTTCCGGCGACGCTTCATTACAGACAAATTTTGTTTATGGCTACAGCAGTTTTTAAAATTTTTACTTTTTTTATTTTGATGGCGAAAATAAGAATAACTTTACTCTGATGTAAAATAATTAGAACTGACTGGCTCTATCCATAGTTAGATTTATGATCGCGAGGGCGTAAGCTCTCCATGTATCCGTTTGATCGTCAATATAAGTATAAATATGAAATTTTATATTCTAAAGTATGAAAAAGAATGAAGTGAGAACCACAAATATATGCATTACAGAGTAAGAGAAGCCTTCAGAACCTCCCTAGAGCACCAAATGACTGACAAACCTTGGAACGCATCCATCCAAACTACACTGCCAGATTGGCCCAGAAAAGTAGCCGTTGCAGCATTTCGTACTGCAACAGGACACGACTGCCTAGGTAAACACCTTCATGGCCTCGGTCTTCTACCAACTCAACAATGTATCCCATGCAACACATGGAATATATGGATGCTGATCACATCTGAACTTGCCCAACCCTAACAACCAGCAGTTTCGTGGACACATACTGGGAAGCCAGGGAAAACATGATGAACATTTTATAATATTTCTTGTTATTGTTTGTTTTCCTCAGTCATTATTGGCTAATCAAACATTTCAAAAGCCACTGTATTTAAATAAATAAATAAATAAATAAATAAATAAATGTATTCACGTAGACTTTCACGGCCGGAGTTACTACGATGACCTTGAAGAAGATATTCGGGCTGTAGGCCGTGGTCGTGAGGCTTGTAGTTCCCCGACGTTTCGCCAGAGACTGCTCTGGCATCCTCAAGGGTTATCTTGAGACTGGCAATTCTGTCCACTGTCTGTCCTATTTGTCTCAACACAAGCCTTGAGGATGCCAGACGCAGTCTCTGGCGAAACGTCGGGGAAATACAAGCCTCACGACCACGGCATACAGCCCGAAAATCTTCTTCAAGATCATCATATGCATTACAGTCAATTCTGAATGTAAAAGGTAACATAGAAGACCCTTGGTGTAGTAGGAGGTTAAGGCTCCCACTTTTTCTGGACAATCGGCACTTGATGTCAGCCGGGTTGTCAGCCTTCCGTGATGGCCGCTTTTACCCCAGAACATGCTTATGATACTCATTTCAGTTAGAGGCTGAGTCGACCTCAGGACCATAGTGGCGCCAGAAAGTTAGGGTCAGTTTAAAAATACTGATCCCACCGGGACTCAAAACCTTGACCTTCCGGCTTAACCATTACGCTACGGCGTCCCCCAATTCTTAATGTTTCAATATCAATAGCCCATGTTTTCTCTTAACAGAGATTTAGGCGCTCTCCATCTAAAGGGAAGAATTTGAACCATACTAATTTAGTTACACTTGTTTTGGTATAGATGTCATTTGAGTGGTCCGTGGTCAGCGTTCCGCCTCATACTGACATCTAGGAAACCAAGGCAGTACAAGGACGGGAAAATTCAGTAAATTTTGCTTAGAGGCCTTTTCATTCAGGCTTAAGGATTTTTTACGAGCCTGAAAATCTTCAGACTCCGGAAACCACGGCTTGCAGCCCCTCCCGGAGGAATTGCTCCTTGGATTTTTCCATCCTAAAAAAATCCATCGACCCCGGCCGGGTTTGAACCCGCGACCTTTGGGACTAGAGGCAAGGAGCAAAACCACTAGTCCACCGCGGACGACGTATTCGAAGTTTAACCGGTTTTAAAAATTTGAATTAATTCAATATTAAACCGATCCTGAAACCAAAGTCCCAGGGTCCGGATCCTGACCGCGGTCCGCCAATTGGTGACCCCTGCTTTAGAGAGCTCCAAATGACAGTAATTCTTAGATTATAACATAGCACTAGTTCTCTCACAGTCAGTCAGAAACCCACTTATAATCAGTGGAAACATTACTGTGTTTAAGTAAAACTTGGTCTTTGGACTTTGCCATCTGAAACTAACGTCAATACATATACAGAGCAGAGAGTTAAAATTCTTTCTTTTTGTGCGGAATGTGT
Organism: Diploptera punctata; assembly: GCA_030220185.1. Classification (NCBI taxonomy): domain Eukaryota; kingdom Metazoa; phylum Arthropoda; class Insecta; order Blattodea; family Blaberidae; genus Diploptera; species Diploptera punctata. Next base: position 337,187 of record JASPKZ010002302.1, on the reverse strand, counting down.
GAATAATTGCGTAAGAACCCGCATACTGTATTTCTACCCTCAGCATCAGAGACTTCGTCTGCATTTTTCATTGCTTCAGAAAGGATGTAAAAAAAAGTATGCTCTAACCTTTCTCTATCCTTGTCTGAAATCAAATTGCACAGTCTGAGATAACATAACGCTATTTCCTGGTTTGAAAATATTAAATTCTTCCATTTACGATGCGCACTTAATAATATTACGATACGAGGTTGGGAAGTGATTTTTTTATAGAATTGAGGAAAATGTTTAAAAACCTCGCTATTGCTCGGTTTTTAATTTCCGAGATTCTGTAAAACACTTCATAAACGTGCGTTGTACATCATTTTTTTGCGCGATGGTGTCTTCAAAATAATAAATAATAGTAAAATAATATATTTATTTGAAATATTTGCGTTCATTATAAACATCTGACTAACGTTAACAGTGTGGGCAATGTTTATTAGTTGGAACTACAGCAGGCCGTGATATCAATCATGGACAAAATGGCGACAAATACGTACTAATTGTTTTATATTGTTTCAAATAAAGTTCAGTTCATTTAAAAATGCAGTGATTTGTTTCGTATAATGTATATTAACACTACCCTTCGGATATATTTTATATATACTTTGTACGTAGTACAAAGCGCGGTGGACTAGTGGTTATGCTCCTTGCCTCTCGTGCCAAGGGTCGCGGGTTCAAATCCGGCCTGGGTCGATGGATTTTTTAGGACGGAAAAATCCAAGGAGCAAGTCCTCCGGGAGGGACTTTAAATCGTGGGTCCCGAGTCTGAAGAATTTCAGGCTCGTAAAAAATCCTTAAGCCTGAATGAAAAGGCCTCTAAGCAACATTTACCGAATTTTCCCGTCCTAGTATTACCTTGGTTTCCTAGATGTCAGTATGAGGCGGAACGCTGACCACGGACCACTCAAAACGACATCTACACGAAAACAAGTGTAACGAAATTAGTATGGTTCAAATGCTTCCCTGTAGGGGGAGGGCGCCTAAATCTCTGTAAAGGGAAAACATAGGCTTACAATACAAAAAATACGTAGTATACATTCTGGATAGTGGTTTTACTTCCCACACGTGGTTTGTAATATGTAATATTACAGTATAATTATTTAGATTGGCAACCCCGAAATGTAGGAAGTTGAACTTTGAATCATGGTCGACATTGCTGTAAGTACGACAAATCGCACTATCGCACAAAAAAAACAAATGTTTGAATCATGTATATCTTTTCGTAATCCATCCATAGTAATTCAGCCGGAAGGCAGGTCCTTCACTGCAATCATAGCATTTTCATGCTATGATTGCAGCTTTACTAGGGAATTGAGTAGGTGTGGTAGCTTCCCGTTGCTTTCCACACCGGTGAAGGATGATGATGATAATGGTAAGGATGATAATGATAAGGATGATGGCCATATGATTTCGGGGACCGTTTGGGCCTTAAAGTTTTTCCCGACATTTGTCTTACAGGTGAGGAAAAACCCCGATAAAAACCTCACCCAGAAAAACTGCCCCGACCGGGATCGAACCCGGGCCCGCTGCGTGACAAGGCAGCACGCTACCTCGAGACCACAGCGGTGGACTTTTCATAATAATATATGTGAATTTTCAGTCATTTTATAGTTGTTATAGAAACAATAAAAACATTTGGAAAACCGGGGTCCTAGTTTAGACCTCCGTTGAGAAATCCACCTCTTTCAACGAAACTTAGGCGTTCTCCCTGTTCTTATTATCATCATCATCACCCATCATTTCATCGGGGCAGCTTAACCGCGCATTCCAAGTGCTCCAATCTCAAAAGTGGATTACAATTTCGCCAATGCCAGGAGAGAATACCAAAAATGTGGAAATGATAATCTGGGACATTAGATTAAAAACAATCGGAGAAGTACAAAAACAAGAGATGATAATTATTGGTCATTGTTAAGACAACTACAGACAGAACAGCAACAACAACTGAAGAATAAAATTTTGAAAAAAAATGCACATATTATCATAATTTTATGAATAAATAGGCAATACCCGACGTGGGCTGCTACATCTAAATAAAAGGAAATTTAACGTGTTTTTATGTTTCGTTGAATAAGTAGGAGGAAAAATAATTATAAATTTATATTTTTTTAGATGCCCCGTGCTGATTACCCAGCGTTGCCCGGGAATCTACTTATCCCGATCTTCTTGACATAAATGAGCTGAAATACAAAAATCAATATGTTTTATGCTTTGTTAAATTGAAAGGAAAAATATATATCGTAATTATTTTTAGATACTCCGTGCTGTTTACCCGGCGTTGTCCGGGAATCTACTTATCCCGATATTTTTGGCATAAATGACCTGAAAGACAAGAATTAATGTACTTCTTATGATTAGTTGAATAAGTAGAATGTAAATTATTATAAATATATATCGTAATTATTTTAAGATTCCCGTGCTGATTACCCGGTGTTGACCGGGAATCTACTTATCTCGATCTTCTTGTCATAAATGAGCTAAAAGACAAAATTCGTTATTGCGTGTTATCCGTAAAAGAATACCCGCCATGTGCAGCTATGCTTGCACGGGAATCTACGTACTTGTCTCGATCTTCTTGGCATCAATGAAAGACAAAAATGGCTATTATGAGTTATCCGTAAGAGATAAACATATGCTGTAGCGGACGTTTTTGTAGAGCTTTTAAAGATATTCAATTATTGCGTAGGCCTACATTAATTCTGTGTATATGTTACGGTTTAGGCAGCGTAAGCCATTTAAGCGTCCAAATAGCTACTTTCTCCACGTTTTCTACTACAAAGAGCTATTTTTAAGGGCGTAGGAGTTGAGTATCATAACTCTCTTATAGCCTATGTTCATTCCGGGAATCCCCTGAAGATTTTGCAAAAAGCCCCATCACAATTGGATCAACGGTATGGCAGCGCATAGAGTACGAACAAACAAACATTCATGTTTATATATTAGATTGTAATAACCTGAAATGTACATATATTATATTTAAATAAAGAGAAATCTGATGTCCGCACTTAGCTCTCTCAATATAGAAACGTCCGAAAGCCAAACTTGGCAAGATCCCTCGTGATCGACTATTCCGATTGAGGTTTTAAGCGGTTTCCCTCAATCCAAGAGCAAATGCTGGAATAGAACCCCAAAAGGACTTCACTCTGCCAATTAAATTCAAATTTAAATTCAAAATTTAAACCGCGGGTAATGTACTTTACAGGAACCCGTGGTTGAACGTATGAAGGAGAACCAGAATGGATCGGTCACCGCTAACACTTAAAGAGGTGACCGCAGAGATTTCCATCTATCTATCTATCTATCTATCTATCTATCTATCTATCTATCTATCTATCTATCTATCTATCTATCTATCTATCTATCTATCTATCTATCTATCTATCTATCTATCTGTCTGTCTGTCTGTCTGTCTGTCTGTCTGTCTGTCTGTCTGTCTGTCTGTCTGTCTGTCTGTCTGTCTGTCTGTCTGTCTGTCTGTCTGTCTGTCTGTCTGTCTGTCTGTCTGTCTGTCTGTCTGTCTGTCTGTCTGTCTGTCTGTCTGTCTGTCTGTCTGTCTGTCTGTCTGTCTGTCTGTCTGTCTGTCTGTCTGTCTGTCTGTCTGTCTATCTATCTGTCTATCTATCTGTCTATCTATCTATCTATCTATCTGTCTATATATCTATCTATCTATCCATCTAATCTATCCATCTAATCTATCCATCTAATCTATCCATCTATATATCTATCTATACATCTATCTATCCATCTATCCATCTATCCATCTATTTATCTATCTATCTATCTATCTATCTATCTATCTATCTATCTATCTATCTATCTATCTATCTATCTATCTATCTATCTATCTATCTATCTATCTAAGGTGCTTTATTATTAGCCAATCTCTAGCAATATAACAATATTACTGTGTGTGAAGATTATAAGAAATAACCACGTTAAAATAATTTGTATATTAATAAACGCATAAACTCACGTGCATTATCGAACCCGTAGATTCATGGCCGCCTGAGCATAAACTCTTCACATATTCCTATCCTGAGGTATTGGTTTCAAATCATTCTCTGTATAATCTACTTCCCTCAAATAATTGTTAATGTTATTCTCCCATCTCATTCTTGGTCTACGAATTGGTTGTTTTGCCTCTGATTTTCTTACATGCCCCTCTTTAATTTCTCATTTGTGCCATATGTCCTGGCCATCGCAGTATATCAGACTTCATCTTCTTCTTCACTTCCAGGTTTAGGCATTAATTGCCTGTTCCGTCTTCACTAATGGGTCTAAGAATATATCGACGTCCGACATACCTTCTTCCTCTCGGAAAATAATTTAAGATTTTATTTGCTAATCTGTTTTGTTCATTCTTTCTACATGTTCTTTCCACTGATTCTTGTTGTTAAATTTATTTTATTTTATGGAGTAGATCTGCAGTTCTTCATGGATATCCTCGTTTCTTATCTGGTCCATTCTACGGCATCTTTTTACTCTTCTTAAAAATTTAATCTCAGCTGCTTGGATTTTATTTTATGAGACTTGACTATTCTTATTATATCTGACTTCCTTTAAAGACAATGTAGTTCACTGTTATGTAGTCTCTCTATTCGCCTGTCTGTTCATCTCTATTTGGCCAACAATTTCTGTCAGAAATTTATTATCAAATACTCATATTATCTCATGCTTTAAAGTAAGGGACCTTGTTTAACATTCATTTAATGTAACTGGGAGAATAACAGTTTTATATATTTTCAGTTTAACGTTTTTGAGAGACGTTGTGACGCCTGGAGTCCCTGTAATACATCCAACCATAGTAATTCTGCCCGAGGGCAGGCCTTTCACTGCAATCATAGCATTTTCATGCTACGCTCTGCAGATTTACTAGGGAATTGTAGGTGTGGTAGCTTCCCGTTGCTTTCCACACCGGTGAAGGATGATGATGATAATGATAAGGATGATGATGATGGTCATATGATTTTGGAGGCCGTTTGGGCCTTAAAATTTTCCTGACATTTGTCTTACAGGTGAGGAAAAATCCCGATAAAACCTCACTCAGAAAACTGTCCCGACCGGGGATCGAACCCGGGCCCGCTGCGTGACAAGGCAGCACGCTACCTCGAGACCACAGCGGTGGACCTGTGATGCATAATTCCATTTATTTCCAGAATTTAGCCTAAGTTTAATTTGTTTCTGCATCTGATTGATATTTGTAATTATTGTTCCTAGGTGTTTGAATTCAGCCTTACTTACTCACTGGCACTATCAAACCCGTAGGTTCATGGCCGCGTGGACAGAAGCTCTCCATACATCCCTATCCTGAGCTAATGTTTTCCAATCATTCCCTGTATAATCTACTTCCCTCAAATCATAGTTAATGTTATTCTCCCACCTCATTCTTGGTCTACCAATTGGGCGTTTTCCCTCTGGCTTTCCTACAAGAAGCTTCCATGCATGTCTTTCATTCCTCATACGTGCAACATGTCCTGCCCATCGCAGTCTACGAGACTTAACTGTTCTTATTATATCTGGCTTCCTATAAAGACCATGTAGTTCATTGTTATGTAGTCTTCTCCATTCACCTGTCTCATCTCTCTTCGGTCCAAAAATGTTCCTAAGTACTTTATTCTCAAATACTTGTAATCTCCTTTCCTCCCTTAAAGTAAGAGTCCATGTTTCGCACCCATATAATATAACTGGTAGAATAATAGTTTTATATATTTTGAGTTTAATGTTTTTTGAAAGGAGTTGGGACATGAAGAGTCTCTATAATGCATAATAACACGCATTTCCAGAATTGAACCTATGTTTAATTTCCTTGTGCATATCATTCCAGTTTGTGATTATTGTTCCTAGGTATTTGAATTTATATATATATATATATATATATATATATATATATATATAATGAAAAGCACCGGCGAAAGTCCACAACCCTGTCTTCCTCCAGTGTTGATCTTTTTCCAAGAAGATAGTTTTTTTTTTAAATGACAGCTGCCAGCCTGTAATACCATTATACTTTTTTTAAGTTTCTTGATATGTTCCGTTGAGGTATTATTCAAAATTAAAATATAAAATTATGGAATATTCACCTGAAAGGTCCGTCTCATCATAAGTAATGCCACGAGTGATTTCCAAATTATTGATAAATTCACGACTCACGAAGTGAGGAGTGAATTTATCTAGAGAATTTGGAAATCAAGAGTGGCATTTGTTAGGACTATTTAACGAATAAAATTAAGCTGTTTACTCACAAATCATTATTTAACTATAGTTATTTTAAAATATTTATATATTTAATGTAAACGGCGATGTTTGAATACAAATGAGAAACGATAGGTACGCTTCTACTGCTTCATTTGTTTATCACTGCAACCAGATCATACTATTTATTACCAAAGGAACGCAATATTGTAAGGAGGAGCCTTCTTTAATATGGTAATCATAACACTGATAAATATTTGGTGAAACACGACTCTGATTGGTTGTAAAACAGAAATCATTGAAACGTGATTGGTCATTGACTCCCATTTGGGGCATGAGTTAAATAGTCAACTTAATTAGTTATTTAACTGCAGCGCTTTGCACGTTAAACGTTGTTTTCTGGAAAGTGAAAATTTTCGCGCATTTGTCCCATTATCTCAGGAACTATTGGAGATATTTATATGAATTTTTTACAGACAGTAAACGTATTTATACTAAAGCTGTGGAACCACAATAGTGATGTTCTCTTGTGTAGATCCTCACTTATGATTTTGAATTTTTTTTTTGATAAAGAAAAGAGACTAGTGGCAAAGAAATTATATAGGACATCATTATTTAGATACAAGTTTGACTGAATTTCAGCGATCTTTACAAACCTTATTTAATATGCTGTAAAATTTTCATTACAATCCATATACTAAGTAAAGTGATCCCACAAGAGACCCGGGCCCTTGGGGTAGTGGGAGGTTAAGGCTCCCACTTTTAGTTCCTGAAAAAATGAGTCTCAAATTCCCATGTTTTAATATTGATGGGATAGGGCTTACCGTCTCACTTTAACGTGTTGTTTGGCCAGTTATAACAAAGATTGTTTGAAACCGGGCATGGGAGTTTCGATGTCGTTCGGAGAGAATAGAATGGTAGCTCCAATCTAGAAAGGGCTACAATAACGCGCGCACGGACTCTAACCGGAATAAAATTGAATTGTTATGTTTATCAACAGTAAATGAGTGTTATTATTGACTATTTAACTCATGCCACAAAAGGGAGTCAATGACCAATCACGTTACAATGACTTTTGATTTACAACCAATCACAGCAGTGTTTCTCCTAGAATTTACCAACTAAAGTTTACCATAATAAAGAAAGCACCTCCTTTTTAACATTCTGAATAGGTCATAGCATTATTTTACAGTGACTCACTAACTAAGGAACACGGCTACCAGATTGTATATATAGTGCATGAATGTCAACACATACCGCATGCGGGAGTTAATATAAAAACATTTGTAGCAATTGATTATACCACCAAAAAAAAGAAACCACTGTTTGCACTTTCTTAAATGTATTTTTTCCCCAGAAAAATATAATTGTCATATTTACATCATAGGACTTCAGAAATGAATTAATATACAGTTTGATGTGTTTCATTTTTTCTCCACTAGAGTGCATTCTTACAATATTGCATTCCTTGGCAATAAATAGTATGATCTGGTTGCAGTGATAAACAAAAGAAGCAGTAGAAGCGTACCTATTGTTTCTCATTTGTTTTCAAACATCGCCGTTTACACTAAATATATAAATATTTTAAAATAACTATAGTTAAATAATGATTTGTGAGTAAACAGCTTAATTTTATTCGTTAAATAGTCCTAACAAATGCCACTCTTGATTTCCCAATTCTCTAGATAAATTGGAAATCACTCGTGGCATTACTTATGATAAGATATACAAGGAAGAAGTGAATTAATTAATATATGATTGCCTTTTACACACCAAACAAGCTTGTTTAATGGAAGATTATAAATTAGATAAACACAATTATATAGGGTTTCACGAAATTGCCGTGAAGGTGGAGCGTCATGCACAGACTTGATATGCAGCACACAAAATCCGGGAGACAAAGGGAATAGCAGAAACCGAATTATAATAATATCAACTGGCGCCAGTAAACGCTTTCACGGCTTATTTCTCCTGCGTTTGATTGGCTGTCGTTTTAGAATTGCCAGACAGTTACAAACAACTACAAAATGGAAGCTTACACGTAATCAGTCATCAGCTATTTGACGAATCGTTATAAAAGCTTTATAAGGCAATACCAACTGTCAAAATATTTGTCTTTCTGTCTTATCACTCCGTGAATAATCTATTCAGCGGTACAGGAAAATATAAAGGCAATATTCTTTTTGTTGAAATGCACTTGAAGTGTCATTAGATTCTTCATGAAAAGCGCCATTTTTTTTATTCAATGACGCGACAAGCCTAGAAGGCCCTCTTCCTACAATCCGACTGCTGATCTCACATCCACATGTGTTAATAACAGAGGTAGAGGATGATCTTAGTACTATTGGGCGATAGCGAGGAGATACTAAAGGACAACACGCGCACACTATTGAGTAACACTAAGAAATTAGGACTGGAAGTAAATATCAATAAAAGTAAATATGTGGTCACATGTAGAAATATATTATATAATGGAAATGGATAACTAATGACAAATGAGGGAAATTTTGAGGAAGTGGCTGAATTCAAATACCTAGGAACAATAATCACAAATAGGAATGGGATGCACAAAGAAATTAAATATAGGCTTAATTCTGGAAATGCGTGCTATTATGCATTGCAGAGACTCTTGATGTCCCAACTCCTTTCAAAAAACGTTAAACTGAAAATATATAAAACTATTATTCTACCAGTTATATTATATGGGTGCGAAACATGGACTCTTACTTTAAGGGAGACAAAGAGATTACGAGTATTTGAGAATAAAGTTCTTAGGAAAATTTATGGACCAAAGAGAGATGAACAGACAGGTGAATGGAGAAGACTTACATAACAATGAACTACATGGACTTTATAGGAAGCCAGATATAATAAGAACAGTTAAGTCTCGTAGACTGCGATGGGCAGGACATGTTGCACGTATGGGGAATGAAAGACTGGCATGGAAGCTTCTTGTAGGAAAGCCAGAGGGAAAACGCCCAGTTGGTAGACCAAGAATGAGATGGGAGAATAACATTAACTATGATTTGAGGGAAGTAGATTATACAGAGCAATGATTGGAAAGTATTAGCTCAGGATAGGGATATATGGAGAGCTTATGTGCGTGCGGCCATGAACCTACGGGTTCGATAGTGCCAGTGGGTATGTAATAGGATCATCCAGCCAGTGTCGGGTAGACATGTGGTCAATATGTAGGGTCCCCAAACCGTTACAGCTGGTTTTCTCTACCTGGAGTCCTGTTCGTATTGTAGTAACCCAATATCTTCAAGATTCTGGGTGGACACCGATCCCATACTGGCTGAAATTCCATGAGAACATTTCTTCCCTCATGGAGACTCGAACCAGCCCAAGTCCCGTAGTTCTGCGCCAAGGCATCTTGCCTTAACCACTCGGCTGTGGCGCGGGACAAGCACTAGCATTGAGAAGTGTGAAACAGTAAACGATACACCTTAGTCGTGGGTTTATTTTCATCCAAAGTTTGGCATTCAGACGAGGAAGCATGTGTGTTGTGCAAACAATATAATAGAATAGAATAGATTTATTTATCCTGGTGTAGTTAAGGCCATGTGGTCTTATATTACACTCACAAGGACAAACATATGTTACATTTAAATACAACAATTTACAATAATAATGGTGTGGCGGGTTCCACTTCAGGAACCTTTACATGGCCACGAGAGCAATGGATTGCAATATATATATATATATATATATATATATATATATATATACTAGACATCCCGGCCACGCGTTGCTGTGTCTAATAAGTTGCTGTCTTTCAGCCAGATTACTTAAAACTAATACTTACACACGAAATTAATAATATTGAAAATAAAATAAACACTGAACACACTTAAGTTATGAAATAATCAATATTTGTAATTCAATTGAAATTCGCGGTTGGAACAAAAATCACAGCCATCTGGATCTTTCTTTGTTAAATAATAAACCAATTACCTTACCAAGTTACCATACAATGCCATCTGTTAGAATCGTATGGAACTCACAGATAATTACACCGCCATCTGTTAGAATCGTATGGAACTCACATACAATTATAACTCTTTGGTTCATAATAAAAAAATAATTTGCAATAAAAATATAATGCGACTATTAATTTACTTATAAACTACCCTAAGTCTGAAGTTGGATCCAACTGTACACAGTGTGCAAAATTGTATTAAAATCGGTTCAGTAGTTTAGGATTCCATCGCGGACAAACAACGTGACACGAATTATATATAAGACAAATTGCAGATAGTAAACAAATAGAGTCTGCTGAAGTGAAAATGTTGAGAGCAATAGCAGGATAACAAAGGACCGATAAGAAAAACGAAGATATAAGAACAGAACTTAATATATTTAATCTCTGTGAAAGAATAAAATATTATCAAAATGCTTATCTTCAGCACGTATTACGAATGAATGAACAGCGCATACCAAGAAGAATGTATAATTATAAACCAGAAGGGAGAAGAATGTTGGGAAGACCATTGAAGAGATGGAAGGACCAATTCGACCTATAATGAGGTCGGAACATGCCACTGGTCTTAATCCTTATTGTTGTTGATGATAATGGTTTCATAACTTGATAAATAATTCCCAAACTTTTATTATAACTAGTAATTTTTTCAGGGATATTCTTTTCATCCCAAATAGAGAGATAATATCCAAGATATTTAATTTGATTAGATCTATCTAAAATTTTATTCCTGAGACAGATTTTACTTTGTATGGGGTACTTACAATGAAATGCTATAATTTCTATTTTGTTAATTGATATTTCCATATTAAATTTGGCAGCTATTTTTTGTAAATTAAAAATTGATCGTTTGAAATCATTTTCGGAAAGTTCCAGAAGAGCTAAATCGTCTTCAAAAAGAATAGCATCGAGTTTGAGATTCCTATTGATGGATATATATCCTCCTTGTGTTTTCCTCCATTCGTTTATTATTATATTCATATATACATAACTAACTAATTAACTCACTGGCTCTATCGAACCCGTAGGTTCATGGCCGCGCGGACTTAAGCTCTCCATATATCCCTATACTGAGTCAATGTTTTCCAATCATCCCCTGTATAATCTACTTCCCTCAAATCATAGTTAATGTTATTTTCCCACCTCATTCTTGGTCTACAAACCGGGCGTTTTCCCTCTGGTTTTGCTACAAGAATCTTCCATGCACGTCTTTCATTCCCCATTCGTGCCATACGTCCAGCCCATCGCAGTCTACGAGACTTAACTGTTCTTATTATATCTGGCTTCCTATAAAGACCATGTAATTCACTGTTATGCAGTTCATCTCTCTTTGGTCCAAAAATTTTCCTAAGAACTTTATTCTCAAATACTCGTAATCTCCTTTCCTCCCTTCAAATAAGAGTCCATGTTTCGCACCCATATAATATAACTGGTAGAATAATAGTTTTATATATATTTTCAGTTTAACGTTTTTTGAAAGGAGTTGGGACATCAAAAGTCTCTGCAATGCATAATAGCATTCATTTCCAGAATTGAGCCTATGTTTAATTTCCTTGTGCATCTCATTCCTGTTTGTAATTATTGTTCCTAGGTATTTGAATATATATATAATGAAAAGCACCCGCGAAAGTCCACATCCCTGTCTTACTCCAGTGTTGATCTTTTTCGAAGAAGATAGTTTGCCATCTTGTTTAACAGAGATTTCATTACCTTTATAGATGTTGAAGATATTAGTAATATATTTGGAACGTTATCATCAGCTAAAATTTGTAGTAATATAAATGTAAATACCTCATACAGTTACCTCCCACTTTGGAATTGATTATATGGAAACAAATGTTCAATTGTATGATTTACTCTCCCTGTTTTTCATGTATATAAATATCTAAATTAATTGATGTTTGAAGTGATATTCAATTACCATATCGTGGGCATGATGAAATTCAAGTCACCATGAATAAATTTATACACACGCTAGCAGGGCTTTGAACTCAGTTCCCCTTCATGTAATTACATCCGCCATGTTGATTAACGCCAAAGTTCAATGAATATGCACGCTTTTATAAACTCGTCCATCCATCTGAGTCTCTGCCCATCCAGGCGAATCGTACGGTAGCAGAAACAAAAGCCGACGCCTCCCTCCATCTTGGTATTGAAGTGTAAAGCTTTGATGTTTAATTTGGGTCTACATGGAGCTCCTGCTCGCTAAGATACGCTCTTTGTGATCCAGAGATGAACAACTTATATCTCATAAGACCGAAGCGTCTTAAGAGCAATCACTTGTAAATACAAATCAAAATAGCAAATATATATATATTTATATGGATGCGAAACATAGACTCTTATTTTAAGGGAAGAAAGGAGATTACAAGTATTTGAGAATAAAGTACTTAGGAAAATGTTTGGACCAAAGAGAGATGAAGAGACAGGTGAATGGAGAAGACTACATAACAATGAACTACATGGTCTTTACAGAGAACCAGATATAATGAGAACATCTTGAAGAAGATTTTCGGGCTGTAGGCCGTGGTCGTGAGGCTTGTAGTTCCCCGACGTTTCGCCAGAGACTGCGTCTGGCATCCTCAAGGGTTGTCCTGAGTCTCAAGACAACTCAAGACAACCCTTGAGGATGCCAGCGAAACCTCGGGGAACTACAAGCCTCACGACCACGGCCTACAGCCCGAAAATCTTTTTCAAGACAACTCAAGACAACCCTTGAGGATGCCAGACGCAGTCTCTGGCGAAACCTCGGGGAACTACAAGCCTCACGACCACGGCCTACAGCCCGAAAATCTTCTTCAAGATCATCATAGCAACTCCGGCCGTGAAAGTCTACGTGAATACATAATGAGAACACTTACGTCTCGTAGACTGCGATGGGCAGGACATGTTGCACGAATGGGGAATGAAAGACTTGCATGGAAGCTTCTTGTACGAAAGCCAGAGGGAAAACGCCCAGTTGGTAGACCAAGAATGAGGTGGGAGAATAACATTAACTATAATTTGAGGGGAGTAGATTATACAGAGAATGATTGGAAAACATTAGCTCAGGATAGGGATGTATGGAGGGCTTATGTCTGCGCGGCCATGAATCTACGGGTTCGATAGTTCCAGTGAGTAAGTATATATATATATATATATATATATACAGGGTGTAACAGGACCTCACTGACAAAATAATAAGAATGATAGGCCATGCAGAAAGGATCATTTTTTTCTGAAAACACGTCGTTTATGAATTATGCGCAGATGAAGGTCGTAAAGGTCGGAAATGAATACAAACAATTTTAAACGTATCATTTCATTGAAAAAGACATATTTACACGTTTTTACATTAAATGTTCAAATAGTAATTGTTTTGACGACGTCAAAAAGAATCTTGCCATGATTGGCCGTGCTGGCCGATCGTTACTGTGACGATATCAAACATGCAATGAGGCACAGGGTCGACTGTTTGAACACTTATTGCAAAAACATGTTTTTTTTTCAATATGATGTTACGTGTACAATTGTTTGTATTTAATTCCGATCCTTACGGGTGAACACCTTCATCTGCGCTTAACTCATAAATGACGTGTTTGCGACTATATGTTCCTTCACAAAGAATTATCCTCTCTGCATGGCCTATCATCCCTCTCATTTTGTTGGTGAGGTCCTGTTACACCCTGTATATATATATATATATATATATATATATTTATTTATTTATTTATTTATTTATTTTATTTCAGGATTGTTTCTGTTATTTACACAGGTATCCTCAACCAAAATATACAATTTTTTTCTTCCACACTTCCCTGTCCTGCGTGTCTGCTTCTGTCATATTTCTCTTCTTCATGTTGTCTTGAATTCCCTTTATCCACATTGGATTTGGTCTACCACGTTCCCCTTTTCCAGGAGGTATCCATTTCAATACTTCTTTGTTTGTTTCTGTGTCTCTTCTTCTCATTATATGTCCATCTTAGTTGGATTTCTTCAATCTCTTGCACAATATCCTTTTTTACATTCATTATTTCTCTTATTATAGCCTATTATTATTTATTTTATCTAATTTTGATATTCTTGCCGATCTTCTTAAAAAGTCCACATCTGTGACTAATAACACTGAGCAATAAAAAATAAACTTTTTTTCTTTTGTCTCAGATAGAACAATATGTGATTCTGATAGTTTTTTTTCTCCTGAATTCAAATATGATATCGGTTTTTCTCCAACGCGCAAGGTTTCCGAGTGACAGGAATTTATAATTTCAAACACTTTAATATTTTCTACATTCGTAACTACACAATATTCGAACATTCGGACTCGCCTAGAAAGTAAAAAATTACGATTTTCTGCTATATTTCGCCTGTGGAGCATCCCTTCTGATGGTCCAACAATAATCGGCCAGTATATTAGGATTCCATTTGCCTTGATATCTCTTTTCCATCGCTGAAATCTCCTGAGTTAGCTCATTTTATTTTATTTTACAATGGACAAATGGACGAAAAGTTTATTTTAAAGATAATGACTTAAATCCATTAATTGAAATTGAAATAGAAAAACTGTGGATGATGGAGAAGTTCCGAATACCTATTTGAAAACACGATAAAAAACTGCATTAAGTACAACTATTGGTACTCATCAGACAAAAATCATGTGTTATTTACACAGGTATCCTCAACCAAAATATACAGTTGTTTTCTACCACACTTCCCTATCTTGCGTGTCTGCTTCTGTCATATTTCTCTTCTTCATGTTGTCTCGATATTCCCTTTATTCACGTTGGCTTTGATCTATCACGTTTTCCCTATTCCAGGAGATATCCATTTCAATACTTCTTTGTTTATCTTGCAGAAGATTTCCGGGCTGTTGGTCGTGGTCTTGAGGCTTGTAGTTCCCCAACGTTTCGCTAGAGACTGCGTCCGGCATCCTCATGGGTTGTCTTGAGACTGACGTCGCGGATACATGTATAAATACAGCAGGTAGTCGACAAAATTTCCAGTCTCAAGACAACCCTTGAGGATGCCGGACGCAGTCTCTGGCGAAACGTTGGGGAACTACAAGCCTCAAGACCATGGCTAACAGCCCGGAAATCTTCTGCAAGATCATCATAACAACTCCGGCCATGAAAGCCTAAGCCAATTTCTTTGTTTGTTTCTGTGTCCCTTCTTCTCATTATGTCCATCTTAGTTGGATTTCTTCAATCTCTTGTACAATATCATTTTCTACATTCGTTATTTCTCTTATTATAGCCTATTATTCTCTATATATTTAATTTTATACTATGTCATTAATATTTTCCTAGTTTTTTATATATTTTGTACATATTATATATTTAATTCGTTAAATTTAGAGTAAATCAAATAACATTATAAATATTAATTGTATTGAATTCATAACTTGTAATCGTTTATATATATATATTGTAATTTAGATTTAAGACTTTTTTTTGTATTTTTTAAATCTGGTTGAGTTGTAGACAAGGCCTTAAGGCCTTAACTCTGCCAGGTAAAATAAAGCTATTATTATTATTATTATTATTATTATTATTATTATTTTTATCTAATCTTGATATTCATGCCGATCTTCTTAAAAAGTCCACTTCTGTGACTAATAATTTATTTCTGTGTTTTTTTTGTTCCAACGTCCATGTTTCCGGACCATACTCTTCACAATTGTGTTATATATTAATAATTTAGCCCTCTTGATTAATGCTTACTCCATAAAATATAATTTAATATACCAATAACTTTCTTTGTCTCTATTATAATTTTTTTCGATGTCTAAATTCAGATGACCCATCTTTTTGAATTATTGGTCCCAAATACTTACAATATTCCACTGTTTTAATCTTTGTTCCATTTATTTCTAATTCCTCGGAAAAATCTGTGCTCTTATATTCTGTTGTATTACAATTAATTGATATCCCTCATTAAACACCTGGTTTCTGTTTCAATTTTTTATATTAATGCGATAGCAAGGATGTACTATAAAGGTACGTACACACCTGCGCGCCGCAAACACGAACGGCGCGCGCGCCGCACCATGTTCGTCAGATTTGGACGGGGTTTTAAGGTGCGCGCGAACGGCGCGTCTCTCACCACGATCCACTCATTGTCGGTTTTTTCCACGAACACTTTGATGGTTCGCTGTTTATATTTGGACGGGTACCTGTGAGGTTAGTTGTTTTCGGTGTGCACCTATTATTTGAGTATGGGGTGGTAAGAGGAAAACATGTTAAAACTTATTGATATTTATAGAAGCAAGCAATTATTGTGGTATCCTCAACATAAGGATCATTTTTAAAAATCATTGAAAGGAGATGCCTGTTTTTTTTTCAATGTTATGTGTTTTTTTTTCGTGTGTGCTGTAATTGTATGAATAAATTAAAATTATTTAGAAAACATTATTTATTTAAGACGTTCATTTCATAATATTATGTATGAAGTTTCACAAAACAATACAATATATAAACACATTTATTACTAATTATTTATTTATTTCTTCAAAGACTCCAAAGAGCAAGACTGCTCATGTTAAGGGGCAATATACAAAAAATAATGGCCATAAAACAATTAACAATAAAAACAAGAAAACAAATTCAGGCATAAGTTTAAGTAATACAAACTACTATAGATGCACAATATATACACACATATAAATACAATATTTAAACAGGATTATATTTATAATAATAAAATTAACTAAAAAAGCAATGAGAATTTTTTTTAATACAATTATAAAAATGTTTAACATTCGTGAAATGTTGATATTCAATAGGTAAGTTATTGTAATGGTTGATTAATGCATAATGAATCCCTTTATACCTTTTTTTTTTGAGAAACTAGTATCTTTGTGCAATAAAGTACCTCTAGTACAATAATCATGTACATCTTTATTAAAAATTAAGGCCATGTTATGGTGAGATAGATTCTTAATAATTTTAAACATATATATACAAATCATATATTTTTAAATTCCTTTAATGCTATAATATTTGAAAAAGTATAAATAAAGTTATAATATGTAATAAGTAATAAGCGTGACCAGACGTCCCGATTTTGGCGGGACAGTCCCGATTTTTAACAATTTGTCCCGCGTCCCGCGGCATTTTAAAAAAAAGTCCCTATTTTTTGGGAAAGAATGCAAGACAAGCGGGAGAACGGAAGGGAATATACGGTTTTCGCCGCCCATGTAGCTATTTCACCAGGATATGAGTTTTATTATATTTTGTTAATTTTGTAATGTTAAACTTTAATAATAACAAATCATTGTTGAGAACTGCTTATCAAAGTTAACATTGTTGATTCGACCACCATTGTTTGGTAAATAAAGTGCGGACAAAAAAAAATCGCAATTGAGTGTTGAGACTTCGAAAGTTATTTTATGTGAAGTATTTAACAAATTCTTGTGAAAAAATTCATGACCTTTAAACAACGACAGCAATCTACTTAAAAAAATCACTCAAATGAGAAATATGCCAAAGAATAAAATAATACTGGTACTAGGCCTATACATAATTTTGTAATGTATTACATTTGTAAATTATACTTATGTTGATATTATTTTTGCGTTCTATAAAATTTTTGTTGCTCCATAGAGTATCTTTACATTTTATAATCAAATAAGACCAACATATTTTTTCATATTTCATAATATTTTGGCGAAATGTTCATATTTTAGTCAACATTTAATATTCCTTCATATTCTTCAATTTTTTAAAATAAAATTTCAATAACTGATTAACAACATGTTTGAAGTGATTGTAGAGACATGGTTGGTTACACCTGCTCTGCAAAATGTCTACTGAAGGTTTGTGGGTTTCCTATGGATCGCAGGAGGTTCGTTGAAATTAATCATTTCGACGAACATAACACGCGCCGTGTGCGCGCCGTTCGTGTTCGCGGCGCGCATATGTGTACGTACCTTTACACATCCAAGTTAACTGTTCACGGGCGGAGGAGAAGAGTTTTAGCGCTAGTGTCGCCGATCTACTGAATCTGTGGAAGGGATGTAGGAGAGAACTGTACATCCGATCACGTATTGAAATTTTTCAACTTCAAATGTGGGGGGAGAATCTCTAAACACGTGTGAAAGATCTTAACATGGTTGTCAAATTAGTCATTTAAGCACGGAACTCTCAAGCGGTTGGATCATTTAAAATCACAGTATTTGTCGCCTCTCTGCTACCGCCCTCACAATAAATCACAAGTGGCAACATTTAATGAGAAGGGCAAGGAAGGGACAGCTCATTCCTAGACGTAACCCCAAAAGTAACAGGGTTGTCAAGTTAGTCATTCAGCCACTGACCACGCAGAACGACGGATCATTAAAATACATAGTATTTGTCTGCTCTCTACCTGCCAATCAAACAACATAATACAGAGGACAGGAAGTAGCAACATAGTAAGGAATAGAAAGAGAAAGACAGTTTGTTAGTTAACATATTTTCCGCCTGCACAAAACACTTGGATGGGTAATAAGAACCAACACACACACTCTGTTGAGTAACGCTATGAAATTGGGACTGGAAGTAAACATCAATATACTAAATATATGTTCGCTCATAGAAATACATTACATCATACTTACTTACTCACTGGCACTATCGAACCCGTAGGTTCATGGCCGCACGGACATAAGCTCTCCATACATCCCTATCCTAAGCTAATGCTTTCCAATCATTCCCTGTATAATCTATTTCCCTTAAATCATAGTTAATGTTATCCTCCCACCTCATTCTTGGTCTACCAACTGGGCGTTTTCCCTCTGGCTTTCCTACAAGAAGCTTCCATGCAAGTCTTTCATTCCCCATACATGCAACATGTCCTGCCCATCGCAGTCTATGAGACTTAACTGTTCTTGTTATATATGGCTTCCTATAAAGACCATTTTGTTCATTGTTATGTAGTCTTCTCCATTCACCCGTCTGTTCATGGACAATAATCACAAATAGGAATGAGGTGCTCAAAGAAATTAAACACAGGCTCAATTCTGGAAATGCGTGCTATTATGCATTACAGAGACCCTTGTCGTCGTAACTTCTCTCGAAGAATGATAAACTGAAAAAAAAACTATTATTCTTCTAGTTATATTATATGTATGCGAAACATAGACTCATACATTAAGGGAGAAGAAAAGATTACAAATATCTGAGGATAAGGTAGGTAGGAAAAATTTTGGACCAAAAAGAGGTGAAGAGTCAGGCGAATGGAGAAGACTATATAATAATGATTTACATGATCTTCATGGGAAATCAGATATAATGAGAGTAGTTAAGTCTCGTAGACTGCGATGGGCAGGACACGTGGCACAAATAGTGAATGGAAGAGGGACATGGAAATTCCTTGTATGAAAACCAGAGAAAAGGCCTTGTTTATGCAGTTCCTTAAAACTAAATATGAGTCTTAGAACACTTGGCAAATCTTATTCAGTTGTGGTAGTGTGCCGCTTACAGATCGTCTTTTGTTTTCGTTGCTTCTATTAGCGTATATCTGATTACCTCCAAGGTTATTAATTACAAAATTACTTGCCTCGGGCCCATAGAAGACAAGGATTGATTCATCTTTCTTTCCAAGGCGTATTAACATAAATCAATAATGATTCTCAAACCCACAGAGTGACTGAAAATGATTGTTTTCTCTATGATTATCAATGAGGAAAGCTAGACAGCAAAATAAAAGACCTGTAAATGATCTCCTAAGTGAGTGAGTTTCCGTATAGGATTATACCAAACAGCTACGTGCACATAAATCAGATTGAACATTAATTATATAAAAAATGATATTTAATGCAAACAAGTAGTCTGAAGTAAAAACAAAATCAAGATAAACATTTGATCATTCAAGAACATAATATAAATAAATAAATGATAATACTTTTACAAAACAAAGACCACACCATACCTCATACTACACTCATGCTAGCGTCCAAGCCAGGGTGGCTTGTTCCGTGGTCTACAGGACCAACTAAAACTGCGCCGCTTCTCGGCTTCAGACGACCTTGTCCATATTTAGAGTTCCAATCCCATCTCGGAATGGATCGATGAAAGAAAGAATGAATGATGAATGATAACGTTCTGCCTGTGCACCACGTATATGAAGGTTCCGAGAGAGAGGGGAGATGCGCCGTAGGAACAGCGCACCAGGAGAGATAAAGAGGGAGAGTGGGGGTAGATGCAAGGAGAAAGGAATATTGGCATAGTTCATGAATATCACAGTCTAGGGAGGATAACGACGCTGCAGTAATGAGCCGAAAAACGCACTTTCGGTTCAATAGTGAGGCGGTGCTCAGTCTTGCTGGAACATTTAATTATATTTAACATGGTTTGAGAAGGCAGTAGAGATGCCATGAAAAAAGCTAGATGTAATCAAAATTAGGGCAAATTATTAGAGGGTCACAGCGTAGATTGTTATGGCAATGTGCTACAAACCGAAAGGTCGACGGTTTGAGTCCCGGGTCAGGATTTTGAAACTGACCGAAATTTTCTGGTGGCACCATGGTCCTGATTTCGACTCAGTCTCTCTCCTATGGCCTGTAGTGGGTTCATTTTACCTTTTATTAATTTATTTTAGTCAGACAAATCTTGGTGTAAGAGGGAAGTAGAGAAATCGTGAAAAGAGCAAGTGAAGATGTAAATTAGGCATGACGGCCACATCTAGAAGAATATTGTACACATGATTGCTTTCATATTTCCGATTGCTTGTCACGTTGAATGAACCCACGAAGCAGAAACTGGCCGTTGGTTTGTCAGCTTCTTTCAAAAACTTGCACGTCAAATGTGCATCTTTAAATACGCCATCATCTGCACCTCACTTGTATTCTTTCAAATTACACTGAGCAACAAAAAAGAAACTTGTTTTTTTTGGCTCAGAAAGAAAAATATGTGATTCTGATAGTATTTATCTCCTGAATCCAAATATGATACCGTTTTCTCCAGCGCGCAAGGTTTCCGAGAGACAGGCATTTATAATTTCAAACACTAATAATTTCTACATTCGTAACTACACAATATTCGAACATTCGGACTCACCTAGAAAGTAACAAATGACGATTTTTTGCTATATTTCGCCTGTGGAACATCCCTCTTGATGGTCCAACAATAATTGGCCAGCATATTAGGATTCAATTTGCCTTGATATCCCTTTTCCATAGCTGAAACCATTTGAGTTAGCTGATTTGGTTTTATTTTACAATGGACAAATGGACGAAAAAACGTTCATTAAAAAATAATTATTTAAATCCATTAATTTAAATTTAAATAACAAAACTGCGGCTGATGAGAAATTCCGAATAAATACTTGAAAACACGATACAAAACTGCATTAAGTACAACTATTGGTACTCATGAGACAAAAATCATGTTGGCCAGTGTTCTTTTTTTAATAAACATTTTTTTCGTCAATTTGTCCATTGTAAAATAAAACTGGGAACTCTTTCATCAGGAGGTTTCAGCTGTGGAAAAGAGATATCAAGGCAAATTGAATCCTAATATGCTGGCCGATTATTGTTGGACCATCAAGAGCGATGCTCCAGAAGCGAAATATAACAGAAATACGTCATTTCTTACTTTCTAGATGAGTCCGAATGTTCGAATATTTTGTAGTTACGAATGTAGAAAATATTAAAGTGTTTGAAATTATAAATGACTGTCTCTCAGAAACCTTGCGTGATGGAGAAAAAAAACGATGTCATATTTGAATTCAGGAGAATCACATATTTTTCTTTCTGAGATAAAAACAAAAGTTTCTTTTTTTTGCTCAGTGTAATTGTTAGGCAGAAGAAGAACAAAAAAATATGTAATCGGATTAGTAAATAATATCATTGAAGTTTTTGAATAATTAATTTAAATTTTAGAACATTGTTCTAACTGATGTTATTTTGTTTATTTTGCAGGTGAGTGAGAAAGTGGTTGCATTTCTTGTTATTTCGTGTGGTAAGTAGGATGCACACACCATCATTCCTTATCACAGTATATTTCAGTATTCAACAAAGTACCACGAATTACACCCCCAATCTTACATGACTAAGACAACACATGTACAAAATTTGAAATATAAAGTTGTTATGAATACATAGAATATTTTAAATATATATTTTATTATGTCATATATTATTTTAAATATTCAAATAAAACGTTGTTGAAATAAAGCTTTAGACATATTATATAAGGACATAGTTTTGACGTATGGCAGAACAAAGTTAACTGTAAAACCTCTACATTTAGACTCATGGAATGTTTAATACAGTTACTTGGAGATGTAGGTCAGGAACTTAGTATTTAACCCTAGCAAAGTAAGGGACTCGTGTCTGTCTGTGTAAACAAGAGTAGTGTGCTGATGGATAAGTCACAGACCATTTTTGTTAAATAGGATAGTTAGCAATGTAGACAATTATCAAATATTTTAAGACTGTTTAATTCTCAAAGTGTAGGAATGTAGGAATGTAGACAAATAACAAATATTTTAAGACTGTTTAATTCTCAAAGTGTAGGAATGTAGGAATGTAGACAAATATCAAATATTTTAAGACTGTTTAATTCTCAAAGTGTAGGAATGTAGACAAATATAAAATATTTTAAGACTGTTATTTCTCAAAGTGTAGGAGACAAATATAAAATATTTTGATACTGTTTAATTCTCAAAGTATAGGAATGTAGACAAATATCAAATATTTTAAGACTGTTTAATTCTCAAAGTGTAGGAATTAGTATATATTTATTAAAATGTAGATTAGCGTAGATTTATAAAACCCCCATCCCTCTCTCTCAAACCCCAGGAAGTTCGAATGCAGATTTTTTTAAATATAAGCTTAGATTAGTTACTTAGGGATAGAATACTTAGGGTTACTGTAATCAATATACTCTAGAAATAAAATAGTTAAAATTAAGAATCCATTTATTTATGTAAAAAACACGTGCGCCTTTATAACTAATACATCCACATACTAACGCTCTGCTAGAACCTCATGCTACCAAACACTCCAAGTCCCGAAGGTCCTTTAAGCCCTAAGAAAACCAGCAGTTCGTAATAAAAGCATAAATTAAGTCACCCTCAATAATCAGAATCATAAACTAAATCTATTCTGTAGTGTTGTGCCCTAAGGCAGGTCTTTCATTGCAATCGTAGCATTTTCATGCTATGCTTTGCAGCTTTACTATGGGATTATATGTGTGGTAGCTTCCCATTGCTTTCCACACCGTGGGATTATGATAATGATGGTGATGGCCATATAATTTTCGGGGACCTTTGGGCCTCAAAGCTTCCTGACATTTGTCTTATAGGTGAGGAAGAAACTCGAAAAAAAAACTCTTAAGGCGTTACCTAGCACTCAACCAGGTTAAAGGAAAAAATATTCTTACATCTATATTATAATAAAAAATAATTACATACCGGTAGTACAATTATTATTTACAATATATTTTGATTTATTCAATTTTTAACGAATAAAATATAAAACATAAAACATAAAAATGAAAAAAAAATTATATTAATGGCATATATTAAATTTAGTTCGTGGTATAGGCCAATGAGAATAATTAAAAAGAATATAAGGCTAATAATTAGTCAATATTTTATACTTGAACTTGTTATAATAATTGTTATTGGTAATAGAACAGCAACTTTACGAAAAAAAAAATATTGTGCAGTAAAACCACGCTGACTGCTACCATTTTGCACCGGCGTAACCACGCTCAATGCTACCATTTATTGCACCGGGATTTGCTGTTGGATCAAACCGTTATTGTTGATAACTATTTTGAATAGAAAGCATAGATTGCTCAAATTAAGATATCTTTGTCCGGGCCCATAAAAGACAAAGATTAATTCAACTTTCCTTAATACATTTTCAAACATGTAATGTGTGTTGAGCTACAAGCTATAATCGTGGAAGCTTTAAGGAAAGAGGAACTCACACACGCTTGAGTAAGCTTTGGGATGTTAACTTCATATCTGACATAGGCTAGCTGCTAAATGAATAGGCATAATTAAGTAAAATATACAACTAAAGTTTTAATGCGAGTCAAAAAGATATAGTCAAATATAACATTGAAAATAAATAAATAATTAGTTTAACAAAGAAAACAACGCTATCATTGATCATCTGTACAAAAATAATATTAATAAACATACGTACTTTTACACTCACACTAGTCCAGCCTCGGGTTGGGGTCCTACAGTCCTTGAGGCCCCACCCTGGCCTAAGAGGACTAACAAACTAAACTAGCTCTTCTGAGCTACACTGACCAGACTCAACAGATGAAGACCTGATGTTAGAAAACACAACTATTTAAGAGAGTTCAGAAGGAGAGGGGAGAATGCGCGATAGCCCACGGCGTGTACTAGGAAGGGAGGGGGTAGGTAGGAGAGCATTTGGCACTGTTCACAAAGATAACACACAAAATGGAGACGCGATGACGTATAGTTGCGCAGTATGACGTAATCCCTGTATCGCAATCTCGATTTCGGTACATTATTTAACAAGTAATTGTATAAGCGTGACTTAAAAGTGCCAAGTATGCGGCAACCCCTGATATCTTCTGATTGAGAGTCTTTCCACTTTTCAGCGGTTGCCCTTTTACCAGCCGGCTGCTGGCCCTTCACATCCACATGTGTTAATCACAGAGGTAGATGATCAACAGCCAGTGTAGGGGTGACATGTGGTTAGCATGTCGAGTCCCCCAGCCGTTATAGCTGGTTCCTCAACCTGGAGCCGCTACTTATTGTAGCTACCCAATTGCCTCACGATGCTGGGTGGGCACCGGTCCCATACTGACCGAAATACCATGAGAAGATTTCTTCCCCCATGGAGACTCGAACCAGCGCAAGTCCCGTAGCTCTGCGCCAAGGCTTCCTACCTTAACCGCTCAGCTACGGCGCGGGATACCCCTGATATCTTGAGGGAGGAAATTCCAGGAGCGGGCAGAGGCTACTATGAAATAATTAAATATGAGGAAGTCTTGTGAAGAGGGATTGTTAGCAGACTGTTATCTTGTGATCTAGTGTCAATATTGTGGTAAGAAGATAATTTCTCAAATATGGGCGCCAGGTAACTTGTTTGTAGGAAAACCAGAGGAAAAGCGCCGAGTAGGGAGACCAAGAATGAGGTAGTATAATACAGTAAAAGCTCCTTATTCGCGGTTCCCTTATTCGCGAGTTAAAAAATGCGGCACTGTTCCTGTATTCGCGGCTAAAAAATTCTTTATTCGCGGACCCAGTCGGTATGTTAACGCATCGGCAACTTTTATCTTACTGCGGGCACGTGTCAAGGCGGCTTTTACAAAGAGCGATTCAAACCAAATGGACAAATTAATATCAAAGTAAAACAAACCTTATTGTTACTAAGATTAAAGTTCGTTGTTAAAAGCCACCGCCGTCGTATTTCACGTGCATCTATGTCCGTTATAAATGCCACCCTCGCCACGATCGGTGTTATATTGTTTCAACTTGTCATTCGTTGCAATAATTTTAATTGAATAATACGATTCTCTTCTGCTTTGTTGCCAATTTATAATGTCAAGTAAAAGGAAAGAAAATTAGTTAAACTTAATACTTAATACAGGTTTTCCACTTTACAGCAGTTCACCCTTGATTCCTACTTTCCAGAGATTCCTATCTTCCCATTGTCCTTCTTCCATACTCCTCTTTACATCATATATTCCATCATATCATGTTCTTCTACTTCTCCCCCTCTTCCTTCTGCTTGGTACCATCCAATCTAACACATGTTTAGGCCACTGGTCTTCCGACATCCGTTGTACATGTCCATACCACTGTAGGACTCTCTTTGTTATGCTATCGATAACAGTTTCTTGTGCATCCATTTCTTGTCTGCTATATGTATTTCGAATATGTTGTAGCCTGGATATTCTCATACTTCTCCGTAATCCATCCATTTCTGTCGCCAAGATTATTTTCTGCATCCTTTCATTTATTGTCCAGCTTTCTGAGAAAATCAGTTCCGAAGAGGAAAAAAGTAGTGTTGCAGCTTATACTAAAAACAGAAATGTTTGACCGTTTACGCGTTGGCGAGTCGTTTGCGTCCATATCACGCTTTTTCAATGTTGATGAATCAACTGAACGATTCATCAAGAAATCTGAAGACAGACAAGAAATTCTATCTCTGAATCACAGCTGAATATATCATTCAAAATTGAAAGACCTTTTAAAATCTGCAAAACAGGAACAATATACTAACTTCTTTAAGTCCTTGCCTAAGTCTAACAGTAATAACAATTGATAGAAATTGTTCAAAATCTCTCATTAATTTATTTTACTTTGACTATTTAACTCATAGATCGATATAATTGTGCCTCTTCGTGTTTGTAATGAGAGATATCGTCGAAAATTAATTTCTTTGACAAATATATCGATTGAACAATGTACGATCGATACGGTACAGCAAGAAATGCCAAAATAAAGCAACTTAAAATATACCAGAAAAAATAAAGGTTAGTTCTGTTGCTCTAAAAATGTATTAAAAATTGTATAATTAATCAGCA
Source organism: Diploptera punctata (assembly GCA_030220185.1). Taxonomy (NCBI): domain Eukaryota; kingdom Metazoa; phylum Arthropoda; class Insecta; order Blattodea; family Blaberidae; genus Diploptera; species Diploptera punctata. The sequence continues at coordinate 310,508 of JASPKZ010002302.1, read as the reverse complement.
TTATTGTTAATAGTTATTTCTCATACAATCATCTGTAATTGAATTTTCCGAAGCCCAAAGAGATTTAACAGTAAAAATGCGCTATTTATAACTATACAGCCGACTTAGGGGGGCACGCCGTAGCGTAGTGGTTAAGGCACTGCGCTACAAGCCGGAAGGTCGAGGGTTCAAGTCCCGTTGGGGTCAGGATTTTTAAAATGACCCAAACCTTCTGGCGGCACTATGGCCCTGGGGTCGACTCAGCCTCTAACGGAATTGAGTACCAGACGCCTGTTCTGGGGGTAAAGGCGGCCGTCACGCAGGGCTGACAACCCGGCTGACATAAAGTTCCGATTGTCTAGAAAAAGTAGGAGCCTTAACCTCCTACTACCCCAAGGGCCTCCTGAGGCCTGTTGTGGGATCACTTTACTTTGGGGCACGCCGTAGCGTAGTGGTTAAGGCACTGCGCTACAAGCCGGAAGGTTGAGGGTTCAAGTCCCGTTGGGGTCAGGATTTTTAAACTGACCCAAAACCTTCTGGCGGCACTATGGCCCTGGGGTCGACTGAGCCTCTAACTGAAATGAGTACCAGACGCTTGTTCTGGGGTAAAGGCGGTCGTCACGCAGGGCTGACAACCCGGCTGACATCAAGTGCCGATTGTCAAGAAAAAGTGGGAGCCTTAACCTCCTACTACCCCAAAGGCTTCCTGAGGCCTGTAGTGGGATCACTTTACCTTTACAGCCGACTTAGAATTCGCCCAAAAGTAAGATTGGAATACATAACCTCACATTTTGAAAATATTGAACATTATAATTATTTTCAGCTTCAGATGTTGATTTATTCGCTAAATAGTCGCTCCAAATCCATCGCGATGTTGAGTTTTTCATTAGACAAAATCACTCGCGACTTTGCCGCTCGTGATTGTTTTAACAAACACACAACCTCTTGTTAGATTACTGTTGATTACACTGCGCAACAAAAAAATAAACTAGTTTTTGTCTCAGAAAGAAAAGTATGTGATTCTGATAGTATTTTCCCTCCTGAATTCAAATATGATATCGATTTTTCCGAGAGATTCCATCCTTTTAGCCGGGATCGAAGCATTTCAGACTGGTTTTTAGATAACTTTAAATCTCATATGAGATCTTCTTGAGTCAATAAATGAGGCTCAGATGAACAGCTTTGTTCAAAAGTTGTATCACCAAAATCTGTTTCTTCTTCTTCTTCCTTACTTCCACCAGAATCTGAGCTCTCTTATCTAATGTCACATGTTCTGGAGGCTTTGGTATGGGCAATTCTTCGCTGTGTGGAACTGGTCTCATTGCAGATTGCAAGTCAGGGTGCACCACTGTATGTTTTGATTTTGACGTAATCGCTTTAATGTTTGTTAAGCAGAAAATAATTATTTGAATCCATTAATTGAAATTGAAATAAAAAATCTGTGGGTGATGGAGAAATTCCGATTACATATTTGATAACACGATAATCGATTATTGAAGTCATTTATGATTAATATAATCATTATGTAAGTTACAACAGCTAAAATTATGACAGTAATTATTAGGGCGTGATCATGAAAATAAATCAATTGTTCTATAATAGGGGAGGCTCTATCTTGTAAGTTTATGTTAGCTCATGTTGTCATTGAATTCTAACAAAAGAGAGAATTGTTTTCTTTATATATGGGGCTTAAATCAACTATTGGTACTCATGAGACAAAAATCATGTTGACCAGTGTTATTTTTATTTTATTCTGGAACCTTGGAACGTATCCCCTATATACTTACTTACTTACTCACTGGCACTATCGAACCCGTAGGTTCATGGCCGCGCGGACATAAGCTCTCCATACATCCCTATCCTGAGCCAATGCTTTCCAATCATTCCCTGTATAATCTACTTCCCTCAAATCATAGTTAATGTTGTTCTCCCACCTCATTCTTGGTCTACCAACTGGGCGTTTTCCTTCTGGCTTTCCTACAAGAAGTTTCCATGCACATCTTTCATTCCCCATACGCGCAACATGTCCTGCCCATCGCAGTCTACGAGACTTAACTGTTCTTATTATATCTGGCTTCCTATAAAGACCATGTAGTTCATTGTTACGCAGTCTTCTCCATTCACCTGTCTGTTCATCTCTCTTTGGTCCAAAAATTTTCCTAAGAACTTTATTCTCAAATACTCGTAATCTCCTTTCCTCCCTTAAAGTAAGAGTCCATGTTTCGCATCCCCTATATACCCATACAAATTAGCATTCCATATTCGCGGTTTCTGTATTCGCAGCATATTTACGGTACATCCCCCGCGAATAACGAGCTTTTACTGTACATTTAACCTTTATTTCAGGCAAGTAGATTGTACAGGGAATGACAGGAAAGTATTAGCTAAGAATAGTGATGTATGGACAGCTTATGTCTACGCGGCCATTAACCTACGGGTTTGATAATGCCTGTTCGTTAGTTAGTTAGACCTATATACATGTATTTCATTACGCAGTCTCCATATATAATATTGGTAGAGTATCCATGCAGTATACAAAATGAAGTTTTGAGGTCCCGAGATTTTATTCTATTGCATGGAGAGTAAGAGAAACAGATGCCATGGCTGCTATAATGGAATCCCAAGGGATGTTGTACATTAGGAAGGAAGAAAAGAAAAGCGTAGCAATGGGATGTGCAATAAAATCGTGAGAATTGTGCTTTACTAGGGACAGGGAATGTTTCCCCTTCGCACTGTCTGTGGCACTCCCACGCGGGATTTGTCACAAAGCACAATTTGGTACGTCTGGGCAGCGCAGCCTTCCCAACAAACCAGAAGAATTCAATTTATCAATACAAATTTCTTTATCTTAAATTCAACTTAAAGCTCCCCACATATCTACTATATATATTTTATTCATATATTATAATAGGAAAAGCATGTTCAGAGAATAGAAGAAACAAGATTGCCCAAGATAACATATCATTATAATATTATAATATATACTTACTTAATACTTAATACAGGCTTCCACTTTACAGCAGTTTGCC